>OX103947.1:970860-1028895 GCA_944470405.2 Schistosoma mattheei
TACCATAAAATATGAAACAATATTTGTAAAAGAATTAGCCAGACGTGGCTGTGAGTGAGGGAGGTAGCAGTTAATATACTGGGTATAACTCAAGAGTGGTAAAACGTATAATAATAGTTCATTGGTCAAAATAAAGCTTGTAATAAGAGGAATATGAATATGCATAGTTTAGTTACTTAATAACTATACAATAGAGATATACGTTTAGTATTGATCCGTAAATGGATCCCAAAAGTTACCATTCATTATTCTTGTCGAGACCTAACAACCCGTAAAATTTTAGCATTCTTTATATAATTAAATTCATTTAATTATTCTAATGTTGATATTCTATTTTGTTCTTATTGCATACATGATTACAATTTTCAATCATTTATTGATTTTTAATATATTGATTTTATTATTATTATTATTATAATGATGATGATGATGATCATTGTTTGTATTGCACTTGTCCTTTTTATTTTTGTTTAGCTCGTTATGCACTGATCAAATCATTAGAAAGTATTGCATTGAATAAAGAAAGCTAAAATTGTACTATGTATATGATATGTACATATAAAAGATTCATATAGAGATTCAAGTAAAAACATATTCCTTTACATTTTGTTCTGTTTACTTGATGTTTATTCTCATTGTTTCATTTATGATACAATTCAACTCGAGATTGCTGCTTCTTCAATTGATTAAAATGTAGCATTAAATAAGTCTCATATTATATAGATTCATCATCATTAAACTAGTCAACATTATTATTATTATTATCAGAAGGGTTTTGTGGAGATTTTAGAAATTTTCACAGATTGAAATCATGAGTCAGTTGAAGCTAGACCACCATTGAAAACCTGGAAGCACTGGACGACCGTTTAGTCCTAGTATGGGACTCCTCAGCAGTGCGCAGCCACGGTCCCACACCCCGCGGGATTCGAACCCAGGACCTACTGGCTTCGCGCGCGATCACTTAACCATTAGACCACTGAGCCGGCATGCAACGGTGTTAATGTCTAACATCAACCAATCCACGAAGTTGCGCCACCATATACCATGTATTCAGTGAGTTGATATCTCACAACAGACCTGGTTGAACTCCACTGGTAACGGCTTCCCATTAGAACTCCAGGATGCGGACTGCTGAGGAGTCCCATACTAGGACGAAACGACCGTCCAGTGCTTCCAGGTTTTCAATGGTGGTCTAGCTTCAACTGACTCATGATTTCAATCTGTGAAAATCATTATTATTGTTGTGAAATACGGGAACATTTCTGATATTCATAAATCTTCATTCTGAACTTTTTCTAGATAAGCGATTTGCATTTAGTTCATTCATGGCTAATTCTTCAACTTCACTGAGTTTCGAATCCCGTGAGCGAGATGCGTGAATGCGCATTGCTGAGGAGTCCCATAATAGAATGAAACAACCGTCCAGTGCTTAAAGGTTTTTAAAAGTGATCTAATATCAATCAGTTCATGATCTCAATCAAAAACTTAATAATCTCTACAACTCTATACTGATAGCTTTAATTGACTCATGAATTCAACTATAAATTTACCAAAATCTCCATAAAACCTCCCTTCTGATAATCTCATGAAAATATTAGCATATTTTTTTCATTTTACTATCATTGTTTAGAGTTGCACTGAAATGCTTATCAACTATATTTATGTTACTTAGAGGTTTTGAGCTATTATGCCTAGGTTAAGATTTCATTTTCGAGTACAACGCATCTCATTTAATTGATCCTGTCAATTTAGGCATACAATTCTTCAAGAATAGGAATTATTGCTGACTATATTATTGGCAAACTCCGCCTGTAGCTCTCGTAAAGCTACTGCCGGTCCCAAGTGGGGTGAAGGAGGAGGGTTAGTGTTATGAATTTAAGTTGTGAGACTGCAGGGTTTGATAAGCAGCGTATTTATTGATCGATCGCAGTACAGTGACACGGAAAACACGTACGGACGGCCTAGAGTCTCTATTGGTCTCGCTTCCCTGTCTAGCCCAGTCAGTTGAGTCCAGAACACAAGTCACAACCTCTGAGATATGAATCACTATATTTCAAACATACTTTGTTTATATACTAGTCAAGCATACCACAGCGTACCATAAAAATAGAAAACAACATTTTGTACAATATTCAACAAGTGAACAGATATCGACCAATAGGAAATGTCCATTTAAAGTCCAAGGACACCATTGAACTTAACATGATAATTATTGGTCTATTCCTGCGCATCCACAACACCTCCCCTTTTTTTTGAAGATCCGGAGTTGATATCCGGATTTTGAAATTTTCTGGGTTCATCCTCCCCCACGAAATAATGTTGGGTCCTCATATTCCCAAGTTAGAATTAATTTGACTTTATTTAACACATAATTGTCAGATTGAACAGGGGAGTCACTGAAAGTGATTAAATAGTGGGGAACAATGTCGCTTGATATGAGGTCACCAACGTTTGATTCTTCTGGAACATTGTCACGGGATTTGTTGAAAATCTCATTTGTAAACAGTTGATCACTGCGATAATCAACATCTATCAAAATTGTATTAGATTTCTGATCATCATTTAATGCATTTAACACATTTTCTGGTACAAAAAGATCTAGATAATAAGATTCGTCAGAATCTCCTGTTGTTGAATGATGAGGACCATTTGAAACAGCTGGATTCAGTGTACCGCACGATTTGTTCCCTGTTCCGTTGTGGGCGGGTACTGCAATTAATTTATGAGCATTTAATAAGAGATCCTCCTGTGAGCTGGGTACATCACTGTCTGTACACGTTTCAGGAACAGTGGGATTTGAACCCACGACAGGGAACGTTTCGGAATTTGACATTTCTGGACAACTGGGCGGACCATGAATAACTGTCTCGTTTACATCACTGGTCGTCCGGGATTCACAGAGGCTTTTATAAACAGCTTCATATGTTCTGCAGTTGTTTTCCAGCTCAGTCTGCAGATGAGAAATGAATTTACCAACTTCTGTTGCACCTCCGAAACATGGAACATTTACCAACAGTGTGCGTAAATTTTCTAAAAAATTTAACTGGCTATTTTTGAAGCACTGCTGTTGTTGCTCAAGTAGAAGCTGTAATCGATCGGAAAAGGTAGTCATTTTTTTTTCAGCACCTGCAATGAAAATTAACTGTAGGAATAATGACCAATGTTGCTCAAGGACGCTGGTGACAATCTGGATGCTGATTGGTCGAAACAATTAACCTGAATCTCGTCCAATTACAAGGTTCAAAATTTTTCTCCACCCCGTCGCCAATTGTTATGACTTTAGTTGTGACTGCAGGTCTTGATAAGCAGCGTTTATATCGATCGAGTACAGTGACACGGAAAACACGTACGGACGGCCTAGAGTCTCTATTGGTCTCGCTTCCCTGTCTAGCCCAGTCAGTTGAGTCCAGAACACAAGTCACAACCTCTGAGATATGAATCACTATATTTCAAACATACTTTGTTTATATACTAGTCAAGCATACCACAGCGTACCATAAAAATAGAAAACAACATTTTGTACAATATTCAACAAGTGAACAGATATCGACCAATAGGAAATGTCCATTTAAAGTCCAAGGACACCATTGAACTTAACATGATAATTATTGGTCTATTCCTGCGCATCCACAACAGTTAGGCATGGGGTTGGCAACTCTATCTTATAGAAAACAAACTTGCTAATAAAAACATTAATCAGAACAAGCGATTTCAACTCTGCCATGGGAGTTGAAGGAAGAATTATGACGCCTCATGGTGAAAGTCGTAATTCTTCGGAAGTCACGAGATCGATGCCCCTTCTAACAATCAGCAACGACTTTTTTATAGGCACACAGAACTTCCAAACAATGTGGGAGACCGAGAGGACCAGTCAAATAGCAACGGAAATGAGGAGATACAACTTGGGGGTTCTCGGGATCAGCAAAACCCATTTGACCCTAGATGGACAGAAAAGGTCAAGTACGGGGGAAATGCTGAAGAATTCCGATCACGAAGAGGAAAATGCTCCACACACTTAGGGATTTGCTCTGATGTTATCTAAAGAAGCACGAAATGCACTTCTAGGATGGGAATCTCATAGATCCAGAATTATCAAAGTATCTTTCAAAACAAAAAAGGAGGAGGGGATTACAATGAATGTTATCCAATGCCATGGAAACACCAATGATAGCAACGACGGTGATAAAGATCAGATTTACGAAATCGATCATAGCGAAGTGCTCAAGAGAGGACCTGACCAATCCGATTGGAGATCTAAACGTGAAAGTCGGAATGTGAAACAACGGTTATGCAGATATAATGGGACGACATGGACTAGGAGAATTCTCATTCAACAAATTGATTATAGGCGGCGGAATATTTCCACACAAACGCATACACAAAGCTACATGGGTCTCATCGGACCACACCACGAAGAACCAAGTAGATCATACTTGCATCAGTGAGAAATTCACAAGGTCGATGGGAGACGTGAAAACCAGAAGAACTGACATAGCTTCGAACCACCACCTGGCGGTTGCTAAGATGAAACTGAAGCTAAAGAGAGCACTTGGCAACTGAACAAGCAGCATTACATAGGTTCAATACAGCCTTCCTTGAGATACTAACAGACTCAACGAATTCAAGATAGCTGTCAACAACAGGTTCCAAGCCTCATAGGATCTACTTAAAGAAGAAACTACTATGGAGGACAACTGTAAAGGTATCAAACAAGCACTAACCTCAACGTGTCAGGGGTTCTGAGCCGCTAAAAGCGTCATAAGGAATGGGTCTCTATCGAATCCGTGGACAAGACAGCAATTGACAACAGCCGAACAAGGCACACCAACAAATGTAGGTCAATACAGTGTAGCAGCAGCTCTTGCATCAGTAGGCCTCAATGTATTCAAGGGAACAAGCGAGATCCTCAAATACAACACGGAGAATACCAAACCAGTCACTTGATGAGGAAGCTCTACAAGAGGTGGGATCTTTCACGTATCTGAATAGCATCATCGATGAACAATGAGGATCTGATGCAGACGTGAAGGTCAAGGATTGGCAAAGTAAGGGTCGCATTCCTACAGTTGAAGAATATATGGACCGACGCATATATGTGCCTGGCACTACGTTGTAGCTGACTGACTGATTGATAAGGGACTCAAAAGAACTGTCAACCGATATCAAAGTCACAATTAAGGAAGGAACGAACGAATCGAGCGAAGAAACTTCTTTCCAATTAGTTTTTCATCATGGCAGAATTTGCAATGCGAACTTCAAGACAGTCTTACAGTACGGAGCGGAAAATTGGAGAATTACCACAACCATCATCAAACAATTGTTTACACAAGATACTCAATATCCGTTAACCGGATACCATCAGCCACAACATACTGTGGGAGATAACTAACCAGGTTCTAGTTGAAGAAATTAGGAAAGACGTTGGAAGTGGATAAGACAGACATTGAGGGAATCATCAAACTGCATCACGAAGCAAAAACTAATTTGGAATCCTGAAGGGAAACGGAGAAGAGAAAAACCGAACACACTGCACCGAAAATTGGGGGCAGACATGAAAAGAAATAGCAACTGGAGAGGATTCCCATTAGGGGTAACAGACGTAAGTAAAAGTATTTCATTGGTAACCAGGTGGGATGAAAAAGCATATATTTTTAGAATTCTCTATAACGGCCGTTTACATCATACAGTTTCGCTTTAAAGCAAATTTAAGTAAATATATGCTTATCATTCTATATTTATTTATTTGAAGACAGATATTGATACAGGGGGGGGCATCAGATACACATGCGCTACACAAATCTCATTTGGTTTGTGTGAGGGCAGTGATACTGCGCGAGTGCCCAAACCGAAGCAGGTGGTTTTCTTAGAAGGCCACACCTGGGGCCTTCGACCTAAAGGTCTGATCCCCAAGGCAGTGGAGCATCGTAAGGAGATGCAGTCCCATGGTAGTCGGTGACCAATAATTGGTTCACACATCATTCTTCCTTAAGATCGTGAAGCTAGCCCATGTGCAACATTTGTTTTAAATCAGGGTTTTCCAACTCTCCGTGTCCACCAACCCTGTTAAAGCGCCGGACATTCGCCTTTCGTCCACTCAATTTCGTAAATAACACCCCTGCCACGAGAAGGCAATGAGTAGGACTTCCTTGGCAGAGGCTATATACGTGTGGTCATGTGAGAGCATTTCGAGAGGCAGAGTGGACTCTCCCCACTCTCAGCCGTACCAGGGCATTTAAGGATTACGAGTTCACCTAATCTGTGGATGGAACGAATACTCTGTGACATAATGACAGATAATCTAGCTATTCCGACGCGTCCCAGCCCAGCTAACTTGAGAGAGAAGTCCAAATTCGGAAGAGAGAAATATATTCCACAAGTAACCAGAAGCACGAACAACCACGACTAGTTGGAAATATATTCATTTATAGATTGATTCATACACCCATTTTTGATTAATAATTAGGATGAAATCACATATATGAAGAAAAAAATACTTAGGGTTATAACAAATCATATGCTACATATTATACTAAGCATAGTTCAGGTCAATTGAATACAAGAATATCGTATGTTATACAGTACAAAATGTCACATTGGAAAACAGAAACATACTACATTGAGTAATTATCACATTGAATTAAAAAGAAAATGGAAGTACTATTGAGGAGAAACTATTATGGGTAAATCAATATAATTTTGACTTTTCACATCTCATCATATTCATGTTTACTTTCAATAACCGTAGTAAATGTTCTAAATTTCGACTTGTCAGTTGAAGTTAATCGTTTACACCACTGAATGATATAGTTATAAAATTAGGGAAAGTAACAGACCTTACTACTCTTGTTTCGCTGTATAATTAGGAACAGTTAGGTTATGCTTTCCTTTTATTCCTTCATCTGATTGATCAACTATTTGTCTCGTTTTCAAATCATAATCCCAATGTACTAAATTTATACTATAAATCCGTTATTTTTTTAACATAACCTTACTAATCGTGCACGCTGATCTAATTACTCATTTATTTGTAGATTTGTTTCTGCAGTTATCCTTCTTTATTGATCACTACGTGTGTGGGACTAGCATAGTTATTTGCTTTTAAGCCTAACCAATCACGAGCTCTAACGTATCAACGTTATTAGCTTGTTTCGAGACGAGTTCCCTCGCATACCTAGCCACGAACGAGACCGGTAGAGATAAAAGTTACTAAAGTTAGAGCCATTAAGAGCGATCCTGTAGTTGTGATTGCGATTAACGTGTCGCCATATTTCTTGAGTACTTCGAGTTGCACCTGACCCTCATTTGCTTAGGAGAGGACTAACGATGGCCGGATTATTTCATGTTACTAATTTATAAAATCGATAGACAGTCTTTGGACTTGGAGCCAATCAGAGCTGAAGAATTAGTGCCCAAAAACTATTTGATGCGACCTGAAACTGATTGCAATCTGCTTTTTCGTGCTAAGATTATCCGAAAGTAGGTAGTCCTCAGCTAAATAACTAGTATATGGCGATTTGAGCATAAATCAAATTCTGCTACCTGACATGCTGAATCGCTTGGTACTTTTAGTTGTAGTACTATTATTATTATTTTAACACATAGATATTGGTACAAGAAGGCACCAAATACATATGCGCCACACAAATTTCACTTGATGTGTAAGGGCTATTGATTTCTGAAACAAGGGCATCAATTAGAGCAGAAAATGAACAGTCGATTGGTTGCGTTATTTAGCGTTCATAAATATTTAGGTAACTTTCCCTAATAGTGTACTTACAGTTGTTACCTTTCGTTAAAAGAATAGTAATTAAGTCAAGTTAGATACCATAGAACCCACTAGCACAATCACAGATTACTTAGAACACAATAACGTTATAAAGGAATAAAAAGATTAATGCATTAAGAACGGAAAAAAACTAGTTACACTTGCGCAACCGACTTTGCTTTCAAGCTATATCATACCATCTGTATACTGTTTCTAAAAAGATATGAATTAGACAGTAGGATATTTTCACAGATGTTAATTCATCAGACATATTGTCAGTATCCTGCTAAATAATATCACCACTTGTTATACATTAACGTGATTCCGAAAATATGATGTAACGAGGAAAGAAAATCACATTTCCACGGTTAACTCATTTCACTAATACTCGGTAAAGTCTTCAATAAAACTTTCCCTTTTGAAATACGACAAGAATTATTAGTTTAAATTTGGATGAATATTTCTAATTTGAAAACCATAAATGTTTGACAGTGGATATTCTGAAGTTCAGTAATAATAACTTGATCTATACATTTTAATAATACATGTTAATGTGCTCGATATTAAACGCTTAAAATAAGCAACAAAAGGGGATGTTATTATCAGTAAGAAGCGAAATACATAAGTCAGTAATTCAGTTGTATATGTTATTCAAAGCAGCTACTCTATTGATACTGTGAAAAGCTGATTAATCAGCATCAACTGCCAATTTACGTGTTTATCGACATTTAAAGAGATAAACAACATTGCACATTTTGAAATCGTTTCCATCAGCTGTGAATCGGCGTTGGGTATATCAATAAATCGCCTACATTCTTTGTATCAGGCATGTTTGATAGTAGTAGTGAGAAAATTTCCTTGGTCAAACCAACAACCGTAATACTATTTAAGCAAGAAGCTACGTTAATTTATGGACAAATATATATTTAAGGTCAACAACAGGCTGTGGACCTAAGATGGCATACTGCTGAAACCACATGGCTTAAACATCAGCACATGGAAAGATTGATCACTCAAAACTACTTTTTCAGGAAATACTAACTACTGTTTGTCACACGTAAAGCATTAACGACAAGTCACTATTAACCTCACTTGGTAACGATCTAAATCTTAATACATTTAACTTCAGAATACATAAATTAATCAGTAAATATCATTAAATTATACAAAATATAATCGATTGTAGGTCGAAAACAGTTTACAACAATTTGCTGGTACAAAAAATCATTGACTCTCGCCATGTAGAGTTTCTTTGTCGAACGTGTATTCTCCAAGACCAGTACCCACACGATTGAGATTAGTAATGTAATCGGAAAGCTTTTTAATAGACTGTACCTGAGTCTCCAAATATTCATCTAGGAAATACCAGAAACAATATTGTGTATAATCTGCATAACTGAATGAGAATATAAGTGTGACAAAAAAGGGATCTAATAGTTTTAAGGCCAAACTTATGGTATATTGACGACAACCTATTAAGTCACCGACTACTCTGGTGAGCTACAATAGGTAGTATACTATGGGTTCAAGGGAAATCTACGGGCAACACAAGGAGTCATAATTAACATTTCTATTGGCGACAGCTCGACTTTACTGATAAGCAACGTAGCATCTAGTATGTGCACTGACCGTCAGGACGAGGTAAAGTATTCGTAAAACCCCATAGTTTATGCAAAAGACTACCCTAGTGTAGTTTGATTTTACTTCACATTTGCTGGAGTTTTTGTATCGACGATGTGACATTACGTGCTTCTATAGTGAAGATGGCTGTTATCGCTTTTCACCCATCTAACCTTTGGAAGAACAGTCCTTGAGGGCTACACGAAGGGAACTGAGTTAGTAGTCCCGAATACTTAGGGGCGTGACTATGTTGTCAACGAAACGACCACTTGAGTCCGATTAAATCCGGGCCCATTTTGAGTAGTCTTATATGAATAAGCCAACACTTATAGTAGTTTTTCGGCTGTAAACTCATGATTAATATGAAGTAACACGTTTTCGTTTCGGAACAACCAGCCAACAGCATAGCTTCAAGAGACCAGAATTGAAAATCAAGTTGATTGTGTAGTCAAAGCGAGTCAACAACTTAATCTAGCTATCACTATTGACCTGGAAATCGGATTCGCGAGACAACCCCACCATAGGAAACCGGACAATGAACTTACTACTGATAAATTCGCAGAAGTGCGTATCTCTGTGTCTTTCACCAACAGCCAGTAAATCCATCAGACTCTGATTGACCTTCTTTTCTAAATCAAGAGCATCCTGCATAGCATGAAGTCCCGAATTCCATGAAAGTTGAGGAGGTGCCGATATATCTTGCAACACAATCCGACCACCCCGCATGTTTTGATAAGTCATTAACTATACGAAATTTATCTGGAAATTCTTAAACTACCTTAATAGCATGTTGTCGCTCCTCTTCCGACTCGTTTAAGAAAAATTTATAAAAACCGTTCAGCGCAACATCATCACGATTAAAATGAAAAGCCATAGTCATATAAACATAGCTTGCGTACAGCTCCATGTTAATTTGCTTATTAACACCAGCTTCACACTCTTCATGGTAATTCTGTCTACACAAAGACATCCGCGTGTGTTCTTTAGAAGCGAGTTTGAGGGCGGCGGAATACAGTAATGATGTGACGGGATATAGTTAAACAAGACAAAACTAGGTTAACAATTTATGATATAAAAAATGTAAATAAAACTACGATTATATTTTTTATTCTGTTTCATCTATCTCGAACTTAACAGCTCACCCGAAAATCCGTTTCATCTTGTTTCAATTGGGAACCCACGCTATCTATAAGGGACAGTTGTATTGTTTTTTCGTCGAGTTAATTAACTGTTTTGATCGTAAATTACTCATCAAAACTACTGTTTACACTTTAATTGTATCTACTCCAGTTAAAGTGATATTGTATTGAGTGTTTAGATATTGGTTTTGTATATTTATTGCATCGAAGCATACTTGGTCGACTTTTACTTGATTTATTTAGTTAAGGTTTGAGAACTCTTTTACATATCCTATTTGTGTCACCATCGTAGTTGATTTTCAAGATGGCCAGCTCTGCTCGTAAATGTGAACAACCATATTGTTTATTCCCTGTGGAGGAAGGGATGCAATGTGATGAGTGTAATAAGTGGTTCCATAAGATGTGAACCCGATTAAGCCCCACTGCATATAAAAGGTGCACAAAGTCCAACTCTCATTCGCTTTGTAGCTTTCGTTGCTCGAGCAAAAACTTACTCATCCAGGAAGCAATTAGACTCCTGTTGTTGGCTAATAAGAAGGTTGATGAGGGCTGTACTGGTAATATTGGTACTGATGGCGAAGATTGCGTTAGTGTCGTGAGTGCTGTCACGGCGCAAGCCACACATCTAACTATAAAACTCGCAATTAAACCGTCTAAACCGAAGCAAACAATGAGTGACACCTCATTAGACATCGGTGGCCATGTTGCTACAGCAGCAACCGGTGACCCAGATAAAACAATTACTGTCCCGAGTGGTTCTAAAGTGTATGATACGACTGATGGGATATGGATGACGCGGAAACGCAGAGGAGTAGGAAAGACAGCTGAAACTAATGACAGTTTATTTGATAAGTCCTTAGTGGACTCTCAGACCACTCTGCCAAAGTCCTAACGTATAGCCTCGTCAAATATTGTTGTGGATCACGCGCTTGACTCCCATGACTCTGCTACAGTAAAGACTAATCGTAAGATACCAGTAGTTAATCGACAGAATCTAACGTCACGATCAAAAGCTGTGAACACAGTTTCAAAAGAAGCTAAACCCCTCCCTAGTTTAATTATTTGGAATCTAGAGGAGTCAAAACACAACGACCCTGCTGAGAGGTATGCACATGATCTTCAGTTGGTGGAATCTGTGTTAAGAAACGTACTATCTGAAGAGGTTTCAGGGGTACATATCACGAAAGTAATACGACCTGGTAAATGGGTTGGAGACGAGACCCAGCCAAGAAGGATGTTGAAGCTGGTTCTCGAAAATTTTGGAGAGATAACGTATTGAAAAACGCACAAAAAATTCGTGATTCAAATATTCGTACCCGACCACATTGGCCACTTGGAAATCAAATCAAGTGGGAGAATGCACTTACGGAGTGAAACTAACATTACCATTAAGGGTTTTCGGGTAGTCAGGTCTTGGAAGACGATACTTCCGAGGTCTGTATGGGTAGAACGAATGGTTGACAAAATATCCCAAGTGTGTGCTACACGAACGCCCGTAGTCTTAAAAATAAAACGTCCGAGCTAAAATTGGTGGTGGACGAATTAAGTCTTGATATAACTGTTGTTACAGAACCTTGGTTCACAGTAGATATAGAATGTTCTCCCGTCATTGTAGGCTATATCTGTATTAGAAGTGATAGGTTTAAGTCGCAAGTGGAGGCATAATGTTATACGTTAGGGATCACTTTCGCATACAATCAAACATATCAGAGGCTCATGTTAGTGGTACATGTGAGGTAGCATGTTGTAAGGACAAACCTAGAAACGGGTCGGTGACTATATGGGGAATATACCGTAGTCTGTGTTGAGTTGCAGATGACTTTATCTTAAGACACATCTGTTCTTGGAGTATGGCGGAATGTTGTCTCATCATTGGGGACTTCAATGCTCCACATATCAACTGGATAGAGCCTATGGCTCCAGGTGGATGTTTCAATAGCGACCTTTTATAAACTGGTATTCAGTGTGCGCTTGTACAATGTATCACAAAACCGACACATATTGATTTGCAACATGATCCGTCACTGCTCAACCTCGTCCTCACCCCCCACTGCGAGGATGACTTTGATATTCACCATCTTCCCCAACTAGTGAACACTGATCACGTTGTGAAACGGCGAATGAAACGTAGTGATGGTATTCCCCCGTTACTGTTACACGAAAATTCACACTTACTAGCTGAATCAGGTCAGGCATAAGCTGAAACGTTTTTCAAACTATTTTAGCGAAGTCTACTCCACGTTTATTGTAACAAATACTTGTCCCACTCACACCGAGATACCAGCCATTGAATCTGTACAGGTGACTGTGCAAACTGTCCTTCCGTTGATAACTAACCTCAAACCTTGTAAGATATCGGGCCCTGACGGGTTACATCCACGGCTGCTGTCATCTCTTGCGGACATTATTTCAAAACCGCTCGCGACACTTTTCAACATGTCCCTCTCACTCGCTCAACACCCTAGAGATTGGAAAGACGCTATAGTCAGCCCTATATTTAGGGATGGTCAGAGACAGATCGTATCTAACTACCGGCCTGTCAGCCTAACTAGCATAGTCGTTAAGTTACTTGAAAAGATAATTCGGGTTAGGCTGCTAAGCCACATAGAATCACACAATCTGTTAGCTCCTGAGCAACATGGATTTCGCAACAAGCGTTCATGCTTGACTAAATTACTTATTGCGAGAGAGGATTGGACAGCAGCCTTAGATAACGGTCTGTCTGTCGATGTGATATTCATAGATTTTGGCAGAGCACTTGACAAGGTTTCACACTTGGGTCTTATGCAGAAGCTTACGAGCTTCGGAATAATAGGTACTGTAGAGGAGTGGAAAGGCAACTTCTTATGTGACGGCAGACAGAGAGTGAGGGTCAATGGGACGCTATCCGATTGGAAGCCGGTCAAAAGTGGTGTACGCAAGGCACCATCACAGGCCCTCTGCTCTTCCTTCTCTACGTTAACGAGTTGCCGCTGTTGCTTAAGTCCTCGACATTATTGTTTGCGGATGACCTAGAAATCTGGAGAACAATAAAAAGTGAGGCTGATCATCTGTATCCTCTTTTGACGAGGAAATGTTTCGAATTTCATATCCCACCTATGTAAGACCACATTTAGAGTACTGTATTCAAGCAGCAACACATGTCTGGTGAAGGATACTTACTTACTTGAGCGTTTCCAGCGTGTGGGAGCGAAATTAGTGAAGGGTCTTTCTAAACTTCCTTACGATGAGCCTTTGAAACACCCAAACCTTTTCCACTTTTCGTATCGTGGGACGCGAGTTGATCTTATTCTGGCATTTCATATCTTTACGTATGATTTGGGTGTTGATGTGTCTTATCTCTTTACTCCCTCCAGCACTAATAATCTCCTTGGTCATAGCAAGAAGGTTCATAAACCGCGATCCAATAAACTTAAAGTGGTGTCCTGTTTTTTTCATCGAGTAGTCAATGATTGGAACGCTTTACCCGAACTAGTGGTATTGGCCTCATCAGTGAAACTGGACCTTTACTGGAAGGCAATCTGTCAGGATTAACACAGGTTCACCAACCTGTTATCCTTATTACTGAAGACTGAAATGAACAATCAGATGTGTGACCTGTATTAGATCTGACAGTAGTGGTCATTCAGTTGATGTACGTTTATTTTAAAAGCGTTAACAGGTATGGCCTTAATCACGTGATTAAGTATCGAATGCCACTCTTTGATGATTCGATTAGAAAGTCGATAGTCAGCCGACAAGTTCTTCATCTTCGGCTTTTGGACTCTTTTAGCGTCCTTGCAAATTCTCTGTTTTGGAAGACAAGAATGAGGACGGCATATCAGATGCCAATTCATCAACAAGGGGTTACAAATCTGTGGTCATTTCACTTCTGGTTCTTTCATATTACAGTGGAAATAGGTTAAATTTAGACAGTCGAACGTCGAACGGAGGCTCTGATATTCCGGGAATCAGCTCAGATGGAGTCCTTTGAACCTATTCCAACAACTCACTGTCTCTTTTCATGCAGGGTCAGGTGTGATGATTAAGAGTACGAACTAGGAATCCTAAAAATAATGCAATTTAACCAAGAAGTATTAGATGAGCGCAATCAAACGTATTGTATTTGGAATTCGAAATCAGGCAGTAAACAAGTACAAAGGAACCATTAGGTCAAACAAACACCAAGGCCAACCACCTGTATGCATAACTCAAATTAAGGACGAATGAATGTTTTGGCCTCGACATGGCTAAAAGCCCCATGTATTAACAATAGATTTCTAAAACCTTTAGCACAAATCGGACGGCATTGTCCAATAGTCTTTAGGTCTTGTCTAGCGATGAATCGCGGATAATTGTGTCTGGACAACCGGTAGCTCATTGTTATTCACCATGTATATACCTGTACTTGTGAGACCAATAAAAACCATAATGCACTTAGAAACCATTGTCAGCAATTGCCATATTTTTGACCATTCAGCTTATTTCTCAAGGTCATCTTGATGCTCTAAACTATCAGCTTCACTTTTTATCGCTCTTCATTTCTTGAAGTCGTCAGCATGCAACAAAACTGATGACAAGAGGCTAAGAAGGTCCTTTTGATACAAAAGGAACAACACTGATGCCAAAACTGAACCCTGGGGCACACCGCCAAGTGCGGTTACCCGCCTAGACAACGTTACGTTTAATATAGCCCAACGAGGAAGTCCTTTACCCACCTAAATAAATTGCTTCAAATCCCAATATTGCTGAACTCAAGTCTCGTGCCCTTATTTAGTAATTATTTCTCTCGTTGTTTGGCACGTTAGTTTGTCTTAGAAGAAACCATGACTGTATAGCACACTCTACACCGTCCGAAGTATCTCGTACTTTCGCATTAAGTCGTATCTGTTTTAATTAAAACCGTTTAAATTGAGCACGAAAATTGTCTTTTGATGTAATCTAATACGATTAACTCAAAAACGCTTTGTACATCATAAGGAATAACCTGGTCTGGCCTAAATGATTATTCGGCGAAACTCTAATTTAGCGACGAGCCAACCAGAAGCATTTGAGCAATTTCAAGGTCACAGAGCCAAGTTCAACACGCGGTTCATAGCGGATTTTAGAGAGGAGGTGACTAATGAGAGGTTAAAACAGATGGGACGGCGAAACTCTAATTTAGGGACGAGTCAATGAGAAGCGTTTGAGCAATTTCAATTATTAGTCAATCAGAAGACAGTATAAAGTAAAAATGTATTACAAGAAAGTAATGGATTACAGTGGATATTCTTCTTTTACATGATCTAAAAACTTGTTAAGGTTTGATAAAGGCTCAGAAGTTCTGAATTCATAACGCATATTGTATAGAAACTCATCCATAGGATTAGGGTTTGGGGTTAAGATTAGGGTTAGGTTAAGGTTGGGGTTAAGGTTTAGGGTCAAGGTTTAGGGTTAAGGTTAGGGTTCAGGGTTAGGGTAAGGGTTAGGTTAGGGTTGGGTTAGGGTTAGGTTGGGGTTTAGGGTTAACCTTACTCCTAACCACTAACCCTATGGACGAGTTTCTATACCATATGCATTATGAATTCAGAGCCTCTGAACCTTTATCAAACCCCAACAAGTTTTTAAATCATGTAAAAGAAGAATATTCACTGTTATTCATTACTTACAATATATTTTCACTTTATACTGTCTTCTGATTTGCTAATAATTGTCAAGGTCATTTTATATTCGTTCAAAGGTCGTCGCTAAATTAGAGTCTCGCCGATTATTCCTTGGTTTATTAGTTCTGTGTCCTGAGCGAATATTGGTAGTTCAGTCATTAAAACCTAAGAAAGGCATGTGAAGGCGGCTTGTGTCGTCATACTTATAACACGTCGATATGAGATCTGGTAAGATTATTTGAATTCCATGTCGCACCAAGTAGCTTCTTTCATATGTTTCTTTAGGACATATGTGATAGCCGCATCAACCACTGTCTGTTCAAAAGAATTTTCTGACAATTCAGCCATCACATTTTTCCAGTCTACCATGGGTGCATCAAAGTCTTCTAAAATTAAACATCGATCACTTGATGATAAAGTTTTGAGACGGTCTACCATGACCTCATTCACTTCACAGTTTGAGCAGTGGCAAACAAAGTCAATCAGCAGCCCTTGTCGTTTCCCTTCCAAGCGGCAACTAATTAGTTTACACGTCTCACTTTCATGGGATATGTTATTGATATAGTTGAATGCTATTAGGAATTCACCTGCTCGGTGAACGAATGAAATTAAAAGATACAGTGATACGATGGGCTATTCTAATCCGTTGTACAAGGTCCTGATAACTAGATCAAGAAATCTTGATGAGGTGTAGAGAATGCATTCTACAAGCACCCAGAAAATCAAGCTTATTTATACAATGAAAAAAACGCGATTGGGAGAGCCACAAAATAGGCGTACTAAAAAAACCGTCAACCAATGACAGTCAAGGATTTCCGAGCGGGAAATGGAAGGTGTAAGTCAACTAAACGTCTCTCTTAAAAACGTAAAATCCTCAAAATCAAGTTCCCCACATTCTATAGGCTGCATCAGCCAAGATTGTGTGACTGCGACTATATTCAGCCTAGTTTAGTCTATCTGTACACCTGGCTTTGATCGCTTGTTGGGAAAGCTCTGTGCATTTGTATGACAGATCCGAAGACCATCGAAACGGCTTCGGCTTCACTTTCTGTATGAGCCTCACTGCCCGAAACTTTGCATTCCCAAAGTCATTCTCTCTAGCATCGAACTTCGATATTGGTTTTTCTTCAACTTCTCATTCTTTTTATACGGTGCGCAAGTGGCAAAACTTTACGGACAAAAATTTTTGACGCATTTAGTTTATATTCGTTCCACAGTGTTAGATCCCTTTCGATAAGAGATTTAAATATCACTTCAAGCAGCCCATTTAATTTTGTTTCGAGCCCCTTTGGCTGCCTAGTGTATAGACATTCAGCAGGGCGACGTCATAAATATCTTGGTGCATCAGCAGACTAAGCAGAACTTTTGGTAACCCAATATCTTGCTTGATGCGGGTTCTGAGTTTTCACTCTCTTTCACTTTATGAAACACGACTGACTTATCATTATGATCAGCCTTTGACTTTTCAACTACTTATTGGGAAACTGGCTCTTCTTTGACGACAATAGATCGTTTGCCGTTCTTGATTTGTACCCATCTATCTGTTTTCACTGGAGTAGCAATCGCAGTCACATCACATGTGTGTGAGATTCTGGATGATTTTTGACGACTTGGGTGATCAGGTTGCTGTTTTCTCTGCAAGAAACAGAACTAGCATTGCGATAAGGTTTTTTAGGCGACTTCTACCTGCTGCAATTTGTGAGGGATAGAAAAAACTTGCTTTCTTGAGTTTTATTTCGAACATACTTCTTTAAAGTCAGTCATTTCTCTTTTCGTCCATGTAATTCAGTCGTATCTGAGCTTATTTGATTTCACATAAATTTTTGTATCGATAGAGCACGCATCATTACTTGTGTCTCAATCACATTTCCTTACACTCCTTTCATCAGCGTTCACGATTACAATGGCTTCGAGTACCAAGCTGTTTGCGTCCTGACAGCATTGATGACACCACCGAAGACACGTGCAGGACTATTTCACTAACGCCAGGTACCTAGCAGTACAGGTGCCCAAGTTTTTGTCATACCGATTCTTTAGAGTAAGTCTCAAGCTACAATGTTTCGAATACGCGCTGCGAATGGCTTAGTTATTCTTATCTATGATACACGACAGCTAAAGGTCAGCCTGAGCAACCGACGACAGTATCTGTGGACGTTCATCATTGTCGATGTTCCAACAACCATACTCGGTATCGATTTTCTACAGCACTATGGATTGCTAGTCGATTCATGTAGGCTGCAGCTAATCGATATTTCGTCGAACGGAACATTCATGTGATTTAAATCCCAGACAAACGCGTATCTAATCACAGGTGTATCTCATTCACGTGATGATATATTCTACGCTTTATTCGAGAAATTCCCCGATTACCTAAACCTCTGGAGGGGATCCCATCGTGTGCAACACCCGCGGCCCCCAGTCATTGCAAAACTTCGCCGACTAGCACCAGAAAAATTAGCTTTCGTTAAACGCGAGTACGACAGTTTAATAGCTACTGGTATTATTCGTCCTTCTCACAGTTCCTGAGCCTGATGATCTCTCACGTATCCGAGTGAATGCAGTTACTTTACCGGTTCTTAATCACCTTGCTAAGGCTGCCGCCCAAGCAAGCGATCCCTCCTGTACAGAAGCACAGCATTCTGCATCTACACAGCGCCGGGAAGTGCCACTAACTACTAGCTCAGGCACTATATCATGTGGTAGATACGAACACTCGTCGTCGCCTCTTCGTCGTCTTTGTCTACTCTCCCACTGACTGCAGCTCAAACGATGTAAAAGATGAGTTTTACAAAAGCTTTCCGACCTTCTCCGAAAAGCTAAGCGCTCTGATATAGTAATAGTGGCCGGTGACTTTAATGCTCAAGTAGGTAAACTAAGCGATAGGGAAAGACACCTGGGTGGATCTTATGGTGTTACGGCACAGAGAACAGATAACGGCGACCGTCTGTTGCAGCTATGCTCAGATAACCGCTTGTTCCTTGCAAATACTAACTTTAAGCATAAGGAAAAACATGTTTTGACAAAGCAACCCCGAATCCATCCAAACGTTGGATCGAACTAAACCACATCGCTATCAGCCATCGATGGAGGGGCTCGATAGAAGACTGTCGCTCATTCTGGAGCATATGCTTAGATTCAGATCATGCTCTGTGCCAGCGCGTATTTGTCTGCGTCTTACTGGACGTAAGAAAGACGCTGCAAGGAAACCCCTTAGGGCCCTACTAAATGATAGTCAGGCTGAGTATATTTCAGGAACAATTAGAAAAACAGTTAGGCAGCCATGGAATGATATACAAAAAGCTGTGGGAACGGCAGTGACATCTACTAGTACGGTAAACCACAAGGTTAGGGAGAAACAATGGATCTCAGCAGCATCTATCGCACTGATAGATGCTTAAAAACTCATTCCACCTGACTCTGAACATAATGAAGAGCGGAGTCAGCTTAAGCACAAGCTGAAAAGAAGCCTACGCAATGATCGCGAACAGTGGTGCGTAGCGAAAGCAAGAGAGATGGAAAAGGCAGCGGCAATAGCTAATAGCAGACAACTGTTCAGACTCGTTAAGGAAACCGGTATTAGGAACCCGACTATTAGCGAAACTATCACAGAAAAAGATGGACGTATTATACATTCTCAATCCAGGAGGTTGGATCGATGGGCAGAACACTTTAGGGATCAGTTCAACTGGCCTTCAGCCACACTTCGGTTTCCCACGATCTCCAGTCAACCTGAATGGCAAGTTAATGTAGGTCCTCCGTCCCTTTACGAAGTTGAAAAAGCCATAGGAAATCTGAAGCGAAGGAGAGCAGCAGGCCCTGACAGGTTTACTCCTGAGATTTTTAAGGATGGTGGTCCAGTATTAGCAGCGAGATTGACCGAGGTCTTAGGTAACCAAAGCTCGTGAAGAACAGACTAGAGAAAATCAGGCTGGTTTTCGACCTGGACGTGGTTGTATAGATCAGATATTCACACTACGTCAGGTTCTAGAACACAGACACACATTCAGACGCCCCACAATGGTAGTATTTCTCGACCTTAAGGCGGCATTCGACTCTGTTGATCGTGAGGTTCTATGGCAGTGTTTGTCACTGAAAGGAGTACCAAAGAAGTACATTAACCTTATAAAGGCTCTCTACTCGAACACAACTGGTCGAGTGAGAGCTTATGGCGAACTGTCATCAGAATTGATTACCTCAAGTGGTGTTCGTCAGGGCTGTCCACTCTCTCCATTCTTGTTCAACTTTGTCGTCGACGTACTTTTAGAGATAACACTCTCCTCATCTAAATTTACAGGGGTTGAACTTCTACCGGGAGGTTCACTTGTTGACTTAGAATATGCTGATGACATAGTTTTATTTGGTGAAGACGCTGACAAAATGCAGAGTCTTCTGACCACTCTAAGCAACAATGCAAGCATGTTCGGGATGCGATTCTCTCCCTCGAAATGCAAAATGTTGCTTCAGGATTGGGTTACATCGACACCCGAACTAGTGATAGGGAGTGAAGTAGTTGAGTGTGTCGACCGCTTCACTTATCTTGGAAGTCTCATCAGCCCTTGTGGTTTAGTGTGTGACGAAATCTCAGCACGGATACAGAAGGCTCGACTAGCTTTTGCCGTCTATCAACCAAAGGAAGGGTTTACTGCGCAGCAGTTCGTTCCGTCCTACTTTATGGCAGTGAAACATGGCCGGTAAGAGTAGAGGATATCCGTAGGCTACTAGTATTTGATCATAGGTGTCTTCGAAACATTGCTCGTATATCATGGGACCATCGAGTAAGTAACACAGTTGTTAGGAAACGGGTACTAGGTAAGGATGGCAAATCAATTGATGAAGTAGTGAAACTTCATCAGTTGAGATAGCTAGGACACGCGTTATGCATTCCCAACCACCGACTGCATTGACGCGCGATGTTTTATGGTGTATGAGTAGGTTGAAAGAAAGCTAAGGGAGAACAGATCAAAACATGGCACAAATCCATGAAGTCACTACTGACAAGTGGACTGAGCCATGTTGGTAGGTGTAGACTACCTTGTTGGGATCTGCGAGACGATAACAACTGATGGTTAGAGACCTTGAATGACATGGCTCAAAATGGTTTGCAATGGTGGGCGGAGGTGCATCCACTCTTTGTGTTCTCCCAAATTCTAATCTTCTGAATTCATGTTCCTATTTTTTTTTCTTCCCAAATTCACTTCACTGGATTATACTCCTTGATTAACATCTTCAAACCCTAATGTTTCCGATTACTGCTTGTACTTTTATTATTTCTACCACTATGAGATTTAAATCGACAACTGCATCTCTGTGCTAATGTGGTGTGGCAACTCGGATTGATATACATACATACGAATTTCTACGTTGTTACTGACCGACTGATATTTGTAGTGTCAGTTATTATGCCAAGCCCATATACCTTATTTTAGCTTTCGGACATCCCATTCTATTCATTTTACTTGAGCCATATTTTGACCTTGTCAGTTATTCGCTTATTAGTCTTGATTGTTTTTATATGAGCGTATATGTGTGTGCCCTTCTTATCCCATTAATCACATGTCTGTAGTTTTATTTTGTCTGACTATAAATATTGAGTAATGCTTGACTAAAGGCAAGTTAGCTTACCAGCCATCTCCACTATGCACCATTTTTATTTGGCTTCACCGTGTGCTTGCTTGTTGTACGCTTGTGGATTTTTATTAATCATTAACAATAAATTATCTCTACCACTGGTGTTCAGGCTTTTGAATAATCTCGAGTAAATCTGTAATTCTATCTACCTTAAATACTCAATTTACAGGATATTATTTATTGAAGCCTTCAACATATTGGTGAACCGGCGTTTCAACATATTATTGTTATATGAACACAAAATACCCTTGTATAATCTTGAATAGTTTGTTTCTTATGAAAATATTCATGTAATCCTAATTATAGTATCTATGAAATGATGGTTAATTCAATATTATTTTATAAAGAAAAGTAAACAATAAAACAAAAAAACAAAAACCATAAAAAGAATAACGATGCGAAACAGATTTTATTTATTTTTATCATTTTGTAAAGTTTTTCAATATTCTGTTAATAGTAAAATGATGAATAAAGGGGGGTGGATGGAGCAGAGGAGGAGAACGTGGCATGTTAGCAACAACATGGTTTGAAAAAATACATATATATATATATATCATAAGTAATATTGTTTTACAAAGAGAATTCGAATAAGAACAAAACGATGACCGGATCTATAGCACACACACACACACACAAAAGCGACTCACAATATAAAACAAAGCAAAATAATGTAACAATAGAATTAGCATAGATTTACCTACATACAAAATGAAAAAGGTTACCTTTGTATGATCATGAATAAATGACTATAGAATGTCACACATACACACACACACATATACATGTTACATAATACATACATAAATATAAATAGAGATAGATACATACAAAGGAGTCTAGTAAAGAGACATTAAACATAATTCCTCTATAGAATGATATTATTAAAAAACAAAAAGGGGGGAATTGAAAGAATCATTCTAAACAAACAATAGGAGAATTGAATAAATTCAATAATTATCCATAGCATAGAAAGCAACTATACTATATGACATGAAAATAACAGCATAATTCATAAGTGAAAATAGATAGAACATAACAGAAATGTATATCATCCTTACAAATTCATATCCTCCTCCTACTACTACTACTAATCATTCATGTTTATTCAACTGATCCATATAGTTGATAAGGCGGGAAAAGAATACACAAATTGGTAGTTTTAATTCACATTTCTATGTGTATATTGTGAACACTTTGATGAGAATAAGTTTACACAGATAAACAAGTATAGTTGCACACATTCACACACACACACACAGAAGTCAAGTGTTTTCTTCTTTGTTTTAGAAAAGAAATATGTGATTGTAACGGTCAAAAGATTAAAAACCAAACCAACTAATAAAGACCGGGGTCAATGAAAAGAAAAAAAACAAATAATAATAATAAGAAACCTGACATATAATGAGATCATGTGCTTAATGAATCTATGATTACATTCTCATAATTACAAGTTATATTATGAATAATAAATAAATAATCAGTTATTAGATGAGCAAACTGATAAGAACAAAAAAAGGGGGGGAGGAAGTGGAAACCAAACTTATGGAAGAACAATTATATAGTGGAAAATCAATTGTAACTAAGGTATCACACACACACACACACACACACACTTTAAACACATCCATATACATGACAATAAGATAGTTGACGAAAAGTGAATCATTTAAAGAGAAAAAAGAAAGAAAAGAAAACAATATACATAAATACATATATGTGATGATAATATTATACAAAAAACAACAACAACAACAAAAAAAAAGGAAAAGAAAAAAAGAGAAAGGAAAAATAAACAAATAAAATATCATTGATCGATGTTTATTTGTTTAAAATAAAAATAAAAAAAAATCTATTCGAAAGAAAGAACATGGTAAAACAAACAAACAAACAAGTAAACAACAAAATGAATATGGTTTTCTTTTGAATGACCTACAACACATTGACAATAATGGTTTTCTATCTTTTTTTTGTTTTTTGTTTCGGTTAAAAGTATAAACATAATTAGGAATTTGAATGAATTACTAAATAGTCAATTTTTAAAAGATAGAAAATTATATTATTTATATGAAATAAATAATCGTTTACTTAGTTACAATAATAAATATGAGATCAATAGTATTAGAAGAAGCTTAAATGTAATGATGATATTAACAATAACAGCCATAGCAACAACAATAATAATAATAAGAACAACAACGAAGTGGTAAATGTTGACATGGTTACATGAACTAAAACATTCATGTAATCAGTTAGAATATGTCAAGGGATAAAGGTAGGAAAGAGAGAGAGAGAGAGGGAGGGGGAAGAGAACAATCAACACAACTAGATACATATACATAGTGTTATACACATGAATAGATTCAGTAAATATGAATTTAAGTTATATTAGTAGTATGTAAAATAAAATATTTCATAATAATATTGAATGCATTACGATTGCCTGAAATGCGTTTAAATCTTACACCATAATTAATTGGTTTAGCTAATTGAAATATTTCCATATCCCATATGATTAAATTGGTTTTATGTTTTAAATGAATGAGATAAGACAATTGAGGCTGTTGTTGTTGCTGGGGGTGGTGTTGTTCAGATGATGTTATTAGTGTACAGTGTTCTAGTTGTTGGTCAACATCAACATCATCAATAGTGTTATTATTATTATTATTATTATTATTATTATTATTTGAACAAGGAGAGGATTGATGAGAGAAGAAGAAGAAGGATTCATTGATTTTGTACAACGTATACGATATGAACTAAGAAATTCATAAGAACATTGATAACGTTTTATTAATTCAATAATTTGTATTAATAAAACATGTGGATCAGTTCCAATAATAGGGAGACGTAATACAAAATGTAAACGACGTGGTTTCCATAATTTTTGATTTTCATTCTTTCTATAATAAAAAGTATGATGATCATGTTGATGTTCATCAGATGATTTAAATTGTGATGATGAGGTAGTTGTTTTCCAATTTATTATTCTCGTTGTAACTGTCAGTGGAGATGAGGTTTTTGTTGTTGTTGTTGTTATTGATGAGGATGATGGTGATAATGACATTGTACATGATGGAGTTGTGATAGTTGAAGCTTTCAATTTATGCATGTCGGAAGTTATGACCACAGTTTTCGACGTTGGAAGGTCGAGGCAACACGGTTCGACTCCGGTTTTCTATAAAACAAACAATAAACAATTAATAAGACGAATGAAATGTAACTAAAACTGAAGATGGTAAGTTAGTAAATAAAAATTATATATATACACGCATTTAATTCGTTTATCTTTATCAAAATATTACTGAAATAATTACGGTAAGTGTGCAAAGTAGGTGAGGGGGGCGGGGGTGGTGTAATACAAAAAGCACTGAAAATAGATAACATGTAGTTTATGCAAAACAAAAAAAATTTGTGCAGTAAATTCCCAATTAAAAATGACATCATTAACACGTTGTTACAAGAAACAAACAAACAAACAAGCAAATATACATTACATACAAAACAAAACAAAGAACAACACAGTTTAAATGTAGTTAATTCTTAGTCAAATTATAAAGAGGAGAAAAAAAAAGAAATAACAACGAGTGAATTCATTGAAAATTTTACTTGGTTCAATCTAATGATAACTTACGAAGAGAATCTACCATGAACTCAATAAGGCAGCACACACATACACACACACACACAATGCCTCCCTTCCAATAGTAAACCCTTAACGATAGAACCCAAAAATAAGTACAGCAGTATAGAAAATTTGATATTTCACATAGAACAATTGAAATTAAACAACTCTGTATACGTGTATATATATATAGCAGTAAAAACATGACCTTAGGAAAGAAAATCAGTGAACTAAAAGTGATAGTCACCAAGACAGAAAACAGCATGATCATGTGAAAATGTGAATGGGAAAAAATATGCTTGAGGTTATCTTATTACAGAGGAAAAATTAACATTTAATGATAGGAAACAAATAACCTATCTTCTATTTTTTTTTTAAAAAAAAACCCAGGTCGATGATCTGGAAACTCTTCCAGGAATGCTTCATCTCACAAACTATAAGCCCAATCAAAAACTGGGGATGTTGAATTTGAACGATGAGTATATCGAATGCACCACTACTGAAAGTGTCGGAAGAGAATAACGAAAATTTTTTTAGATTACGTTATAACGGTCGGTTTTTCTTCAACCACACGTATGGGACGTTAATTTACCTTATATGAATATTTACACTAGATTCCCTCTCAGTGTGCCCCCAAATGCCCTGGTATGACCGAGAGTGGGGAGTTCGCTCTCCCTCTCAAAATATTCTCATATAGCCACAAGTATATAGCCTCTGCCAGGAAAGTCCTACTCACTGAATTCTCATGGCGGGGGTGTTGTTTATGCAAATGAGAGATGAAAAGCGAATGTTCGGCACTTCAACTGGGTTTTTGGACACGGAGAGTCCACCTAGGGGAGTTGGAAAACCCTGATTTTAAACAAATTTTGCACATGGGCTAGCTTCAAGATCCTAAGGGAACAAATGGCGTTTGAACCAATCGTTGGTCACCGGCTACCACGAGAATGCATCTCCTACGATGCTCCACTGCATTGGAGATCAGACATTTAGGTCAAAGGCTCCGGTGTAGCCTTCTAAGAAAACCACCTGCTTCGGTCTGTGCACCCGGGCAGTATTACAGCACACACACACACACAAATATGTTGTGGCGCATATATATTTGGTGCCCTCCTGTACCAATATTTATGTGTTGAAATAAATAATAAATAAAGATAAATCTATTAACAAGTTTTAGATAACAGCAGCATTTGAGACATTATAGCCAGTATATTACTATTTGAATTAATGAGTTAACATATTTGATTTGATTTATTTACTCGTTGCGTTAACTGCTGACTCAGATTGATGAACATATCAAAGTGATATATATATATATATTATATATTATATATTAAATAATATATATATATATATATATATATTCAATAGAAGTGTTGAACATTTCAATTATGAAACCATTAATAAGGCGGTCATAAATCTCTAATATTAAAGAACTCCATACCAGAAAATATTTGTCTAGTAATCGTAATTATTTAACATTGAACCAGAGATAAAGTCAATCGATCATATGGACTATAAATCAGATCATTCCGATCAAGAATATTAGATAGATTTGGGATTAAGAAAAAATTGTAATAATCATCTCAATTGATAAATGATTAACATAGAGAATCAATAAATGTATTATTATTCAAATAAGTTTTGATTATTCTCTATTCATACAAGATCTATTCGTTATTACGAATTAGAACTGTTGATAGCTGTAAGACAATAGTCAGTCAGTCAGTCAGTAACAACGTAGAACTTCGTACGTACGTACATCAGTTCGAGTTGCCACACCAATAGACTATGTTCAAACAAGTGGGTAGGGTTAGTCAATGGATATGGAGAGTATCAAAAAACAAGAGCATTACTATAACAATTAAAATTTATTATTCTTCAATAGAATAAATTATAAAACAGAAAATAAAAGAAAAGAAAAATATAATAATAAACATATTTATTATAATTTTCAGTGAGTCAGTCAGCTACAACGTAAGACCAGGCATATATATACATCGATACAAGTTGTCATACCGCATTAGCTCAACAAGATGAACACCAAATTCATAGAAGTAGTCACTTCAATGGTGGTAATACATAAAAGAAAGATTGCATATAAAAATATAGTACAGGAAGAAAGAGTTAGTTCATAGAAACAAAAATATGAAGCGATTTATTCTCATAGTTCAAGGGAAGACATAGGGTGTATACACATTTCACACAGTCTACAACCATTGGTTATGATAGTTGCACGGACCCCAACCAAGAAGTCTGCATCTACTAACATGGCTCAGATTAGACGTTAGTGACTTCAAGCACTGATAATACGTTTTGGTTTGGCCGCCCCTAACTTTCTTCCAACCATCCCCAACACTAGTCAGCATTGAGCGTCATGGCAATCGGTGTTCAGGCATACGCAACGTGTGATAAAGATTGACAATCTCATCAACTCATTTATCATCATTCCCTTATACTCTTCGTCTAATCTCACTATTACTTACCCAGTGATCCCGGTAGATGTAAGCAATATTTCTAAGACATATGTGATCAAATACTAGTAGCTTACAAGTATCTACGCTTAATGGCCACACTTCGCAGCTGTAAAGTAAAACAGCAGTATACTCGTCCCTTAATTGATAGACGGATATCTCGCCTTCGCCATAGGTAATTTTGATGAAAATTGAAAAATGTTAAAATGAGTTATAAGTTAGAAACACCCTTACTAACTCTTTAAGGATACAACATCATTAGTGAGTGTTAAACACTAAGAATCTACAACACAGCAAAACTAGTGCACGCCAGAAATTGAGAATATGTTCAAGTTCAACATTATGTGTTTAGACAACATCAACAACACACAGATAAACACTAACAATAACTGTAGAATGTGTAACGATGTTTGAAAGAGTAAGGAAAACAAATGAAAAAGTGTACGAAGTACATATAAAAAGATAAACTATCACTACAATTACAACAAGAAACATAGAATTGTATTCATTCCTATAAATATATTATGAAATCTACATCAGATTTATGAATAAAACCAGTTTGCAGTTAACAGTCTACACTCATTGTAACTGATTATTGACAACAGAAGGGGTTTTGTGAATATTATAGTAATTTTAACAGTTGAGATCATGAGTCAATTGAAGGTAGACTATCATGGAAGACCTTGAAGCACTGGATGGCCGTTTCGTTCTAGTATAGAACTCCTCAGCATCCATGATCATACCTCGCATGATTCGAACCCAGGATCTATCGGTTTCGCGCACGAACGCTTAACCACTAGACCAGTGAGCAAGCATCCAACGATATTATTGGTAGTTAGTAAGAGGAAAAGTTTTAAACATCTTTACAACTAGGATTAAAAATAACCTATATTGATCATATGATTACTTTGGAAAGTATTTTTATTACATATTCTAAACAGTTTTTTATATTGTTGAAATACGATCCAGTCAGTTAATCAGTCGCTAAACAAATATATCATATACAAAATTGTACAATCTTTGAAATCTCGTCTAAACAGTTATGATAAAGAAACGAAAACTAATCAAGTATAATCTAACACTTAATTTCAGTGGTATTAAGTGAAATTAGATAAGGAGTGTTGTTTTACTTAACATATATCTAAGTTAATTGAGTTGATGCTTCAAAATCAATTTAATGATAGCCTCAACAATGCTAGAACATGAATAACTGAACCTCACTATTAGTTACACGTAGTTACTGTCGAAGATGACTGTTTCCACAATGAAAAAGATGATCAAACCAAGAACACTATTGAACGTTCTGTGAGTTTAAAAACAAGGTTTTCTAATTACATAGAAGTAATGCCAACATCGTAGAATCGTATATAACGCATATTTTTTACAGACAGCGTGGTGCTACATTGCAATAGTCAGAAGTGAATCCTAGTACTAAGTTTCGTGGTAGATGGTAGTCGTTAGTAAGTCCTATCTGAAATCTTGAGAGAACTGGTACTTCTAACAGAATTTGAACTGTCATTGCCAAGCTTTAGTTCCTTCAACATTGTACATACATCCTGCTGGAAATTTGCAACTACCAAGAAAAATGAGTCTAAGGATTTTACTGCCGATTGCTTTCAACTATCTAACAATGAAACTATTTGTTTGATAGTAGACCAGTATAACAAAATAGAAGACTGACCAATCGAAATAAGAACACTTAGTATGTAAAAACTAAGAAAAAGGAATAGAGAAAAGAAGTAAAGTAAAACTTACTTTGATAACTACCACCACCGCCACAACCAGCGGCGATAGACTGATTATTAGCCGATGTGTTATTATTGGTAGGAAACTCAATTCCATGATGATACGGATAATAATGAAGAGGACTAGGGTGTTGTTTTAATTTATTAGTATCTAATTCACTGGATAATGATCGTTTGCATTTTGATATCAAATCCTTACGTTGTTGTTTTCCAGGTTCCATAGTTATCCATGGATCTGGATTAATTGACACAAGACATTTCATCGTATCGTCATCATCATCACAATTCACTTCATCATTATCATGATGATGTTGTTGTTGTTGTGTTGTAGATGGATGACTAGATGATGTTGTTGGTGATGATGATGTAGAATGGGTTAATGAAGAATAATGTAATCGATTAGATGAATTCAATTCTTCAGTTAATTCAGCTTCATTATTATTTGGTTTCAATAAACTCATTCTATGTGGTTTAAAGTTAGTGTTATTAGTATATTTATGATTGGATTTTTGTATACTAGAAATAATTCGATTATTATGATGATTTGTATGACTATGGTTACAAAAAGGTGAAAAAGAGGATACATGAATAAAACAAATAAAATATTGAATATTATAGAAGTCAGTGGAAATAAACAAACAACAGCCACCCACCCCCTTAACAAACTTGAGTAAATGAAGTAGTTTAATGGAAATGTTTCTATTTCTAGGGATACATATTACAAAAGTCAACTAATGTGAATAGAAAAAGTAGTTAGGAATTGAGAACTAAACAAAACAACCGTTTCATGTTAGTAACATTTAGAAGTATTGTGCACGCTTCAAAACTTGATCATACTAAGTTCGATCACAAAATGAAATCTTGAATGGACACTACTGACTGAAGAGCAACAAACTAGAATGAAGTGATAGTCTCTCAAGGGATATATCATAAACGATTAATAATAAGATAATTCGACAAAGTTTAGATACACTTATGAAGTTGACTAAATGTTTCAGTATTAAAAATACTCATCATTGTGTTATTGTAAGCTGACGAACACAATATCCTATTTTGGCTACATAAGTTAATCGCTTACAATGAGATGACAGTGGTATGGATGTGACATTTTAAAGTGTAGCAAGGATATATTAAAATTAAATTCATATCCTTCAAGGTACAGAATGAGTAAAGTAAAAGTATTTATTCACATGAATAGACAACTAAATTTGAGAAGTATGCATAAATTCAATACAAATAAACTTAATCAATCCTAATAGTTAAGCATAGATTGAATACATTTGGTTAAGATTTTCATTCAGCAAAATATCAATTAATCAGATTGAGATTATGTTTATTCTCTCAAATATACCAACCAATTCGATGTATAATTAACTTTCTAATATATCCAAACAAAGTTAACTAAACAATATATTTATGCAACAGATAGATAGATTCTCATGTCCCCAAATGTCCTGGTACGACTTAGGGTGGGGAGAGTGAGTTCTTCCTCTACAAATACTCTCATATGGCCACGTGTATACAACCACTGTCAAAGAAGTCCTAATCATTGTCTTCTCGCAGCATTCCTGTTGTTTACGAAATTGACAACACGAAAAGAGAATGTCAGACGATTTAACCGGGTTGATGAACATATGGAGTCCATCCAACCTTGATTCCAAACTAAAGGTCTACATGAGCTCCAGTATCGTGACGGAACAAGTGGCGTATAAATCCATTGTTGATCACTGGCTGCCATGGGACTGCATCTCCTAAACTTACTCCACTGTCTCATGGATTAGACCTTTAGGTTGAAGGCTTAAGGTGTGACCCTCCACCAAGAAAACCACCTGCTTCGTTTTGAGCACTCGGGCAGTACAACAACAATCCTGAGACAATCCAAGTGACTTGTGTCGCATATAAAATATATATTCGGTGCCCCATTTTACCAGTATTTATGTGTTCAAAAAATAAATACATAAAAACTAACACTAGTCATCCATAGGAGATGAATTAATAAGAATGATAACAGTATCCTAAACATTTTAGATGTGAACAGCAGAATTATACTAATATATATATATACAAGCAATTAGCGAACCAACATTTGAACTAGTCGAAAAACGTATAAACAGTTTGAAAGCAATGCCAAATTAGAATGAAAAAAAAAAAACTCATTGAAACTTGAATACATGAATAGATACTTCTAATAGATTTCATACTACTTTAAATAAATAGTAGTACTTGTCATTGAATAAAAATTTTTTTTTATTGTTTGTTTACAACATGAATGTAAAAGAACAATTAAAGTTAAGTGCTTAATTAGTTTATAGATTAATTCAAAACACAATTTGGCAAGACTATAATTTATAAATGAATCAACAGATTTACAATAATAAGTCTTTGATTTACGACAAGAAATTCATTCATTCAATTGACCAAATAGCATCTTGACATTTTAACTGATATCAGTTCGTGATGAGAACTTTAAATCTAATTCTTAACTATCAACTGTGAATCATAATCTTTATTCTTCAAACTGTTTTATAATCCTTATGTTAGCCCTAGTAAGTATGTGGACACTCTCAAGGTCACTTTAGCGTCGTACAAAGGTCATCCATAAATTATAGTCTCACCCATGCATATGAATGCATAATAATCAAGTATAGAAATTTCAATAGTTGAAATCATGAGTCAATTGAAGCTAGACCACCATGGAAAACCTAAGAGCACTGGACGGCCGTTTCGTCCCATTGTGGGACTACTCAGCAGTGCGCATCCACGATCCCGCTCCCTGGGAGATTCGAGCCCAGAACCTATTGGTCTTACGCGCGAGCACTTAACCACTAAGTTGGCATCCAACGGTGGATGTGCACTGCTGAGAAGTCTCACAATAGGACGAAACCGCCGTCCAGTGATTCAAGGTTTTCCATGGCGGTCTAGTTTCAATTGACTCATGTTCTGAGCCATTGAAATCAATAATCTATTGTATAACGACTCAATATGATCAGAATAAAAACCAATTAAATAAATGGAAATCAATAAGATTATTTAAGAAGTAAGTATAAAAAGACGAGAAAAGAGAGAATTGAAAATTATAGAAGAGGTTATTTGACAAAAAAAATTTGATAGCAGGTCTTCTTCCAATGTCTAATCCATGTTGAGAGATGTAGACTAATCGGGTGAGGAATGTACGATTATCGTAGCCAAATGGTTGAAGACGTTCGCTAACATGGTTCAGAATAGGTTGCACTGCAATAGATATGAATTCACTACTCACTTTCCGCTTGATCATCAGTCTCGTACTTATTATCTTTTATCCTTTGTTTTCATGATTTTTCATTGTCAGTGATATTACTAATTTGATATTCACCTGTGCTCAATGTGATGGGTCAATTTGGAACAATGAACATTTGACAATGGAATTCATCGATAGTAACAGTATATCCATAAATTAAGATTAACTGAGTTTAAACTAGTGTATTTGGTATGTGACAAGTTTAAGTCGATTTTGTACTAGTTAGCCGAATGTATGTTGATGTTCACATTGGTTGAGAATTTTAGTGGTGATAAATAGGACATTTAAGCAAAACCGATTCGAATCTCTGCATGAACAACAACATTCCGATGTAAGTAATGTTTAGCTGAAGAGTCCTGAATACGACAAAAAAATTACATCCTAAATTCAATTATAATCTAGAGATTAAATATAATAAAATTTGTGACTATAAGCTACATAAAGCGTAATCCGCGCTCAATGTATAACATACAACAATGGAAGCTTAAATTGGTGAATATCAACAATAAGAAATCACGAAACCACATTCATTCAATATTTCTAGGTTCAATAGAAATATTGAGTTTAGAAAAAAGCACAAAAGAAAACCAAGGATAATACAATAATCCTGTGATAATAACCAACCAACCAATCGATTCATCCATTCATTTGTATCTTTAATAAATATACAAGTAAAAACAATGATCATGTTACTTTGCTCATTTCAATGTCAACATTAATAAAACAATATTGAATGTTGATTTTACCAATAAAAGTATATTAAAATGATAGTAGATATTTAGTTTTCTATCATATAGATAATGTTTAGTGAGGTTTAGACATTCTACTGTTCATTCGTAGGTTGTAGATGTTAGGACTAGAGAAACATAATGAATGATAACCTTTTGGGATCTATTGATGGACCAATACTAAACGTATATCTCTATTGTATAATTATTAAGTAACTAAACTATGCATATTCATATTCTACTTATTATAAGCTTTATTTTGACCTATAAACTATGATTATACGATTTACCATTCTTGAGTTACACCCAGTATATTAATTACTACCTCCCTCACTCACAGCCATATCTGGCTAATTCTTGTACAAATATTGTTTCATATTTTATTGGTACATCGTGGTCTCTTTGACTGGTATATAAACCTCAGTATGTTTGAAATATAAGGATTTATATTGCGGAGGCTGAGATTAGTGTTCTGGACTTAAGAGACAGGGCTAGGCAGGAAGGACTCTAGGCTGCTCGCATGTGTTTTACGTGTCATTAATCCGATCGATAAGTCACTGCACATGAGTTGGATTCAAGTTCGGTAGAGTAAACCTCAAATAATCAACTACACAAATTTCTCTATTCAGTAAATGAGTTACTTTTAAAGAAACAATAGATAGTACTTATAGAAAAAAACAGTAGTAAATTGAAGAAAATACAGTTTTATTTTCCTTCTTAATAATTCCTTTGCTTCTTGAAACAACGTTTATAGCTTTGCATTAAATCATTAAAATAATTGAAATTATTATCAGAAGGGGTTATTTGCAGATGTTTCTATAGTAATTTTTAACAATTGAGATCATCACAAAAAAAAACTGGAAACACTGGACGGTTGTTTCGTTCTATTGTGAGACCACTGAAGAGTCCTCAATAATTTCTACTGTTTTTGATTACTTTTACATTCTTTGGCCATAGATTATGCTTGTTAAAATGCACAAAATAAACAATCTTAGAAATGAATCGAAATAAAATGTTGACTTCGAATACAAAACAAATCAAATTATGTTGTTTAACAGAATGAGAAACCAACACTAAAACAAATTTAATCATCCCATGATTTAGCAATTTACTGACTAGACAAAAACTGATCATCAGGTAAACAGAATAAATGATAAATAAAAGTGTCTAACTAGGCAGTGAATATATATTTATGTCAGAAGGGGTTTTGTGGAAATCTTAGTAATTTCAATACTTTGAATCATGAGTCAATTACAGCTAGACCACCGAGGGAAACTTGGAGGAGGGAGTATCGTGGATGCGCACTACCACTCAGGAGTCCCATACGAGGACAAAACGGCCGTCTAGTGCTTCCAGGTTTTTCATGGTGGTCTAGTTTCAACTGACTCATGATTTAAATTATTGATATATTTATGTAAAAACTTATAAGTAAAAATGGATGATGATTAGCAGTAGAATCTAGAACGAGTGTTTCATCCTATTTAGGATTGGTTCAGTTGGATGTACCCATATCCTAATATTGATATTCACGCTTTCTGGATTCCACTACTAGCCACTGTTTAGAATGCTTATGAATTTAGGCAATACGCACACGATGCACAAATGCCAATAATAGACCAATCAATGAGAAAATTCAAATAAACAATAAATAATGTTTGTACAAGTTTCTGAAACACTCAACCGACAATAACTTTTCATTGTGATTCAAAACTACACATTAGCAAATCGACAGTACATAAGAACTCTCCAATCCTTAAGGTTCTTTCTCCAAATATTGACTAGTATCTAACTATCTATTTATTGATCTCTATGCATCAGTGTTTCTTTTTTTTTTAGTGAAGGGAGTTTACTTGCATGTCTTTCTGTATACCTATTTATCGATTGATTCATGAATCAGTTTGTGAGTAGAAAAAAATAAAACAATAGTTGTAGCAGTGACAGAGTGGAAAATTTAGTTCTTCTTCTTACAACAACAACAACAACAACAAAACACATATGCTCACAAACAAAACTCATAACCTGTAAATGAAACAGGTTTACTGCATAGAGATTATATGAATTTATGTAAAAAAAAAGTTAGCTGTTAAGCGAAAGAACAAGATTTTGTGCGTTATTATTATTGTTACTGTTATAATGAGGCATAAAAGTGATTAAAAGAGGATTATTAAAAGTGATGTTCTTTTTTTTTTTTAGAAAAAATATCCAACATCAACACCAAGGAGCTACAATGAATAATACGGTCTTTGGAATAAGTATTATTTAAGCATATCATCCAACCAACAAGACTATAAACCTTGTTTCATATCACCAATGAAATCATATTACTGCGTATCAACTTTAGATTATGATAAACAGATACACTCAAACACACCCGACTGTTGTTGTTACTTTGACGTGGTGGTCAGTCTCACGCATCGTCATGAACCAACCGAGCTATACTGGCTGGAACAATCGTTCCTCAAGGTCCTACCATGTCAGACAGGTCAGTTGAAGAACGGTAAGACTAAAAGCAACAAACCCAAAGTCCGAGGGCGAAGTCGTACTGCTGACTGTACAGAGGTGTGACGGCAGCATGCTGTTTCCTTCAGACAACCAGCATAACAGCGATAGTACCTTCCCACGAGGAAGGGTGGGGTTAGAAAAGGTGGATCCCAAAATGCACACCTCGCCTTATCTCACAGATATCAGTCTCCGGTGGTAAAGTTCCGACAAGTACGAAGGTAACACAAAAATTACCCTTAAAAAGGTCGTATGTGATCGACCTCAATCAGTTATACCTCGGTTACTGCGGTCACACTCTCAGATCACTATGACCACCTTTAATCAGGTACCTCCAGAAGAACCCTTCCACGGTGTGGGCAACCGGGAAGTGATAACCGCCGTCATACCTCTAACAGCACTTAAGACCACTGTATTCATAACCAACCTCCCTCTTCACTGATGACCAAAGTACATAATTAAATGCATAACTTCCACATAGGATGACTATAATCATTTTTTTCAAATCAATGAGTTGCTACATACTATGCAACTATCAGATTCGATGTATCAAACATTCTTAAACTGTGTTTTACCAATTACACCCCAGAACACATCCAAACACATAATCTCAGTTGAACTATTAACCATTTAAAATTAAAAAAAAAAAAGAATTCATCCTGAAGGAACGAAAGGAATAATGTTAGCGTAGCATAAATAAACTAGTAGAATATACAAATCAGTGTTTTGAGTTAAATGTTATGCTTAATTAACACACATTTAACAATATTACTAACATGTAATAATAGTAGTAATGGTATTCATATTACTATGTAAAAAATCTTTATTCACAAATGATGATGAATTTATTTACAAATTATAAACAAGTACAATTCTTCTTGTCCTTCCTGTGAAAACAGAAAAAAAATTCATAAGAAAATAAGGTACTGAAATCAGAATCGAATCACAAAGACAGATAGATAGAGGTAGATAGATAGATAGATAGAGAGAGAGAGAGAGAGTAAGAAGGGAAGAGAAGAAAACCACCGAGAGAATAGTGAACAAGGATATATGTTAAGAAAATGAAACGAAATCACAGCAAACAAAAGTAGCATTGTAAAGTAACAAATACAAGTGTAGCTAGCTATATTAAGTGTGTAACAAGTAGTAGAAAAAAAAAGTAGCCAGAAATTTGAGTTAAGCATAGTTACAATAGTTACTTAGAGCTCAAATAATTAGCGCATAAGTATGCACGAAAACACACTCACATACATTCCTGCTTGTTTATATCAAACATAGCTATCGCATATAAGTGCATTTTGTAAAGGTGTAATATATGAGAGATATATACATTGACATACATACACACACACACACACACACAAATAATTTCACTTCAACTCACCCTGACTTAAAACGACCACATCGAAAACTTGATGTATAGATCAAAAAGAAATTATTCATGATAATTATCACCTTTTTTCACATTTCATAATATAGAATAATCGTTAAATTTATTATATAGCAGTGTATTTCTGATGATGTAATGGAAGATCAATCAATTTTTGATAGACAATTCTTACTAGAACACGACTATCAAAACAATTGATTTGGACAAATGGAAGCAAGCAGAGCAATGAGATAGAAAGTAAAATGGTTTAAATCACTAAATCCTTTGTATACTTCATCACTGTAGTCATATTCAGTATAAGAATGTTATGTCCCGATAAACATAATGAATGGTAACTTTTGGGATCCATTTATGGATCAATACTATACTCATATTTTTATCATATAATTGTTAAATAACTAAACTATTCATATTCATGTCCCACTTATTATGAGCTTGATTTTGACCTATGAAGTGTTATTATACGACTTACCATTCTTGAATTATACCTTGTCTATCACTTACTCTCCCTCATTCACAGCCACATTTGGCTAATTCTTGTACAAGTGCTGTTTCCTATTTTATGGCACAATGTGGTCTATTTGGTTGGTATATAAACCAAGTATGTTTGAAATCAATGATTCATATAGCAGAGGCTGAGATTTGTGTTCTTGATGTAACAGGCTGAGCTAGGCAGGAAGCAGGACTCTAGATTCCTAGCACAGGTTTTATGCGTCATTGTCATTGGCCCGACCGATAATTCATTGTTCTCTAATTGGCGGTATTGTTTCGATATATATCAACAGGGCATACAGACCACAAGTTATAACAAATAGCCACATGTATATGGAGACGGAAGGAGCATATATAAATAAACTGAAATTGTGTACTAAGCAGAGATGGATGTTGGGTAGTAATAAAATTCAGGATGCGCGTTTCACTCTATCTGGGACCTATCAGCCAGATGTACATGCATCCTAGAGTTGGTGTTCCACTAGGGACTCGAACACAGTACCGTTCGCTTCAAACGTCGTCATGTTGTCCACTTAGCTACTGAGTCCAGATAGCCCTGGCTTGTGCAATGGCGTGAATTTTAATTCATACATAACGGTTATTTGAATCTTCTCACTGGTGTTTAGAACTGCAGTTGATAAGCCACCATCCATCTTTGCTTAAAATGCTTGTAGCTTGATGGTTATATCGAGGTAATCTGTACATAATGCACATATGCCAAAGGAAACTGACTAATTGCAGTCCTAAACATCAATCGGAAGATCAAAACAATCAACATATATGAATTGTGTACTTAATTCAACAAAATATAACGTTGAGAGGAAAACATTCAGATTGTTATTTGTAGTAGATTTTGTGAACCATAGTGCAAATTCTTGAACACTAAATTACTATTTATTCGTTTATCAACCAATCTATTCAGTTTGAAGTTCTAAAGGAACCAATTGAAGTGTTTGCCGTAAACTCCGCATAATTTATGTGTTACAAATGATTGTAGGCAATTAAAAGATCACTTAATAAACAGTTAATTTGTAAATTATGATAATGCAACTAATTTCTTAGCTTTGGATTTGTTGTAAGCGAACTATTAGTAGTACAACTATTCTACAGACCTTAAGCTACACACATCCACCGTGTAGTGTAATGCAGACTACGTATAGAAGTAAGTTAGAAGAAATTTGGGGGCGGTTAGACCAAGACGTAGTATTAGTCCGTGAAGTTGCTAACAATGCGACTGGGTCATGTCAATAGGTGTAAACTACCACGAAGATTATCGTAGCCGATATTCAGAGAATGGATGACATAGCTCAGAATCGCATGCCATGTCCAATGTGCACTCACTCCTTATCTTCTATTATAACGTGTGTACAGAATTCTCATTAAACGTTTAATACTTGATCTTATTTTTCTACTACTGACACAATTACTACTTATATACTACTACTCTAGGATTTGTCTTGCTAATATGAAATGGCAAATTGAACTGATCGACATAAATGTCAGGTTCGACGCTGTGCATGTCTGACTAAGTACATATACTTTTTATTCGAAAAAAAGATTTATACATTTTAAAGAAAATTTATGATATTGCAACTAACTTTTACAGAACTAATCAAATACGCGTCAGATTGCATAAGAAAATTAACTAGTTAGTGAAATCTACTATTTCACTACTCATAAGTAGCTTATTACGTTCAATAAAAGTAATTTGACCTAATCAACGTATGGCTTTTTGTACAATTTTTAAATGCAAAAACCAATTAGCAGAATAAAAGGAGTAAATGTCTAACAAGTGAAGTGGGGCTCAAATCACTAGTTGATGGATTTTATACAAAGAATAAACACGAAGTTGCAAAGCAAAAAGAAAACATGTTACATAAATGAAAATCATAGTGCATTGTATTAACTGCAAAGATTGATCGTGGCTAGCAGTGGAATCCAGGATGAGCGTTTTGTCCTGTTTGGGACTCGTCAGATGAATGTGCTTGCATTTCAGAGTTGAAGTCCACTTTGAGACTCGAACTCAGTATCGTTCGCTTCAAACGCCATCAAGTTATCTACTTAGCTACTGAGTCCACCTTTGCATATAATGCATGCGAATTAAGGCTATATCGATGCAATACGCACAATATGCCAATAACAGACTGATCAATTGCAATCCTAAACATCAATCGGAAGACTCAAACAAACAATACCAAGTGAATCATTGTGTTAACTGTTGACAGTAGTCTATTAGCTAAAACACCTTAGAAAATATGACTTGACACGTGCTAACTTGAACAGATGAATATCTATAACAAATACCATGTTAATTGAAGATGCAATCGTAATACAATATGACTTACAAGATCTTGATTAACATATAGAATTAAATTATGGGGTGTATTTATGCTTAATCGATGATACAGCCAAATAGCCCCCAAATGCCCTGGTACGGCTGAGAGTGGGGAGAGTATGCTCTCCCTCTCGAAATGCTCTCACATGGCCACGCGTATATAGCCAAATAACATGCTAACAAAGTTATTTTAGCCACCTTGCAAAATGAAATAAGGATACACAAAAGAACCCAACCAATAGTGATCAGATCAATGCTAAACATTATCGAAATCAAAAGCACGTTTATGGAAAAAAAAACTATAAAAATACTGAATTAATTACCTTCGAGCTATCCTTAATGTTAGACTACGGAAGAATCGTCCTGGTCGAGAATGACTAGATGATCCATTTTTTGAAACTGTAGTTGACGGAGTTTCTAAAGTCATTGAAGAGTCTGAATAATTCTTCAATTCCGTGGAACAATTGATATTTTGATTTGGATCCACATTTTTCTTGCTTGTTGTCACCTGTTTCGACTCAGCAATAGATGGAATATTATTAGTTGTAGTCATCATAGTATTGTTTGGTCGATGACGTACTGACCATTTAATAATTGAATCTCTTTTTAACGATGCTGTTGTTGTGGGTAATTTAAAACCGTGTGATTTCGAATCAGATTTTTTCCTATCATCATTAATCGTCTTCTCATCTGTGTTCAATGTATCAAGTGCCTTGAAAATTGAATCAGGCAATGCAATTCGACCACTAGGTGATGAAGATTGTTTATTATTTTGTTGTTGTGTAATTTTCGCAGAATTCATTGTACCCGATGAAGATGTTGGATCCATTGTTGAAGAATGACTATCGGTGAAAGTGAATGATTCAGGTATTTTCGTATTCAAATTATTATTCTTCTGATGATCATCAGATTGATTTGTTGATAATTTTTTCGATTTTTTAGTTTATTAATATTAAATAAAGAATAAGGAATACTTGGACGATTTACATCACTTTGTTGATGTTTTTGTCGATCATTCGTATGTAAAATATCAATGATAGAATTAGTATCATTCGAAGGAACTTTATTACTACTATTAATAGTATATTATTATTATTGGTAGTAATGGGTAAAGTTGTTGTTTTAGGCTTGGAATGAATTGAAGTATCTTTATGCTTTTTTCGATACGGAAGTGTTCTACAATTGTAAGTAACAAAGAAAAAGAAATAAATTAAATTGAAAGGAATAAGAGGGGGGGAAGAGGGGGTGAATTCATTAACTGATAGTGATGAAGTGTAAGATGTTATTGTTATAAAATACACGTTATGGTGGGATGAAAAAAGTATGAAGAAACTACATAAAATGTAATAGAAGTATTTAACTATCATGTTAGTTGCTTATTTAAAATTTCACTGATATTACTTCATACACTCACTTAAATGGTTACGCATTGAATGCTCTGGTTAATTGTGTAGATTTCTATATCTTTTTAAACAATATGCTCAATTATTGTTATTTGCAAAGATGATTCAGTTCAGTTCAACTCAGTTAAGAGTTAATTAATAAAAGTTCTTTACCATTCAGAGGAAAAAATCCGCGAGACTCTAATTTATGGACGAGACAATCAGAGGCGTTTTAGAGATTTCAAGGTTACGGCGTCAACTTCAGTGCTTAATGCTAACGTACGATCGTTCACAGGGAATTTAGTACAAAACGTGATAATTGAGTGGCTATAACAAATAAAATGGCGAGACTATAATTTGTGGACGAGCCAACCAGGTATAAGATAATAAATCTCAGATTTTAACGCGAAAGCCTTTCATTCATTTGGCTAAATAAATTTCTGGCATTATAATTGATGTCAGTTCGTGATGAAAACCCCATATATAATTCCTAGCTAAGGCAAATTACGACAATTATCGCGAACTGGATAATAAAATCACCAGTAACACTGGCTGCAGCCAGGTACTACAATATACGGATGTTTGGAGAGCGTAAAGACTCCTGCATAGGCTTGGTTATATGTATCGTGTTGTTATGCACAAGTAGCATTTTGTACACTTAACAACCGGAGTGCACACAAACAATATTGAAGCTATGTGGTCGAGGCTGAAAGAGTTTTTGAGACTTTATCATGGCTCCAAAGGCCGACTATTCTGTAGCCATATGGATGATTTCCTTTACTCCATGTATTACGATTTAAGAACCTCTTTCTAACCTTGACAAGTTTTTGAACCACGTATAAGAAGTGTATCCACTTTATTTTCATGGTTTTGTATAACAATATATTTTTACTCTATACTCAAGATTCGTTCAAAGGTCGTTTATAAATTATAGTCTTGCCAAAAAATCCACTGAACCATCATTTACTGATACAGTCAAGCAGAAAAAGAAAGCGTTTAAAACAATTAACTCTCAAGAAAGACAATGTCAGTTATTTCAAATCATACAGTTTTGATTCCTTTAAGATATTATGTGCTAAACAAATAAAGCAAACTGTTTCATAATAAAAATGCAATGTCTAAAATACACGCCATTTAATAGGAAAGATATCATAAGAATTATATATTCAGTGGTTGTTATTGGTAACTACTTTCAAGGTGATAAGATCAACTTCATTTGAAAAAATAAAGAAGTTTAAGAGAGTGGAGAAAAATAAAAGATTTTTATTCACTGACGAAATGATTTACACAAGGGTTATGAAATATGAGAAAGAAATTCAATTCTACTATTGAAAGATGAGATAATGATAAACACTTCAATATACATAGGGAATGATCATATGAAATCTTGACAAATTATGAATTACATTGATTAAACAATATTATTGATGAATTTGTCGACTATATTATGGAATTATTCTAATTTGTTTCAGTTCGTATGTAAATTATATGCAACATACTATTCACCGTTTTCATTCATTAAGTTGCAGATTCGAACTCCAATACTATCTTAATAGTATATTAAATCTGCAAAAACACTGTTTGCTCCTAGATATCGTGGTACAATAATAAGTGAGGAGAACATTTTCTTTATAACAGTCACTTAATTATACGTTCAGACTAACTGATTGAGATGTAAAGGGAACATCCGACACTAAAAGCCGATTGGTGAATATAGAGAAATAAAACTGGAAAATACTGATTCCAAATCAATGCCGTATGTGAACTCCAAATTTTCAGAGAAAATGTATGGTATATGAGCCTATTTTAGATGCTGGCTAATATTGCACTGATTCTCCTGTCGATACTTCACCAGCTTGTAAATTCAAACAACTAGGTCAAAGGAATGAGAAATCTCATCCTAAGAAGACTATCTGCTTAAGCTTAAGTGTTCAGCAAGTATCTTAGCCTATAGTCACAAATAAAGAAAATACCCTATTCGTCCCGTTTCATTATCTGTTTAAGAAATATTTAAAACAATGCAAAATTTGGATTAAATTTGTAGCAGAATAATGCTGTAGTTAATTGTAATTAGAAGTAGTATTGTTAATGAGGACAGGAAGGTGTACACGTGATAAATACTAAGCTGAGAAGAAATAAAAATAATCCGACAACATATACACAGTATGTTGAATTATTGAATGAAATATATCGATTTGAACATAAAGAATAATGATAAGTAACAAAACAATATAATCTTCATTTCACAATTATTTTAAAGGGCACCCAAAATGCCATGGGGTACGGCCGAGTGTGGTGAGTCAGCCCTACTTCGAAAATCCTCTCACATGGCCACGTGCATACAACCAATGTCAGGGAAGTCCTACTCACTGAGTTCTCGCGGCATTCCTGCTGCTTACGAAATTGACAACACAAAAAGCGAATATCCGGTGCTTTAACTGGGTCGGTAGATACGGAGAATACATCTAAGGGAGTTGGAAAACCCTAATTCCAAACTAATGGTGCACATGAGTTGGCTCCAGGATCTTGAAAGAATAAATGGAGTGTGAACCTACTGTTGGTCCCCGGCTACCATGGAGCTGCATCTCCTGACGTTGCTCCACTGCCTTGTGGATTAGACCTTTAGGTCAAAGGCTCAGGAAGTAGCCTTGGAAGGAAACCACCTACTTCGGTTTGGGTACCCAGGCAGTATCCCAACCCTCACACAAGTCGAATGATTTATGTGGTGTATATCTGTTTGGTGCCTCGTTGTACCAATTTTTATGTGTTTGAATAAATAAATGAATAATATCTCAAAAAGAATTGGAATATTGGAAGAATAGTTCTAATTACTATTGATAGGGTATTAAGTTCTCAAACATTATTACTTTTATTTTAAGCTCTATTCTGTCCTCATACGTCTAACCACTTCAGTAAAAATGTCATCAGTTACAATTTACTTATAAAAGTGACAAAATGCTTTAAACTGTCGATTACATAGAATCAGAAAATCTTGGTTATAATATAAGAAGGAAGGTGTATAGAACATTTCAGTTTCCAGTTCAATAGTTGACTAATACAAATCAACAGTTATTTCTATGCATATTTGCATTTGCCTTAAAAAAACATGGTATTTAGAGATGTTTATAGTATGCAATTCAAGTCAAAACTGTTAATATGATGGTAGATGTCTTTTACAACAATTACATTTTAACATTTGGACAAATATTCACAATCTAGAATTGGTGTTTCTAATATATGTCACCTTATAATACATCATAGGGTTAACGACTAGTATAAAAGTTTTAATTTCAGTGATAACGAATGAAATCATTTCTGTATACTAGTTGTTTTATTTTATTTATTTATTTGAATATATATGCGCTAGACAAGTCACCTAATTTGTGTGTGGGCTGTGATACTGCCCGGGTACCCAGACCGAAACAAGTGATCTCTTTAAGAAGCCACACCTGAAGTCATTGGCCTAAAGATCTGATCCACATGGTAATGGAGCAACATCAAGAGATGTAGTCCCATGGGAGCCGGTGACCAACAATAGGTTCACACACCATTTGTTCCTTCAGAATCCCGGAGCCCATGTACACCAGCGGTTTGAAATCAAGGTTTTCCAACTCCCCTAAATGGACCCTCCATATTCACCAACCCAGTTAAAGAACCGGACATTCGCTTTTCGTTCTCTCAATTCCGTAAACAACACCCCCGTCACGAGCACATAGTGAGTAGAACTTCCCTGGCAGTGGCTATGTGAGAGCATTTTTCGAGAGGCAAAACTGACTCTCCCCACTCTGGACTCTACCAGAGCATTCAAATAAATTACAGATCGTTTCTTTTTAAAACGAATGAATACACATTGAAGATGTTATTCATGAACACAGATAACACAAAAGAAGAATTGATTACAATAAGAAGAAAAAACATACACATATGAAATAAATTCCTTAATATATAACAAGTAAATGATGGAGAAGATTTGTAGATCAAGTGAATGATTTTGATAGAGTTTCACTTCTCTGAACTAAATGGTTTAGTTGTGGATCTTTCATCATTCTTCTGAACAATATCACCAGCATAAATTTGAAGTTTTTCTGAATGATGAAAGTTCCACGATCAAACCATTCAGTTCAAAGAACCGAAATTTCATCAAAAAACAATAACAAGTACTTTATTGATTCTACCAATTAATCATTGAAAAAAAAGGTTATCACATATTTCAATTGATCTGAGCATATATATATATATGGTGAATGTTGTAGGTACAAAATTAACCAATCAAATTAATTCGGTTGTTGTTACTATGTCTATTACCATATTGATCGATCATAAAGTGCATAAAATAGTGAATGGAACATCTATGATAAACTATAAGAAGAAAACTATCAATAAAACACAACCTGAAAAAGAAGACGTTTATTTGAAAGAAAAAAAAGATGATTTATCCAGTAAATGATCATAACTTCTTTATCTATTAATCTCTGTGTAACAATCCTGGATGAACTAATGAGGTATAAAGAGACAGGTCTTGGATTTTGGTCACGAAATGTATTTAGTTCAATAGAGTTTTAGCATTATAGCTAATTGTTAATTCATGATGAAAACTTTAAATGTAATTTGTAACTTTAACCATCAATTGTATAGCATAATTCTTATTCTACACACTAGTTTATAATCCTTATTTAGTCCCAATTAGTAAGTGGACACTCGCAAGATCACATTAACATCAATCAAGGATCGTCTATAAATTATCATCTCATCACATTTCAGTGGTATGTTGACATTTGAAGTTGATTAGAAGAAAAAATACAGAAACAAAGACAAGTGGAGATTGGATTGTACCGAAATTAAATCACAACATATGATATGGGAATAGAGCATACAAAAAAGGAAATATTCATTTAAACAGTTGAGATCATGAGTCAATTGAAGCTAGACCACCATGGAAAACCTGGAAGCACTGGACGGACGTTTCGTCCTAGTATGAGACTTCTCAGCAGTGTGCATCCACGACTTCTCACCCCGCAAGATTTGAACTCAGGATCTATCAATCTCGCGCCAGGCGCTTAACCAAATAGACCACTGAGCCGGCATCCGACGGTGTTAATGTCTAACATGGAATCGATCAATTAGTTAGAATAAATAGAATCTAAATGTTCATATCTGAGATATCAATGATAATAGTTAAAGTAACAAGTAGTTTGTGCAATGAAAAAAAATCCAGGACACACACACACACTCACAAAAAGTACAAGAAAAGCATGAACATCTATAGTGCATTAGTTCAAAGGTGCACATCAAATAATAATAAGTACATGAATACACATAGACACAAATATACATGAATCTAGGATAATTATAAACGTACACAGATATATATATATATATATATATATATAGGAAACACAAAGATTTATCAATCCCATTTCCCCTATCTCTCTTTATCCTGTAACCATAATGCTTAGTTGAAATATGCTTCGGAAGAGAATTATGATAGACGAAATAATCTACTGATGAACTATCAGTTGTTATTTAATAGATAATTCATAATATTCTTATTGAAAGTTAGATTATGAAGAGCAATTCATTTAGTTAATAATTCAACTAAACTTATATATATTATGTCTGATAGATTAGTACTTTAAATGGTCGTAACAATTGTTCAACGTTTTTTTTATTGATTGAGATCATAAACCGAGTGATGTTTCACCACCATTGAAAACCTGGAAACATTGGACGGCCATTTCGTCCTATTGTGGGACTCATCAGCAGTGTGCATTCACGATACCGCCCGCGGGATCTGAACTCAGGACATTCGGTCTCGCGCACGAACACAACCTAATAGACCACTAAGTGGGCATCCGACGGTGTTAATGTCTAACTTCAACCAATCCACGAAATTGCGCGACCATCTTCTATTGTACTGAAGAGGATACCTGTCACTATGCGACACGGATTAGCTCCACTAGTCACGGCTTCTCATTAGAACTCCGAGAATTCCCTCACGAAGCTAGTCACTAGTGAGCAAATGGTAATTATCAGTATAGGGTTGCGGAGATTATCAAGTTATTGATTGAGATCATGAACCTGATACAGTGTATACTATAAATAACAGATTATAGAAGGTGATATTCATGCATTATAAAATTTTATGAACTTCCTAAGGAGAACAGATCATCATAAACTTTGATAACCGTAATCAATTGTTATTTTAATTTTACAGATTGTAAAATGATTGTCGCAGCCCAAAATATGATAGAACTAATTGCAACAGATTATAAAATAGAAGTATCATTAAGTGAAGTTGAAAATATTTTGAAGATTATCATTGTATTATGGTGATTATGGTTGGATTAAGGAGAAGTGATTAGTTTGTGCAGTTAGAATTACAGCTTCATATAAATGAAGTCAATTGAAGAAGATGTACAATAGTGTTAAGATATGATTTATGCAAAAATTAATATTAATTATTGATAAATGAACTATGGAATTGAAAAACGCCCGATAAATGTTTAAATGTAAAGTACCTGAACTTCTTCCAAATGAACAACATCTGAAGTCGATCGATGTGAACGTCAGGTGTTTATATTGTGATGACTTAATCAAATTAAAGTGGATGGATGGAACATGTCAATTAATCAAATGAAAAATGGAACCTGGAAGGCGTATATTTCGGTTTAAATTGCCATAGCCCATAAGTGCAAAGAGATGAAAGTTTTAGAACGAATCCTAAGGTAATAAAGGTAGTAAGAGTATTAAAGGTAACAGATAAATATAAGCAACGAAGTTATGATTGGATGGAACACATATTCTTACAGGTCCCCACCAAAACAGGCGGGTTGTAATGATAGCGGTAACATTATAAGATAATGAACGGGTAAGGAAACGCCGGTCCCATCGGATGAACTTTCGTCACTGGCAGATGACCTTCGACGTACGGAGGTATTACATCTAAAACTGTACACAAAAAGTGTGAGAGATCTCAAATAGTTGTCTCTTGAGCTCTAAAACGACGCTTTTACGTTGACAAGATCATTATTAATCTGATCTATTCTTTATATATTTCGAGGGAAAATATTTTCCTATAGTGTACACAACCAGAAACTGACAACCGTACACATACCTCTAACATTTAACGTTAATAAGAGCAATATTGGGGGGGGGGAAACAGTGCAAAAAGACACGGGTAAGCACACACACACACACACCAGCACAAAAATCTATGTTAATAGCCATTACGGAAAAAAAATAACAGAAACAATGACATCAGTTTGTTTTTTCTTGTGTGCCTCTTCCAATCAACGAATTGATTACCTCACACTTTGAACCGAGGGAGGCAGAATTTTACCCAGTAAAAATAAAAATAAAAGCGTAAAATAAAATGTATGTGAAGTAAGCAAAAAAAAAACACAATTAGATTGCACTACCTTCGTAACCATCCGATGAAGCTGTTGAAAAAATACAATAGGATAAAAAAATATCTTAAATTAGTTGTATACACACAGGTACTCAATATAAACATATATATACGTATAGCCAAATAACAAATAATGAATAGCAGTTGTCTATCAAACTGCAAACAGTATGCCAAAGAAATAAAAGTGATATCTTTAAACTAAATTTTGAAATGATCATCACTTCTATAAGACCGTCAAGTTTATTTGTTAATTACTATTTACCAATTATAAGAGAGAGAGGCAGTGTACTTAGATTTAATCAATCGAATAATACATTTAACAAAGTTGATTATGACAATTATAGATCGTTAATTAAGTACTTTAACTATTAAACTGTCATTTAAGAAAATGATCAAAGAGTTTCATCACAGTATAATGATTTATTTGGATAATACACCCAAGTCATACACATCAAAAATACCATTTATCACCAATTATTTCATTATTAAGGAGCTCTACAAGATCTGTCTGGAGAATAATAATACTCTAGAGACTTCATGACATAATTTATCACTAACTACTAAATAACGATGTCCTTGAACGATATAATACTTTTCACTTCAACAGAAATACACTTTGCCAAAAGTATCATACCAAAACTGTTTAAAAAAAAGACTAACTGTCCAGAAAAAAAACCAAACAAACGAAAATGCAATTGTTCAGTCCGGTCAAGATCACAAATCTAAAATATCAAGAGAATAAACAGACTGTTATAAAATTCTCCACATAAAAAGAAAATTATACCATTCTGAATATATCCGCAAAAGTGTTTTTAGAAATCACCATAAAGCTTATAGGAAATTTTATTATATTTTACACAGACCGAAAAACAAAGTAGTATAATAAAATATGGAGTACCATCAAGTAGAAAAAGCACTGTTCTAGACAAAGTGGACTTCTCTTTCAACAATGTAAACACGAACAGACTAACAGTGAAGGTACGTGATACATCATTTATATAAACACAAGTGAACAACTATAGACACAGATATAACTGGGAAAATGTTTTGATCCTGGATAACGGAAATTGCAAGAAGCCCAAAGAATTTCTGTAAGCAGCTAGTGAGACCATCAAGTACAGCCGGGGACCTGGGATATATATCTATATACATATATCACCTCGAGGTGCTATACCACCATATCAGCAAGTCAGTAAACTACAACGTAAGACCAGGCAGATATATGCATCGGTCCAAGTTGCCACACCTGATTAACACAAGAAGATGAACGCCGGATTCATAGAAGCAGTTAATTCAGTGGTGGTAATATATAAACGAAAGATTGCATATAAGGACAGCAAGACAAATCCTAGCGCAGTAGAGGTATTAATAGTGTCAGTAGCAATAGAAGAGAGTAGGTGTAGAAAAAGAAGGGAAGATAAAAGGAGATTTCAGGATTTAGATTCTAAAAGAAGGCAAGGAGTGTGTGAATCTGCACCACGTTTATTACACCTGTTGTCCAGAGTGACGACGATAGTTTATCAACAAATCTAAAAAAAACTACCTATTAATAAGCATATTATAAGTATAACGAATAGGTAATCAACTTAATTTTGACTTGTAAAAATCATCAAAGAATAAACAACTATAAACCAGATAAAACGACTCAGTCAGTCAGCTACAACGTAGGACCAGGCACATATGTGCATCGGTCCAGTTTCCCATACCGCATCAGCACAACAAGATGAACACCGGATTCATAGCAGTGGTTAGGTCAAAGATGGTAATATATAAGAGAAAGATTGCATATATAGTCGATAAAACGACTATATATATCAAAAAAAGTTATCCGATTCATCCCAGTTTATGATGAAGATTCACATGGATCTTGTTATGACTTTATGTTCGGCTTTATCACGTGATTTATCCACCAATCAAAATACGACTTATACAATCTTCACACAATGCCAAAACCAATGACGTCCGACCGGTATGAGCACCTTAGCGTCCTGATCGGTTCTATATCCTCCTAGCCTGTCCACCTGAGTCCAGAATACAATACCAGCTTCTGTAGTACGAATCGAATCATTTATTTCAGACATACTGGGTTTATATATCAATCAAACAGATCGCAACGCACCATAAAATAGGAAATAACATTTGTACACAATAAAGCCCAGAAAGTGACTGTCAATGTGCGAGGCAGTAGTCAATAAACTGAACATAGCTTAAGAACCGTAAATCGTATAATAATAATATATAAATTTCACAGGTTGAAATCATGAGTCAGTTGAAGCTAGACCACCATTGAAAACCTGGAAGCACTGGACGGGCCGTTTCGTCCTGGTACGGGACTCCTCAGCAGTGCGCATCCGCGATCCCGCACCACGCGGGCTCGAACCCAGGACCTACTGGCTTCGCGCGCGAGCACTAACCATTAGACCACTGGCCGGCATCCAACGGTGTTAGTGTCTAACATCAACCAATTCACGAAGTTGCGCCACCATACACCAGTGCTTCCAGGTTTTCAATGGTGGTCTAGCTTCAACTGACTCATGATTTCAACCTGTGAAATTTGTAAAACTCTCCACAAAACCCATTCTGATAATAATATATAAGTCAAAATAAAGCTTATAATAAGAAGAATACGAATATACATAATCTAATTATTGAATATTTATACCATAAGGATATATAGATAATATTAGTCAATTAATAAGTCTCAGAAGTTACTCGTGATTTAATCTTCACTCGGATATAACAGAAGACTTCAAAATGCACAATATCTCATTATTATTACTGAAGTAAATAATAGCTATATGTTAATTACTAACATTGAAAATAGATATCTCAAGTCTGAAATGAATCAATGACCTGAAAAGTCGACTAAAATCGAGTTGATTTAATAACCTTGTGCATAATCGTGATTTATACTTCGCTCGGATATAATAGATCTTTTTCATGATAATTAATTTGTTCAAATAATTATTAAGAACAACAAAGAGAAATACTGTATGTAGTCATTTCTTATTTATCGAAATACTTCAAAAGTACCTTGAAGATTAGAGTTGTATATTTGAAACAGTGAAAGAATACAAAGAAAGATTTAAATGAATGAATAGATGATCATTGATGATAACTAAACATTTGTCAATTACGAACACTAAAATCATAGTAAAACAACATGATAAAAGTGTAAGGACAAGTTTAAGCAATTCTTAATATGATCATCTGATCTTGAAGATAAATTCAACCAAAAAGCAAAGAGTTTGTACACATCAAAAAAGTATTACATAGTAGAGATAATAAACCGTGTTAAAGTTTTGTCATTTTTCTACATTTGCTAGTTTATCAAAACTCATTATTAGTTATTTCTAACCTTAATATTGTAGAAATGTTGTTACGTAACATCATGAATCTAAGTGAATATAATTTCACACTGAAATTTTCTATCTGAATTCTTCCATAAAGTCAAAAATCTTGTATAAAACAATTAATTGAAGGTTTACAGAAATGGGATAATGCTGGCGTTAAGTTGAAAAATGAAATTCATCAGTCAGTCAGTCAGCTATAACGTAGGGACAGGCACCTATGTGCATCGATCCAAGTTGTCATACCACATTAACACAACAAGATGAACATCAAATTCATAGAAGTAGTTAATTCAGTGGTGGTAATGTATAAAAGAAAGATTGAATATAAGGATATAATACAGGAAAGAAGAATCGGTTGGTAGAAGAAAAAATATGAAGTGATTTCATCTCATAGTTTAAGGGAAGACAAAGAGTGTATGCACCTACGTCATTGCGATCGATTCTGAGCCATGTCACACACAGTCTCCAACCATTGGTTACGATTGTCACATGGACAACAATTAAGTAGTCTGCATCTACCAACATGGCTCAGACTACAAGTTAGTGACTTCAAGCACTGATGCCACGTTTTAGTTTGGCCACCCCTAATTTTCTTCCAACCGTCTCCAAAACTAGTCAGCATTACGCGTCGTAGTAATCGGTGTTCAGGCATACGTAACACGTGGCCCAACCATCTCAGTCGATGAAGATTCACAACCTCATCAACTGATTAACCATCATCATTCTCTAATATCCTGCGTCTAACCTCACTATTACTTACCCGGTGATCCCAGTAGTTGCAAGCAATATTTCTATGACATCTGTGATCAAATACTAGTAGCTTACGAGTATCATCGACTCTTAATGGCCATGTTTCGCTGTTATACATACATTTAAACTAATCTTTATTTTGACATTCCTATTTGATTAGTTCGCTGTTGTATTTACTAAGCTAATCAATACAACTAAGTCAATTGAACTAAAACCAGATTAATAAACATATTATGTAATCACTGTAAGTAATAAAAACTGAATGCGCTTGATACGTTTAACATTCATATGACAACAACAAACAAACAAACAAAAAAAGAATTTTCTTTGAACAATTTTAAGAATTCTAATAATAATGCAAAATTATTCACATAGTAAATTATATATGATGAAACTGATTCACTTTTGAATTTCACACAAAAGCTTGTAAATTATGTTAAAGATACTGTATTAACTCATTTCTTAGAATAATGATATTGAGGAGAATGAAAACGGTATCATTGAAGAATTAATCTGAATTCAATAATTCCAAGTACAACTTACACATTCGAATCAATAACATTGAAAAGAGTAAGATGAAATTGTGCGCAAAAATATCATTGTTGACATATACATACATACACACACACAGATGAAATATACTCTGACGACAGTTAGTGTGGATTTCGTAAATAACTATATGCGTGAAGGGGATGCTTCATGTTAGAAACACCTCAAATGATCTCATTCGCCTTATCTTGGTTTTATCGACAAATTGTTACTCTGATGAATAAACAAGTCATTTGTAACTTTTTTTTCAATTCACATAACTAAACTGACCGGTTATTATGCTTTTGGTATCTTTTGTTATCGATTCAGGTTAGACTGATGACGTGAAAATTCCTATAGTTGGAGTTGAAATGCCCTTGAAAACGGAGAGTGAGTAAATATACCAAGATAACAATACTAACAACAAGTACGACAATTATATTGAATCAGTTGCAATAAGGATAATGTATGGAGATGATGGAAGTCCTAACGCGCTAGGATTGGGTCCTGAATAAATCATTGTCATCATTGAATAAATAATCACTACCGACAAGTTGATCGGAAACAATCATCATTTTTCGTCCAACTTATTCATTATGTAGTCAGGTATGAAAGGCTATGATATTAACTGTATGCCCAAACAGAAGTAAACAAAGCGGGGTTCGAACCCGAAACTTAGTGTCGAACCTCTGAACCATTGAGCAACCGCCCCATAACATCATCATAATATCAAGAAAATCTGTCAAACAACAATTACTTGTAAGGTATATTAAGTAATGTGATAATAGAACAAATGAGAACTTACGGATTCTCTTCTGAATATGGAACAGCTGGATTTAATTTAATTGTTTGTTGTTCATTACCATTTTGCTTACTAGGTGACGATGATGAAGATGATGCTGACGAAGAAGACTTGTCAGCTGACTGTTTAATCGGTGAATTTTCACTACTACTAGTTGTTGGAGTAGTTAGTGAGCTGAAAAAGTTCACAATAGTCCCAATAATAATAAAAGTAATAACGATTATGACAATGATAGTACTACGAATGACTAACTACGATCAACATCACTACATACAGAAAGGATATTAATAAAATATAAACTAAGCAAAAGCCGGTAATAATTATATCGATGTAAGTAACAAGAGAAACAGTCAAGGGATTAATTCAAAGAAATGATTCAAGGAATTATAGTGAGAAGCTATGAACAGTGGAATCCAATCAAATGTGAGGGATTGAACGATAGGTTAACAATATCACGAAATACCACGACAGAACAGATATCAAGTGCTTTATAGTTTACATGGTTTATTTATAAGTAGTATGTTGTGAAACGTGGTGTCTAAGTTTCAATAATCGTCAGACGGAGTGAAGAGTCTCAGTACAGAGAAAGCACGACGTAGGCAAAATACTTGGAGAGAAGACAAGAAGACAGTTCAGATTGCAGAACACATCGAAATATGCAAATGGATAATTGAAGGCTATGTACATGTATTATGTAAACGCTTTGTAACTTCTCACAATAAATACAGATTCCTTCTGCATACTGCCTTATTTTACAGTCTAAGTACACTAATCAATTCAAATAAATTAACCAACAACGAACCATCTTAGTCGGGTAAGTGAAGATTAACTATACAAACTACTCAGCTAATAAACACTCACAAATTGATAATATGCAAAAATACGTTTATCGTTTGACAGAAAGTCACTATCAGACATAATACGTATAAAAACAAAAAACCTTACTTAGGTATATTTGACATTGGTGGTGCTCTAGACAATGGACATTTCAAACCAGGTGACTGGGAATCTGAACCATTCGGGCGAACCTTATCTGACATACTAAAAGTATTCATACGTCGTACAGATAACTGATCACCACCACTAGAGGATTCTATCATTATATCTTTACTTTCATCGATTTTCTCTTGACCAGAAGAATCATCCAGATTAGAGTCATTAGCACGTTCGCGTAGGTCAGATACACGAATACGTGGAAGCAGATGAGATCTACGTGCGTATTTAGAAAGCAAATTAGAAAAAAAAATTAAATAAATACAAAAACAATAATGCTAACAATGTTGGAATTAACCAATCACCGCATAAGCAACAAAAGTCCGCTTATATCTACGCTAGTATCTGTCAGATATTAACAACGTTGGATCTGGTACATGTGTGTATCTGTTCAAGTCGTCACAGCACATAAAGATAGAGAGCTAAATTATTAACACAAATATTAAAAGTACTAACATTATCAGTGGTAGTAGAAAAGATTAGGCATAAGCAACATGGTTCAAAAAAGAATAAATTAGAGGAATAAAAAGTTTAAGTTTCTAGACAACGACTGAATGCATCTATGCCGTTACAACTGATTCTGAGCCAAGTTATTCAATGTCTTTAACCTTTTGTTACTCTTGTGATGGGGAGAGTTTGTGTATTGATACTGATACACAATTTTCTTACACATGAACATGTATTATATATATCAGAAAAGTAGTCCGCCAATGGCTTACGTCGCATATCTTGGACAAATTTTCATTATCGTTCCACGACGAAATAGTTGTCTAGTGTTTTCTGGATTTAACTGGTTTTCAATATCGATGATATAAATCATAAATGTTAATATTGTTCTTCAAACTAAGTTACTTCATAAACTGATAGATTATATATATAAACCCCAACCAATGTTCATAAAAAAAACTTCGTTTAAGATGGATTTCAGAAAAAGGAAGGAGAGCTAGAAATATAGGAAGAGTTAGAGTTAGCAAAGAGGATCTCAACCGGAACGGTATGAAACAATAGTCTATGTTAAATATCATCAAGTCACTAGATTTTGTCTGTTTCTGTGACAGAGAAAATTTTCAGACAAAAAAAACTCAATACAAAATGATCTTGATGACGTCATTTTCACTGAAACTTGACACTAACTGGTAGCTAATGTAAACTTTTGGTAAACGATAACAAAGTTGAAAATGATACTTATTTTTTAATGGTAAAACGTGATTAGCTAAAAACAAACCAAAAAAAAATACCTGCTTCAATTTGGGCATCGAGCAGTATTACAGCCCACACACAAATCAAGTGACTTATGTGGCGCATATGAACAGTCACTATGAAAATGCATCTATCACGTTATATCGCAATTTTAATTTTATTATGGACGGTTATAAAATTTATGTGTTTGGTTGAAATACTGACCGCAGTCCAGGCTGAAGCAGGAGATCTACTCGGGAGACCTTTTTTCTGAGAATTAGAACTAATGGATACACCAGTGAAACTAGGTTAAGATATATCGTTCCAGGATATCCGCAGATAAAACTAAGTCCGTACCATTATTTCTTCCCTATAGATGCTGATCCAACGTACAACGTTAATTTGGAATCAAGGTTTTTCAATTTCCTTAGATGCACCTGCAATACGTACTAGTCCGGTTTAGGCATAGAAGACTGGCCCTTCTTTCTTTTACTTTCGCTAAAACTAACCCACAATGTGAAAGGAGTAAAAAGAGTTTCGCGAGTGATCTCATGAGAACATTTACAGATGTCATTTTATCCAACGAATAGACATCTAGAATAAACCAAATCTATTTTAAACAATCACAATGCAGTAAGATACGTAGAAGGTACATCGATTTACAACGATGTGTAAAATCCTGTCTTTGTGAAAGAAAAAGAAAAGATTGAGATTATAGCAATGTCTACTTTAATTATATGGTAAGTCGATTTGTTATAGCATTATTATCACTGATACCAGTATTATTATTTTGTTTATTATCTCACTGTATTAACGTAATGTAGATCTATGTACTTATATGCACCAGGTTCGATAATGTTTATGAATAACACATCAAAGTATTAACATCATCTGTTTCAAAATAAACATATTTCAAGTAGGCTAAATACGTATTATAGCCTATTGACAATAACCAAAACAAGAGTAATCATACTGAACAACATATTAAATAGTTTTATGACTAATATAATCATTACTGAATTAATTGACTGAATTGAAAAGGTTATATTATTTGTTTTTCTTTGAGATATTATCTAAAACAGTTAGTAAATAGAGTAGTCAGTCAGTCTTGAACGCTGTTAGAAGTATGAGGACGATTATCACTTCCCGGTTGCCCACACCGTGGAAGGGTTCTTCTGGAGGTACCTGAAAAGGAAAATGGATTAAAGATGGTCTTAGTGACCTGAGAGCGTGACCGCACTACCCAAGAGACAACTGCTTGTGGTAGGTCACACACGACGTTTTTGAGGGTAGTGTGCAGTCAGTGAA
>OX103947.1:1029395-1291518 GCA_944470405.2 Schistosoma mattheei
AACTAAACTTATATATATTATGTCCGATAGATTAGTACTTTAATGGTCGTAACAATTGTTCAACGTTTTTTTATTGATTGAGATCATAAACCGATTGATGTTTCACCACCATTGAAACCTGGAAACATTGGACGGCCATTTCGTCCTATTGTGGGACTCATCAGCAGTGTGCATTCACGATACCGCCCGCGGGATCTGAACTCAGGACATTCGGTCTCGCGCACGAACACAACCTACTAGACCACTAAGTGGGCATCCAACGGTGTTAATGTCTAACTTCAACCAATCCACGAAATTGCGCAACCATCTTCCATTGTACTGAGAGGATACCTGTTACTACGTGACAGGGCTTAGCTCCACTAGTCACGGCTTCTCATTAGAACTCCGAGAATTCCCTCACGAAGCTAGTCACTAGTGAGCAAATGGTAATTATCAGTATAGGGTTGTGGAGATTATCAAGTTATTGATTGAGATCATGAACCTGATACAGTGTATACTATAAATAACAGATTATAGATAGGTGACATTCATGCATTATAAAATTTTATGAACTTCCTAAGGAGAACAGATCATCATAAACTTTGATAACCGTAATCAATTGTTATTTTAATTTTACAGATTGTAAAATGATTGTCGCAGCCCACAATATGATAGAACTAATTGCAACAGATTATAAAATAGAAGTATCATTAAGTGAAGTTGAAAATATTTTGAAGATTATCATTGTATTATGGTGATTATGGTTGGGTTAAGGAGAAGTGATTAGTTTGTGCGGTTAGAATTACAGCTTCAGTAAATGAAGTCAATTGAAGAAGATGTACAATAGTGTTAAGATATGATTTATGCAAAAATTAATATTAATTATTGATAAATGAACTATGGAATTGAAAAACGCCCGATAAATGTTTAAATGTAAAGTACCTGAACTTCTTCAAAATGAACAACATCTGAAGTCAATCGATGTGAACGTCAGGTGTTTATATTGTGATGACTCAATGAAATTAAAGTGGATGGATGGAACATGTCAATTAATCAAATGAAAAATGGAACCTGGAAGGCGTGTATTTCGGTTTAAGTTGTCATAGCCCATAAGTGCAAAGAGATGAAAGTTTTAGAACGAATCCCAAGGTAATAGAGGTAGTAAGAGTATTAAAGGTAACAGATAAATATAAGCAACGAAGTTATGATTGGATGGAACACATATTCTTACAGGTCCCCACCAAACCAGGCGGGTTGTAATGATAGAGGTAACATTGTAAGATAATGAACAGGTAGGGAAACGCCGGTGCCATCGTCACTGGCAGATGACCTTCGACGTACGGAGGTATTACATCTAAAACTGTACACAAAAAGTGTGAGATCTCAAATAGTTGTCTCTTGAGCTCTAAAACGACGCTTTTACGTTGACAAGATCATTATTAATCTGATCTCTTCTTTATATATTTCGAGGGAAAATATTTTCCTATAGTGTACACAACCAGAAACTGACAACCGTACACATACCTCTAACATTTAACGTTAATAAGAGCAATATTGGGGGGGGGGAAACAGTGCAAAAAGACACGGGTAAGCACACACACACACACACCAGCACAAAAATCTATGTTAATAGCCATTACGGAAAAAAAATAACAGAAACAATGACATCAGTTTGTTTTTTCTTGTGTGCCTCTTCCAATCAACGAATTGATTACCTCACACTTTGAACCGAGGGAGGCAGAATTTTACCCAGTAAAAATAAAAATAAAAGCGTAAAATAAAATGTATGTGAAGTAAGCAAAAAAAAACACAATTAGATTGCACTACCTTCGTAACCATCCGATGAAGCTGTTGAAAAAATACAATAGGATAAAAAAATATCTTAAATTAATTGTATGCACACAGGTACTCAATATAAACATATATTATATATATATGTATAGCCAAATAACAAAAATGAATAGCAGTTGTCTATCAAACTGCAAACAGTATGCCAAAGAAATAAAAGTGATATCTTTAAACCATATTTTGAAATGATCACCACCTCTATAACACCTTCAAGTTCATTTGTTAATTACTATTTACCAATTATAAGATTGGCAGTGTACTCATATTTAATCAATTGAATAATGCATTTAACAAAGTTGATTATGACAATTATAGATCGTTAGTTAAGTACTTTAACTATTAAATCGTCATTTAAGAAAATGATCAAAGAGTTTCATCACAGTATAATGATTTATTTTGGATAATACACCCAAGTCATACAAATTAAAAATACCATTTATGACTAATTATTTCATTAATAAGGAGCTCTACAAGATCTGTCTGGAGAATAATAATACTCTAGAGACTTCATGACATAATTTATCACTAACTACTAAATAACGATCGAATAACAATGTCCTTGAACGATATAGTACTTTTCAATTCAACAGAAATACACTTTGCCAAAAGTATCATACCAAAACTGTTAAAGAAAAAAAGACTAACTCTCCAGGAAAAAACAAACAAACGAAAATGCAATTGTTCAGTCTGGTCAAGATCACAGATCTAAAATATCAAGAGAATAAACAGACTGTTATAAAATTCTCCACATAAAGAGAAAATTATACCATTCTGAATATATCCGGAAAACGTTTTTAGAAATCATCATAAAGCTTATAGGAAATTTTATTACATTTTACACAGACCGAAAAACAAAGTAGTAAAATAAAATATGGAGTACCATCAAGTAGAAAAAGCACTGTTCTAGACAAAGTGGACTTCTCTTTCAACTATGTAAACACGAACAGATTAACAGTGAAGGTACGTGATATATCATTTATATAAACACAAGTAAACAACTATAGACACAGATATAACTGGGAAAATGTTTGGATCCTGGATAACGGAAGTTCCAAGAAGCCCAAAGAATTTCTGAGGGCAGCTAGTGAGACCACCAAGTACAGCCGGGGACCTGGGATATATATCTATATACATATATCACCTCGAGGTGCTATACCATATCAGCAAGTCAGTCAGCTACAACGTAAGACCAGGCACATATATGCATTGGTCCAAGTTGCTACACCACATTAACAAAAGAAGATGAACGTCGGATTCATAGAAGTAGTTAATTCAGTGGTGGTAATATATAAAAGAAGGATTGCATATAAGGACAGCAAAACAAATCCTACCGTAGTAGAAGTATTAATAGTGTCAGTAGTAACAGAAGAGATTAGGTGTAGAAAAAGAAGAAAAGATATAAGGAGATTTCAGAATTTAGATTCTAAAAGAAGGCAAGGAGTGAGTGAATCTGCGCCACGTTTATTACACTTATAGTCCAGAGTAACGACGACAGTTTATCAACAAATCTAAAAAAAAACTACCTATTATAAGTATAACGTATGGGCAATTAACTTAATTTTGACTTGTAAAACTATAAACCAGATAAAACGACTATATTTATCAAAAAAATTTATCCGATTCACCCCAGTTTATGATGAAAATTCACATGGATCTTGTTATGACTTTATGTTGGGCTTTTTATCACGTGATTTGGTGGGCGGCCTGCTTGAGCATCTGGGCTACCTGTTCCTGTCATCTAAATATTTCAACAAGTTATCTATTTTTGTTTGTTTTAATATATCATTATGTATATTAATCGCAAAACCCATCCTAGTGCATTTCTGAAAAGTTTACAACGTTTCGTTGTCAAAGTTACAAAAAGCTCAATAAGAGATAATGTGGTCGCTGGCAATATGAAGAGAAAAGAATATGTATTATTCAGATATTTATTTACTGGACTGCTAACATCTAACTGGCTATCACTCAATATTTGTCGCCAGGATCGACCAAGAAGAATGAAACGGAAACTTGTGAAATACTTTGTGCTGAGAATTCTATATTGTACCCAAAATATAATATTGAATAAAGCTTATAATAACAAAAAAATTTATCCATCAATCAAAATACGACTTATACAATCTTCACACAATGCTAAAACCAATGACATCCGACCGGTATGAGCAGCTTAGCGTCCTGATCGGTTCTATATCCTCCTAGCCTGTCCACTTGAGTCCAGAACATAATACCAGCTTCTGTAGTATGAATCAAATCATTTATTTCAGACATACCGGGTTTATATATCAACCAAATAGACCGCAATGCACCATAAAATAGGAGATAACATTTATACACAATAAAGCCAAAAGTGGCTGTGAACGTGGGAGATTGTAATAAATAAAATGAGTATAACTTAGGAACAGTAAATCGTACAATAATAATCTATAGGTCAAAATGAAGCTTATAATAAGGGAAATATAGATATACACAATCTAATTATTGAATAGTTATACCATAAGAATATATAAATAAATAAAGAAGAAGCGAATTGAGCGAAGAAATTTCTTTTCAATTAGTTTCTCATCATGGCTCTACACTGATATATATATGATTTACAATAATGATATAATACTCATCGAGTGGATACGTTACGTAATAATAATTACATAATGACATATAAATTAACATTGAGTAATTGGAAGAAAGAGGATTATTAATATTCAAAGTAATTATTCAAAATCAAGATGTTGCTACGTTGTATAATATATGGAAAAGAGAGAAAGAACAGAATTTTTTAATGAATGGTCAATAGAATAGTAGTTACGTAAGAATCAAGAGATGAATGTTGAGAAGTTATAAAGTTCAAAAGTAACAGAAACGAAATTACGAAAGTTAAAAAAAAACAAACAAAAAAAACAAGTGGAAGAAGTATGCAAAATAGTTCTTTTCAAGAAAATCTTATACTGATGGCCAGGGTAGAGGAAGTGATTGTACGATTCTCTTTTGAATGCAAACGTCAGGTTTGTGAATATGAATCGCAATGGCTTCCGCAATGTGCAAGAGGTGCACTCGTAAACCATGTGGCAAATTTGATGGGATATTGTAGATAATCTTAAAAGCTTTATTCAATTCAACTTGATAACCTGTGTCAACCAAGTGAGAGAGGGAGAGAGAATAGAACTTTTAATCCCTTTTACCTGTCCTTTGCTTACCCATGAGGGATAAGATTATTCAGTTAATTTGGCTCAGAAGTTACTCGTGATTTAATCTTCACTTGGATATACCAGAAGATTTCAAAATGCACAATATCTCATTATTATTATTATTATTGAAGTAAATCATAGCTATATGTTAATTATTAACATTGAAAATAGATATCTCAAGTCTGAAATGAATCAATGACCTGAAAAGTCGACTAAAATCGAGTTGATTTAATAACCTTGTGCATAATCGTGATTTATACTTCGCTCGGATATAATAGATCTTTTTCATGATAATTAATTTGTTCAAATAATTATTAAGAACAACAAAGAGAAATACTGTATGTAGTCATTTCTTATTTATCGAAATACTTCAAAAGTACCTTGAAGATTAGAGTTGTATATTTGAAACAGTGAAAGAATACAAAGAAAGATTTAAATGAATGAATAGATGATCATTGATGATAACTAAACATTTGTCAATTACGAACACTAAAATCATAGTAAAACAACATGATAAAAGTGTAAGGACAAGTTTAAGCAATTCTTAATATGATCATCTGATCTTGAAGATAAATTCAACCAAAAAGCAAAGAGTTTGTACACATCAAAAAGTATTACATAGTAGAGATAATAAACCGTGTTAAAGTTTTGTCATTTTTCTACATTTGCTAGTTTATCAAAACTCATTATTAGTTATTTCTAACCTTAATATTGTAGAAATGTTGTTACGTAACATCATGAATCTAAGTGAATATAATTTCACACTGAAATTTTCTATCTGAATTCTTCCATAAAGTCAAAAATCTTGTATAAAACAATTAATTGAAGGTTTACAGAAATGGGATAATGCTGGCGTTAAGTTGAAAAATGAAATTCATCAGTCAGTCAGTCAGCTATAACGTAGGGACAGGCACCTATGTGCATCGATCCAAGTTGTCATACCACATTAACACAACAAGATGAACATCAAATTCATAGAAGTAGTTAATTCAGTGGTGGTAATGTATAAAAGAAAGATTGAATATAAGGATATAATACAGGAAAGAAGAATCGGTTGGTAGAAGAAAAAATATGAAGTGATTTCATCTCATAGTTTAAGGGAAGACAAAGAGTGTATGCACCTACGTCATTGCAATCGATTCTGAGCCATGTCACACACAGTCTCCAACCATTGGTTACGATTGTCACATGGACAACAATTAAGTAGTCTGCATCTACCAACATGGCTCAGACTACAAGTTAGTGACTTCAAGCACTGATGCCACGTTTTAGTTTGGCCACCCCTAATTTTCTTCCAACCGTCTCCAACACAAGTCAGCATTGCGCGTCGTAGTAATCGATGTTCAGGCATACGTAACACGTGGCCCAACCATCTCAGTCGATGAAGATTCACAACCTCATCAACTGATTAACCATCATCATTCTCTAATATCCTGCGTCTAACCTCACTATTACTTACCCGGTGATCCCAGTAGTTGCAAGCAATATTTCTATGACATCTGTGATCAAATACTAGTAGCTTACGAGTATCATCGACTCTTAATGGCCATGTTTCGCTGTTATACATACATTTAAACTAATCTTTATTTTGACATTCCTATTTGATTAGTTCGCTGTTGTATTTACTAAGCTAATCAATACAACTAAGTCAATTGAATTAAAACCTGATTAATAAACATATTATGTAATCACTGTAAGTAATAAAAACTGAATGCGCTTGATACGTTTAACATTCATATGACAACAACAAACAAACAAACAAAAAAAGAATTTTCTTTGAACAATTTTAAGAATTCTAATAATAATGCAAAATTATTCTCATAGTAAATTATATATGATGAAACTGATTCACTTTTGAATTTCACACAAAAGCTTGTAAATTATGTTAAAGATACTGTATTAACTCATTTCTTAGAATAATGATGTTGAGGAGAATGAAAACGGTATGATTGAAGAATTAATCTGAATTCAATAATTCCAAGTACAACTTACACATTCGAATCAATAACATTGAAAAGAGTAAGATGAAATTGTGCGCAAAAATATCATTGTTCACACATACATACATACATACATACACACACAGATGAAATATACTCTGACGACAGTTAGTGTGGATTTCGTAAATAACTATATGCGTGAAGGGGATGCTTCATGTTAGAAACACCTTAAATGATCTAATTCGCCTTATCTTGGTTTTATCGATAAACTGTTACTCTAATGAATAAACAAGTCATTTGTAACTTTTTTTTCAATTCACATAACTAAACTGACCGGTTATTATGGTTTTGGTATCTTTTGTTATCGATTCAGGTTAGACTGATGACGTGAAAATTCCTATAGTTGGAGTTGCAATGCCTTGAAAACGGAGAGTGAGTAAATATACCAAGATAACAATACTAACAACAAGTACGACAATTATATTGAATCAGTTGCAATGAGGATAATGTATGGAGATGATGGAAGTTCTAACGCGCTAGGATTGGGTCCTGAATAAATCATTGTCATCATTGAATAAATAATCACTACCGACAAGTTGATCGGAAACAATCATCATTTTTCGTCCAACTTATTCATTATGTAGTCAGGTATGAAAGGCTATGATATTAACTGTATGCCCGAACAGAAGTAAACAAAGCAGGGTTCGAACCCGAAACTTAGTGTCGAACCTCTGAACCATTGAGCAACCGCCCCATAACATCATCATAATATCAAGAAAATCTGTCAAACAACAATTACTTGTAAGGTATATTAAGTAATGTGATAATAGAACAAATGAGAACTTACGGATTCTCTTCTGAATATGGAACAGCTGGATTTAATTTAATTGTTTGTTGTTCATTACCATTTTGCTTACTAGGTGACGATGATGAAGATGATGCTGACGAAGAAGACTTGTCAGCTGACTGTTTAATCGGTGAATTTTCACTACTACTAGTTGTTGGAGTAGTTAGTGAGCTGAAAAAGTTCACAATAGTCCCAATAATAATAAAAGTAATAACGATTATGACAATGATAGTACTACGAATGACTAACTACGATTAACATCACTACATACAGAAAGGATATTAATAAAATATAAACTAAGCAAAAGCCGGTAATAATTATATCGATGTAAGTAACAAGAGAAACAGTCAAGGGATTAATTCAAAGAAATGATTCAAGGAATTATAGTGAGAAGCTATGAACAGTGGAATCCAATCAAATGTGAGGGATTGAACGATAGGTTAACAATATCACGAAATACCACGACAGAACAGATATCAAGTGCTTTATAGTTTACATGGTTTATTTATAAGTAGTATGTTGTGAAACGTGGTGTCTAAGTTTCAATAATCGTCAGACGGAGTGAAGAGTCTCAGTACAGAGAAAGCACGACGTAGGCAAAATACTTGGAGAGAAGACAAGAAGACAGTTCAGATTGCAGAACACATCGAAATATGCAAATGGATAATTGAAGGCTATGTACATGTATTATGTAAACGCTTTGTAACTTCTCACAATAAATACAGATTCCTTCTGCATACTGCCTTATTTTACAGTCTAAGTACACTAATCAATTCAAATAAATTAACCAACAACGAACCATCTTAGTCGGGTAAGTGAAGATTAACTATACAAACTACTCAGCTAATAAACACTCACAAATTGATAATATGCAAAAATACGTTTATCGTTTGACAGAAAGTCACTATCAGACATAATACGTATAAAAACAAAAAACCTTACTTAGGTATATTTGACATTGGTGGTGCTCTAGACAATGGACATTTCAAACCAGGTGACTGGGAATCTGAACCATTCGGGCGAACCTTATCTGACATACTAAAAGTATTCATACGTCGTACAGATAACTGATCACCACCACTAGAGGATTCTATCATTATATCTTTACTTTCATCGATTTTCTCTTGACCAGAAGAATCATCCAGATTAGAGTCATTAGCACGTTCGCGTAGGTCAGATACACGAATACGTGGAAGCAGATGAGATCTACGTGCGTATTTAGAAAGCAAATTAGAAAAAAAAATTAAATAAATACAAAAACAATAATGCTAACAATGTTGGAATTAACCAATCACCGCATAAGCAACAAAAGTCCGCTTATATCTACGCTAGTATCTGTCAGATATTAACAACGTTGGATCTGGTACATGTGTGTATCTGTTCAAGTCGTCACAGCACATAAAGATAGAGAGCTAAATTATTAACACAAATATTAAAAGTACTAACATTATCAGTGGTAGTAGAAAAGATTAGGCATAAGCAACATGGTTCAAAAAAGAATAAATTAGAGGAATAAAAAGTTTAAGTTTCTAGACAACGACTGAATGCATCTATGCCGTTACAACTGATTCTGAGCCAAGTTATTCAATGTCTTTAACCTTTTGTTACTCTTGTGATGGGGAGAGTTTGTGTATTGATACTGATACACAATTTTCTTACACATGAACATGTATTATATATATCAGAAAAGTAGTCCGCCAATGGCTTACGTCGCATATCTTGGACAAATTTTCATTATCGTTCCACGACGAAATAGTTGTCTAGTGTTTTCTGGATTTAACTGGTTTTCAATATCGATGATATAAATCATAAATGTTAATATTGTTCTTCAAACTAAGTTACTTCATAAACTGATAGATTATATATATAAACCCCAACCAATGTTCATAAAAAAAACTTCGTTTAAGATGGATTTCAGAAAAAGGAAGGAGAGCTAGAAATATAGGAAGAGTTAGAGTTAGCAAAGAGGATCTCAACCGGAACGGTATGAAACAATAGTCTATGTTAAATATCATCAAGTCACTAGATTTTGTCTGTTTCTGTGACAGAGAAAATTTTCAGACAAAAAAAACTCAATACAAAATGATCTTGATGACGTCATTTTCACTGAAACTTGACACTAACTGGTAGCTAATGTAAACTTTTGGTAAACGATAACAAAGTTGAAAATGATACTTATTTTTTAATGGTAAAACGTGATTAGCTAAAAACAAACCAAAAAAAAATACCTGCTTCAATTTGGGCATCGAGCAGTATTACAGCCCACACACAAATCAAGTGACTTATGTGGCGCATATGAACAGTCACTATGAAAATGCATCTATCACGTTATATCGCAATTTTAATTTTATTATGGACGGTTATAAAATTTATGTGTTTGGTTGAAATACTGACCGCAGTCCAGGCTGAAGCAGGAGATCTACTCGGGAGACCTTTTTTCTGAGAATTAGAACTAATGGATACACCAGTGAAACTAGGTTAAGATATATCGTTCCAGGATATCCGCAGATAAAACTAAGTCCGTACCATTATTTCTTCCCTATAGATGCTGATCCAACGTACAACGTTAATTTGGAATCAAGGTTTTTCAATTTCCTTAGATGCACCTGCAATACGTACTAGTCCGGTTTAGGCATAGAAGACTGGCCCTTCTTTCTTTTACTTTCGCTAAAACTAACCCACAATGTGAAAGGAGTAAAAAGAGTTTCGCGAGTGATCTCATGAGAACATTTACAGATGTCATTTTATCCAACGAATAGACATCTAGAATAAACCAAATCTATTTTAAACAATCACAATGCAGTAAGATACGTAGAAGGTACATCGATTTACAACGATGTGTAAAATCCTGTCTTTGTGAAAGAAAAAGAAAAGATTGAGATTATAGCAATGTCTACTTTAATTATATGGTAAGTCGATTTGTTATAGCATTATTATCACTGATACCAGTATTATTATTTTGTTTATTATCTCACTGTATTAACGTAATGTAGATCTATGTACTTATATGCACCAGGTTCGATAATGTTTATGAATAACACATCAAAGTATTAACATCATCTGTTTCAAAATAAACATATTTCAAGTAGGCTAAATACGTATTATAGCCTATTGACAATAACCAAAACAAGAGTAATCATACTGAACAACATATTAAATAGTTTTATGACTAATATAATCATTACTGAATTAATTGACTGAATTGAAAAGGTTATATTATTTGTTTTTCTTTGAGATATTATCTAAAACAGTTAGTAAATAGAGTAGTCAGTCAGTCTTGAACGCTGTTAGAAGTATGAGGACGATTATCACTTCCCGGTTGCCCACACCGTGGAAGGGTTCTTCTGGAGGTACCTGAAAAGGAAAATGGATTAAAGATGGTCTTAGTGACCTGAGAGCGTGACCGCACTACCCAAGAGACAACTGCTTGTGGTAGGTCACACACGACGTTTTTGAGGGTAGTGTGCAGTCAGTGAAACATAGATTGAACAGTAGTATTCAAATACGATATCTTTGAGGAGGCATATTTAAATATAAACACATAAGCACAAAATACATGAAATGAGAAACAATTGCTGATGGTAATAATAATAATAACTCACTTTTCATCTACACTCAATTTCTCTTGCCTATTCGCTGTTGGACCAGCACTTGCACTGGAATTAAAAAAAACATTGAAGCGGTTTTGATGAAATAACAAGAGGACTAATCAGGGAGAGCTGAATCATTCAAACGATCACACCAGACATTCAATCACAGTTAACTCAATCAGCATAAGTTGACATATCACACAAATAGAAAGGATACTAACAAGATAATTAAACACACACATACATACAAACATACACACTGACATTTACATGAATTTATTTCAGTGGTGAAGTGTGAAAATTCAATTGATTTGCTAACCTTTGTTTCATCCAAGAGATACCACTGATCCGTCGTACTCCATTATATTGAGATCCAATATCGTCTTGTCCAGATTCTTCTAGGTGAAAAAAAACAGGAGAGATCAAAAAGTACGCTACAACTCGAAGTGAAATAATCTAAACTAGATTTAATTCATGAAAAAAAAACCAGTTGAGAAATATATGGACAAACAATAAGCGATAACTTTTCATAGGTTAAACAGTTAGGACAACAGGTTAAGAAAATATAAAAGGATTGATATTTTGGACACAAGAAGAATCCAACCATGAACAAAGTCAGTATGAATGCTATGAGGTAGTTGTGCAATTGTTACATTCCAGATTTTCGACTTCTTAAAAAGATACTTATACAGGAGGGACTTGAAAAAGAAACGGAGTTTGCAGTAGTCTCGACAACCATTGAACGTAACCACATGGATTAAATGGCAACTGCATTATGTCAGCCACATAAGACCATCTTGTAAGTAGTCTTGATGCATTAATTTGCACATTTCATGCCCTACTAGATTTGAACCCAGGACCCATCAGTTTCTTGCGCAAGCGCGTAACCACTAGCTCACTGAGCAGGTATCCAATGGTGTTAATATATATTTTATTTATTTATTTGAACACATAAATATTGGTACAAGAGTGCACCAAATATATATGCGCCACACAAAACAATGGGAATACGAAGAGGAAAAGGGAAATACAGGTAAGGAGCGCAAAAAAAAGAACAATAACGAACAGATTAAGGTAAGGTAGTGTAATAATAATAATGGTAATAATGGGGGAACGGAAAGGTACAATCAGAAGAAATCTATCAGTTAAGGAAGATAAAACCACTTTTTATGAAGAAAGTAAAAGAAGGTTAGAGCAGGATCACCACTGGCTTCTATTCTGAACCATATCTGATAACGTCTCTAGCCACTGTGTAGAACCATCTCTCGGACCCCAACCAGAGAGTCGTGAAGGACCAACACAAGCCAGTCCTTTGCAGCTTTCTTTCATGCCACGACACCATGTCATGCACTGAACACCTCTCCGCTTTCTCCAACCAGTCCCAGAGTCGGCAAATAATGCACGACGTGGAATTCTCTGGAACGACATTCGGAGAACATGTCCAAGCCACCGAAGTCGGTGTTTCAAGATGGTGACACCAATTGAATTATCATCTCTGTGCCCGAACACACGATGCCGAACCTCTGCATTACTGACATGGTGTTGCCACTGGATGTCAGCAATCTTTCGGAGACAGCGATGATCAAACACAGAATCGTCTAACATCCTCAACTCGAAGACCAGGTTTCACAAGCATAGAGCAGAACTGCTCTCACCGAAGCGTTGTAGATCCGACCTTTTACGGCCAGACTAACATCACGAAGGCGCCAAAGATAACCCAGATTGGCATAAGCCGCTCTGGCTTTCACTATACGTGTATTGATCTCATCACTCACGCCCCCACCAGCACATATGCAGCTACACAAATGCACGAACTTCTCAACTACTTCTATCTGCTCACCATCCAGGGTGAATGCAGGATTCGCTTTCGTGTTTTTAATTTCGTAAACAATAGTAATGCTGCGAGAAGGCAGTGACTGTATGCATGTGACCATGTGAAGGCATGTTTCGAAGGAGAGCTGACTCTCTCCACCGTCGACCGTACTCAAATACTGAGTATACACCACAGCAGATTGAAAACTGATAACAAGTCAACTGACGATTAACGCTTACAATTTACAAATGTGAGTAAATGAAGTACCATTTAAAAAAGTTGATAAATGAATGAAAATTAAAACAAATAAAAATTAAGTCAGACTAAGTTGTTGCATCATTTCGTGAAGTCATTAACCATTGTACAAAACCTTTTTGGATATTTATTTTCCTTGAGTCATATTCTGTATGTAAGTAATTTTCTAATACAACTGCTACTATTCTGTCTTAATCATTCTAACCTCCTATGTTAATATTGTGTAACAATTTGAACTGATCAATTTATCCCCCCAAGTTTACATGTCACTTAATAACTAAGTAAGAAAAGTTCCATCACGAATCTGAACTACACTTTTATTATATATAAAGGTTAATAGATGACTCTGTTGTATGTGTAGAAAAGGAATCAGACCATAGACTGTTATCACATGTGGTCTGTGTGCCCCGTCAATGTATAACGTGATGATACAGTCAATTAGAGACCAGTGAATTATCGACTGGACCAATGACGCATAAAACCCATGCGAGCAGTCTAGAGTCCTGCTTCCTGTCTAGCTCAGCCAGTTACGTCCAGAACATCAATCTCAGTCTCTGACATATGAATAATTAATTTCAAACATACTGGGTTTATATACCAACGAGACAGACCACATTGTACCATAAAATAGGAAACAACATTTGTACAAGTTTCAGTCAAATGTGGCTGTGAATGTGGGAGATAGTAAGTGATAGACAGAGCATAAATAAAGAATGGTAAATCGTGTAATAACAGTTCATAGGTTAAAATAAACCTTATCATAAGAGCAACATGACTATGAATAGTTCAATGACTGAAAAATTATACGATAAAAATATATGCATAGTATTGTTAGATAAATGGATCCCAAAAGTTACTAAATGTCCTTGTACGACGGAATGTAGTGAGATTCCGCTCTCCCTCTCGAAATGCTCTCACATGGCCACATGTATATAGCCTCTGCCAGGGAAGTCCTAATCACTGACTTCTCATGGCGGAGATGTTTATTATGAAATTGACAGAACGAAAAGCGAATGTCCAGTGCTTTAACCGGGTTTTTGTACACGGAGAATCCACCTAGAGAAGTTGAAAAACCCCGATTACAATCCAATGGTGTACATGGGACTAAACCTTCTTACGATGCTCCATTGCCTTGTGGATCAAACCTTTAGGTCGAAGATGTGGCACCCAGGCAGTATCACACCCCTCATACCAACCAAATAGGATTTGTGTGGTGGATATGTATCTGGTGCCTCCTTGTACCAATATCTATGTATCCACATCAATAAATAAATAAACACATAATTTATCAGGATATAAAAAGATCGATTAGTCTAAATCTAAATACATTAACCATAATCTTTATTGTTACAGTTTATTACATTTTTTTACAAATTGACATAGTGTAAAAGATAAATTGGATTGTCTTTATTACAAAAAAAATGTGATCAATAATCTGTACCACTACTATTTGACGAATATACATAAACCAAGTTATAGGTTAGTGTGGATGTGTGTGTGTGTGTGTGTGAGGGGGAGGAGTGTTCTTTTTGTGTCGTTTTCGTTACAAACTACATTTGAATATACACTAAACGATAAACTGTAGAGTAAAAACAAAGGTGAATAATCTTAAATTACTTATAAAATAGACAAGTAGAATACAATTATGAAGTGAAGTGAATTGAGAATACATGTGTCCATGTATAATAACACAATATTAATATGCTAATGAATTCAGCAATTCATCAAATACATTAGTTCAGTCAATGTTTAATTTTATTGTTATATAGTTTATCATTGCTAGAATTTACGTGATTTAACCAAATTATGGTTTACAAGTGAAAAAGATTATTCAAAATACAATCATTAATTAAGATTTGAACTATTCTTCACCTTTTCAGTCAGTCAATCAGTTACAATGTAGGACCAGGCACATATGTGCATCGGTTCAAGTTGCCATACCTCGTTCAGGTGTGTTAACGCAGACCAGTCCTGAAACAACAACTTGTATTTGGAAGAGGAGAAACGTATCTCAAATATTCTGGCATTGTTGCTCAGTGCTATCACAAGACTCGGCATTTTATCATCGTCTTCGCCAAACAGAACTATGTCATCTGCGTATTCTAAGTCGATAAGTGAACCTCCTGGATGGAAATCAATGCCTGATAATTCAGTCGATGAGATCATTATTTCCATCAGTATGTCTGTGATGAAGTTAGACAAAAATGGGGAAAGTGGACAGCCTTGACGGACACCACTTGAGGTTGTAAAAGTAGATGACAGTTCGCCATAAGCTCTGACTCGACTGGTAGTGTTCGAGTAAAGAGCCTTTACAAGGTTTATGTACTTCTGAGGTACGCCTTTCAATGACAGACACTGCCACAGAATCTCGCAGTCTACCGAGTCAAATGCTGCTTTCAAGTCTAGAAAGAATAGATTAGTAGCATAACTAACCTGTATATAATTAGTCTAGATTAAATACTGAAATAATGAGTTACATTAAATTTAAACGATGTACTAATATACAAATACAAACAAAATGTCACCTGCAAACGAAGTAGTATCGTTTAAGATGTTGGTTATTTAGAACGTTATAACAATATTATACAGCAAACAGTAAAACTTCACTTTCGTTCAAACTGCATAAACGCTAAGATAGTGTTAAATAAAAATGTCTGGTTGCTATGGAGGGATATTGTAAACAATGAAAATACATACATATCAATTATTATGACCCAGTTACTCTTATATTGCTAAGTACTCATGGACACGACTTCATTCAACATGCCCATAAATCGGAACACGGTTGAACAGGAATTTAATTATACTTCGAATAACAAGGTTGAATAGAGGTAGGAATCACAATAAAAAAAACGTTATTATATTTATAATTTTTACATAAGATTTTAATGACCTCTCCAATCTCCGTTAGCACTGATTGGTTGAGAAATAACCAATCAATGTGCTTCAATACAGTCCTGGACGGAACAGTATTTACCCTAATCTACACCCCACTAATAGTAATACATTTAAAAAAAATTGAGTGTCTACTTTAAATTTACACAATGATCTACTTTATGAAGATTTTAATATCACTTATTTTCCACTTAAAAATGTTCATTACGATTTTAAGTACGTATTGACCATGTAGTCTTAGTGACCAGAGAGCAAATTTGCCACACACACACACACACACACACACACACAAAGACACATATCACTGATTGATTTTGGCAAGACAATTATTGAAGATGACTTAGTTATCTACACTGATAACATACGATGATTTTTGTGTTACAAATCGACATTGGTTATAAATACCTGTCACGATTACGAGAATCCGTAGTTAGTAGTAGTGTTCAGCTCATTGCAAAATATGAAAGCTCTCAGTTTATTCTTATTTGTAGATAATGGTAGGGATTATTTAGTTCATAAATAAGATAAAGCAACTATTTTTCTATGATTCGATAGTTAACATCACGTAATGACAATAACTGGACAAACACTGAAAACTAGGCAGTAATGAGTATGCTTTAAACTAATATGAGACTCTTCAGCAATATATATCCTAAACACACTAGGGAATAACCCCAAGACTTTTATGTTTTGAGTCAAACAACATTTAATGGTCAACATAATTGATTTCAATCAATTCATAATAATGAACCATTTTTCAATGTTCTTATTGATAAATTACTGCCTCACATTTAATAAAGTGGTACTCCCTTGTTGACACATTTACATTAGAATTCGAAGAATTATCTCTTACAATTAGTTACTAATGAAATACATGATTGTTATGAATGCAAGAAAGAATATTGACAACACTTTATAATATTCAAGAAAAGAAAGAGTTAGAGTTTGGGGAAGAAAAAGAAAGAAAATACTGGACAAATTATAGAATAAAAATAATCATTATGTAATATACTGATTATTTTTTCTGGTAAGCGTTTTTTTAGCGAGTTAGTTTTCTACGGGATGGGGACGCTAACCCCATGCCCAACCCTCCTCCTTTACCCGGGCTTGGGACCGGCAGTAACCCTATTAGAGCTACAGGCGTCGGATAATAGAAGCAGATATGAAAAGGATGAATTACAACTGGACGGAGCTAGAAAGGATTGCCCAGGACAGGGTTGGATGGAGAATGCTGGTGAGTGGCCTATGCTCCTTCACGAGGAGTAACAGGCGTAAGTAAGTAAGTAAGTAATATACTGATAATCAATACAAATCAATAAAAAAAGAAGAAAAAAACGATATAAACATGTAAATAATTTTTTGTAATTTTCAACAAAACAATCTAACTTATACAAAAGCTCAAACACAGGCGCACATACACACGCCAGAATGAGAACAATCGCATAACAACAACAAAAATAATAATAATCAGCAAAAAAAAACTTTTTTGAATCAGATCAATAAAACTCATTTTCTTCGATTGTATAGCCAGAAATAAAGAGAGAGAGAGAGAGAGAGAGAGAGAGAGAGAGAGAGAGAGAGAGAGAGGAGAGGAGAGTAAACGAGTATGTACAATAAAAAGAAAAGAGTATATTTTTGTTGTTGTTACTTTTCCATAGAAATAAAATAAATTTTATCGATTAAATGTATGTAATATAAAAACAATCAAATAAATGATAATAAAAAAAAATGAATAAATTGTTTTATGTACTTGGAGAAATCGAGGTGTGTATGTGTGAGTGTGATGACCAACTGAATTACATAAGTCATTTTATACAAAAATGCATTATAAATTGATTCTGGCTATGCGAATTAGATGTGAACACAGTAATTAGAGTGAATGTAAGATAAAAGACTATTTCAATGGAACCTCCACTATGTCCATTTTAAAATAACTCTTAATTCAACCTTAAAACTATTGAGAAAACCAAAACAAACAAACAATTTATTCATCGCTTCCATTAACGATGATTTAGCTATATTTATATATGTTGGTATTTGTGTGTTTATTTAATATCTCCTCAAGATATGTCATTCAGAAAGCGAATTCTGTGGTACTTACTTTCTTACGCCTGTTACTCCTCGTGAAGGAGCATAGGCCACTCACCAGCATTCTCCATCCAACCCTGTCCTGGGCAATCCTTTCTAGCTCCGTCCAGTTGTAATTCATCCTTTTCACATCTGCTTCTATAAACCGACGCAATGTGTTCTTTGGCCTTCCTCTTTTCCGCTTCCCTTCAGGATTCCAAGTTAGGGCTTGCCTCGTGATGCAGTTTGATGATTTGCGTAATGTATGTCCTATCCATTTCCATCGTCTTTTCCTAATTTCTTCTTCAGCTGGAAGCTAGTTTGTTCTCTCCCTCAGAAGGCTGTTGCTGATGGTATCCGGCCAATGGATGTTGAGTATCCTGCTTAGACAGCTATTTATTAATACTTGTACTTTCTTGATTGTGGTTGTTGTAGTTCTCCAAATTCCAGCTCCGTACACTAGAACTGCCTTGACGTTTTTATTGAAGATTCTCACTTTGATATTGGTTGAAAGTTGTTTTGAGTTCCATATGTTCTTGAATTGTAGGAATGGGGCCCTTGCTTTGCCGATCCTCGCCTTTACGTCTGCATCTGAACCTCCTTGTTCATCGATGATGCTTCCCAGGTATGTGAAGGACTCTACATCTTCCAGAGTTTCGCCATCAAGAGTGATTGGATTGCTGTTCTCCGCTTTGAATTTGAGGACCTTGGTTTTCCCTTTGTGTATGCTGAGGCCTACTGATGCAGAGACTGCTGCTACACTGGCTGTCTTCATCTGCATCTGTTCGTGTGTACGTGATAGGAGGGCTAGGTCATCTGCGAATTCTGTGGTGTTGTTTATAATTTCAAATTGCAGATGACTAAAAATCTAATCATTTAGTTGATATTAGTCAAACTTCCAAGATATATTCCATTTCTTTCTATCTAATAAAAGATAAGCTTGTTGTTGGATAAATGAGTCTACATTTTGATTGAAATTTCAGTTTAACTCGTTTACCGTAAACAGAGAGATTGTTTTATTGATTCGAGTAGGATAACACCATTGAATATCAGATTTCGAATTGAAATTCAATCACACTTTAAAAAATTAAAATTAGTTCAATAAGAAGATGCAATGTAAAACCTGGGCACAGGATTGTAGTCTTCAGTAAAATTTTAGTATTATAACTCTCTTTAAGTCAATGAATAACTTGAGTACTTTAAAAAAACCGTATAATTATTGATTGAGTTTTGTATTAGATTTAAATAGGAGATAATTGTTTAATGGTTAACAAACAAAATTACATAGATTCGAACCCCTTCCATTGAATTTGCTTCAGACATCTATGTATTATCACTAGATCTCATAACTGAGAAATGTGTATAACTCAAACAGTAGATAAGTATACTAATGGTTGTTGGATTGATAAGTAACACATTGAAATATAATCAAATTCATCTATTTGAAATTATGCAAAGCTGAAAATAGTTTCTTTAACAGTAATAAAATTCGGAACTATTCAACTACCACGTCAATTATATATATATATATATATATATATATATATATATATATATATATTGTTGATGAATTAATGTAGTTACACAATGTTGTGTTTGTCATATTATCTACGATTAAGATTCAAAGGAATTTGTGATGTAGCTGCTAGGCTGACAAGTTCGTTGCTCATGTTCGTCTTGATGACCCAGTCGAGATATATTAACTGAAACAATTGCTCTAGGTCCTACCACCCCAGCAAATTCATGTTCCTAGGGAGAAAGAGCACTCCCAACTGTATTCGATAATGTGATGGCAATAATATATGTCCCTAAGAGTAGCGGTATTTTAAACGATGATGCCTTCCAAAAGCGGATGTGTAGAAAAAGCCGTATTTTAAATATCCACATCATAACATCCCCAACAAATTCCCGATGTAAGCCGAAACACCTTACAAATACAGAGTCTCAATCAGTTCTTTCTTGGGCTTGTACAAATCATCATTCACTTATTTTCCTTAATAGGTTGCACGAGAAGTATCCTTGAACTATGGAGTCGATTTATATGTGAAAAGTCTCTCTCTCTCCCTACCAAACTCCTGAAACCACTCAAAATCATCTTATCTATGAGTGTATATTATTTAATGACTACAAACAATATCTTAACGAATTAGTTCACTGTTCTAATACAACATATGATCAATGCAAAAAACTATATCTCAAACAAAATCTGATATGCATACCTATATATAAGACATGAAAACTACTACTACTACTACAACAACAACAACAAAAAAATGGGACCAAATACAAAAGAATAAGATTTATGAAAGAATACAAGAACAAACAAACAATCTTAATTCATTTGCATACACATTCCATAAAATATAGAAAGAATTTCGACAACAACAAAAATATGTACAATGAAGACTCAAAGAACATAATGCCTCCAATATAAAAAGCATTTTATATATGGATTTTTTTTTTTTTTTTTATCAAAATGATGAGATGAGATAGTAGTATAGTACGATAAAAGACTGATTACTTACTACTAGAAGATAGTTTCTAGGAATACATGCACAAATCTCTAGCATAGTGTATACCACAAATACATATATAATAAATTAACTTTTTGATGAAACAAAAGATCACACGTACTATTTAGTAATGTTTCAGCAATTAGATAGGAAAATAAACATTTATAAAACATTGTGGCTTAAAACAGTTAATATAAACCTGTATTGGTGAAAAATAAGATACGATTATTTCCACACATATTTCTATTTCATGTGTAGGCCATTGTGTATCTAGTCGATTGCAGTTAAACTGTAAGTAAATTTTATTTCACAACTCACTACTACTGTGGTGTGAGTTATTTATATCCACATAAGTAGGATATAACAGCAGTCAGGGATAGAATGTATTTCAGTAGGAAAGAACGGAAACAGAAGGCAATTGGTATGAAAATGCAGGAACAATGAAATCTGAGACGATGGACCGATATTTTCAAAAGAAACAATCGAGTTTAAGACAATTGATTGATATTTTGCAAATGAAGTATTTACTGTATTGTTCTCAGATTTTAGTTAGATGTTCTGTAATTTTGTCCTCAAATACATCCGATTATTCCCACAAGTGTTCTTGTTCACTACACTACAGTCACAACCATATGGTGTAAAAGCCACTTTTTAAAAATCGATTAACCACAATAACAGGACACAAGATGAATATTAGTATGGGAGATTTGAAGAGATTGTAGTATTTTCATAGTTGATACCACGAATTGATCGTAACTAGGCCACCGTTGAAAACCTGGATTTCAACTGTGAAAATACAACAATTTTTACAAATACCCATCTTTAATATAGTCATTTGATAACTAGTGACTAGGTTCGGAATATAACTCTCGGAGTTCTAGTGAAACGCCATGACGAGTTCGAAACATGTAGGGTGTGAGACAGTTATCCACCACAGGCAACGGATGAAGGCCCAAGATCATAGACTGATTCGAGTTAGAGATTATTACTGTTGGACACTAGTTCAGTGGTCTAAATGTTGAGCGTTTGCGCGTGAAAGCGAAGGTTCTGGGTTTAAGTTCCGAGTGAGAAATCGTGGATGCGCACTAACGGGATCCCATACTAGAACAATGGTATCTAATAGATCGATTTTTCAACATTTAACCAACTCAACTGATTTATCCCCACCCCATGAGAATCATAATGTAAAGCGATCTACAAACTTAGCCAAATTGGCCTAAATGTAGTATCGATCAGAAATTTTCGTACATTAATTTAAACCGCACTAAAGTATTCGATTCCTCATTTTACCATGGTGTTAAACTGACTATTTTAATTGTATGGGATATGATTACCACGAATTCATTTATTCTACATCTTTTGTTATATTTGTCAAACAGATAATTACCTTTCACACAATTCTCTTTCTTGCACTATTTACATACCATATTTCTTGATATTGAAACATTAATCAATTAACTGTTATATCACAATCTGTCTATTTCCATCATACTATAATGTGACCCACTATATATTTGATACTCAATTGTAAAGGAATATATAAAAATTCTAATTATATAATATTTATTAACTCACTTTTATTCTGGTATGTTAATCCATTTTGATTAGTTTTCTGTTTATTATTATGATTATTCCCATTGGGATTGTCTAAAGAAGATTGACCTTTCGATGATGTAGTAGTTTCATCTTCTGTAACAGTAGCAGGAGTAGACGAGGCAGCAATTGTAATACCTTCGGAACAAGATGATTGGCGATGATGTTGATGATGATTAAGTCCTGTATTCCCATGTAATGATTGTGACTGATTAGATGGAAAAAGACTACCAGCTGGTAAAGTTAATCTTGTTTTTGGATCAGCTAATAATAGATAAATTGCAGTGACATTATTAAAACTTTGTTTGATTAAAGCTTCACGAACATCATCCGGTCGATAACCCATAATACGCATAATTTCTAAATCATAATACAAATAAATATGCATATGAATATTATGAAAAAAAATCAATTTTAAAAGAGAAACAATACCATTTTAGTTATGCATACAGCACAATCTCAAAAATCGACTAATATATATGGATTTTGGAACTTTCAATAAGAATGTAATTAGCATTAGTTAAGACAGAATATATTTTCGTTGAAAAACTAAAAGATTAATCATTTAATGTTATTGATATTCCATACATTTTATCAATATAGTATAGAAACTATTCGAAATTTGTAGAATTTACAAAATCACATAGTACACACACACACACCGAGAGAGAGAGAGATCCAAAAAAAACATGAAGGGTCACTAATGATTAGATAATTTCCAGAAATTTAGTGACAAGATGTTAGTATAGAAGTCCAAATTTGTTGAATATGTTATTTATTTTATTTGAACACATAGATATTGGTACAACGAGGCACTGAACAAAGATGCGCCACACTTGGTCATTCGATCTGTGTGAAGGATGGGATACTGTTCGAGCGCCCAAACTTAAGCAGGTGGTTTTCTTAGAGGGCTACAACCGGAGCTTTCAACTTAAAGATCTGATCCACAGGACAGTGGAGCAACGTCAGGAGGTGTTGGCCCATGATATCCGGTGACCAATAATTAGTTCATACGCCATTCGTTCCTTCATGATACTAGAGCCCATTTGCACCACTGGTTTAGAGTCACAGTTTTCCAACTTACCTAGGTGAACACTCCATATCCACTAAGCCGTTGTCAATTCCGTAAACAACACCCTTGCCACGAGAAGACAGTGAATAGGGCCTTCCTAGTAGAGGCTATATACACGTGGCCGTGTGAGGCATTTTTCGAGGGAGAGAGGACTCTCTCTGCTGTACCAGAGTCATTTGGGGGCTGTTGAATGTTTAACAGTTACTTATCAATAATAGCATTGATTGAAATTAGATAATGTAGACCATTGAAGGCTGATTAAGTGGTCTAATTGTTAAGTTCATAATTCAAGACATGGAGGTCTTGTGTTAGACTCCAAGTTAAGTTTTAGATGAGAACTGCAAAAAAGTCCTATACTAGATCGAAAGGTAAACTATAACAAACAACAACACATCCAATACACTACACTACATACAATTGGTTCAAAAATGTTGTTTATTGCGATTGTTAAACAGATGGATATCCTTGATAAATAATATGATTTTGTAGTATTAAAGCTCATAGTAAACACTTTCAGAGTTGAGATAAAGAAATTCAAAACACTCTCTTTATTGTGTTAATCTTTCGTTCATAAAGTCTCTACGCATAGATGTATTGAAATAACGATCACTGATGACAAAATCAATTTTGGACCGCCGATTATTTCTCCCTCACTCTCTATCTACCTATTAGAGAGAAAAAAACATTATATGAATAAACATCTAGTTAAAAAAAAGGTGGAGAATCTACAAACCTCTTCCCATGTATTAAATGTGAAGATTTACCTAATCTCTCTGTATCATTATAATCCGGAGGTGGTTCAGTATATGGTTTTAAAATATTATCTTCATAACCAATATTTAACCATTTATCAGACATGACATTCTATAAACAAATTGCAAAAAGAAAAAAACAATTTAGAATACATTCAAACTGAAATGATGAAAAGTGTTGACAGGAAAATGAGAAAAACCAGAATATCCCATTGTGTATGTGTGGGTGTGGTATCATTTCTTTCTAGAAACAGATTATATTACAACGATGGATAGTGGCTAGCACTGGAATTTGAGACGCGCGTTTCGTTCAATTTGGAGCTCGTCAGCTGGATGTACCTGCATCACAGATATGATGTTCATGGTGTTTGAAGCGAATAATACTGAGTTCAAGTTTGAGAGTGAACATCAACTTTGAGGTGCAGGAACATCCAGCTGACGACTCCCAAATAAAAAGAAACGCGCGTTCCGGATTCTACTGCTAGCCACTATCCACCTTAGCATATAATACTTGTGAATTAAGGCTATATCGAGCCAATGTGCACAGTATGCAGATATGCCAATAACAGACTGATCAATTGCAGTTCTAAACATCAATGGGAAGATTTCAATAAACAATACTGAAGTGACTGTTATAACCCAGTAAATATCGAGAAAGCTGTAAATCATGGAACCAATTTATGGGTTATTATCATAGATATTTTTATTATATAATTAATATGTAACTGAACTACAAAATTTCTGTATCCCCCTTCACTGAGAGCTTTCTTTGAATCTATTAATTATTGTTATACATCTTATTATTACATAATGATCGCTAACTCATTATGCAATCATATCAACATTCTATACAACCACTAATGGAAAAATGGAATAATAGAGGCCAGCTAAAACTAAACTAACCGATATTACACTAATCGACTTAAATGGATATATAAAAGGATTAAAGACTATCGTTTCCAGTGAGAGAAAAAATTCGACAATAACATCAAGTTAAAAACATCGATTTCATCTGGGATCCATTAAAAATTTAATAGAATAAGTCCTTCTTAGTTGAAACACTATGGATCTCAATTATCAGTTCACAGTTTCATATAGTTTAATTTTAAACAGCCATATATAGAATTGATAGCATTCAAACGAATAATAAATCATAAAGCTAAGCACCTTGAGTATATATATATATATATATTTACCATAAACCCAGTAAATCAGTTATTGATTATTCTAAAACGGTTATATCAGAAGAGATCGATAATATAACAGAGGGGAAATGAAACATTTACACTAATGATAATTCAATAGTGAACAAATCACTTTTTTAAAAAAAATTTAATTATATAACAAAATAAAATTCCAACTGAAAGTTTTGTAGGCATAGCAACAAAATAGAATGAAAAAGATTCGTATTATTATTATTTCAGAGGCCTATCAACTAAATGAATATAAATACGTGCGCACATAATTGGGATATGAAGAAGAGGACAAACAAACGAGAAAAATGAAGCGAAAAAACAAACAAACAAACAGTAAAATCGATATATTTTTTCACAGATCTAATAAATGAAAAGAAACAATTAATCAATCATTTATAAATCAAGACGATGATATAAGTAAAAGAATCTATGTACCTATTTATCTATCTATCTATCTATCTATTCATATACATGCATTAATGATCAACTATTCACTATAAGAAAATTAAAATATGTCCAATAAATATGTTATAAGAAATGATAAACAACTTGTTTACACAACTATTTATACCCTTGTTTCGATTGAAACCACACAGTAAACATTTTCACACCATGATTATTATTATTATTACTGTATTAAATGATAGTTGTGGAACATATCAATAGTGTTTTTAGTTATATTTATTCTAGTAGATGCAGGTAATAGTAGTATCTAAGATACACGTTACATGTTGATTAGTACTTGTCACCTAGATGCAATAATCATCCCAATATTAATGTTCATTCATAAAAAAACACTCGAGTTGAACACCTATTGTTTCAAATGCTAACGCTTTATCCATTAAGGTAGTGAGTTTAAATAACAACTAATTTATTCATGAAATATGAAGGTAGGTAATGATTAAAATCTCAGTATGATTATCAAGAAGGACTAAGTGAATGATCGAGATTCAACTGTTAGCCTTATATCGAATGTGGTAAATAATTTGTGACATAAAAATACATTCAGTAGATGATTTTAAAATGAGTGTATAACACCACAAAATGATCATTTGTAGTCCTGAATAGAAACGATAAGAAATCTTAGACAACCAAAATTATGAATTATGATGTATATATGTCTGTCTATGGAATAGGATGAAATATACACCTATCCTATCTAAACAATCATATGTAAATGAAAAAATTGAGACCGAAAAAAAAGTAATTTTAATAGTTGAGATCATGAGTCAAGTGAAGCTAGACAGTTATAAAAACCCTAATGTACTGGATGACCGTTTCGTCCTACTGTGGGACTTCTCAGCATTATGCATCCACGATTCGTCTAGTGCTTTGAGGTTTTCCATGGTGATCTATCTTCACTTGACTCATGAACTCAACTATTGAAATTACTATAAAATATCCACAACACCCCCCCCTTTGATCCGAAAGGAAAAATGCTCAAAATACAAAATTAAGAAAATAATTTAGTTATGTTTATCAATAAATGTTACGTAACAATTTATAAGAACTGTTAACAAGGGGAAAAGCAAGAGTCTCAGATACAACACAGCATGCAACAGTCAAATCACACTTGACAGAGATTTGGAAGATGTAAAAGCCTTTACATATCTGGGCAGCATTGTTGATGATCACGGTGGATCTGATGCAGATGTGAAGGAGCGGATCGGAAAAGCAAGAGAAACATATTTACCACTGAAGAACATTTGGGACTGAAAACAATAATCAACCAACACCAAGGTCAGAAACCTGGAGAACTATGAAAGCCATCATCCAGAAAATACAAGTGTTTATTAACAGCTGTATACGCAAAATACTTTGGATCCGTTGGCAAGACACTATCAGCAACAACTTAATGTGGGAGATAACAAACCAGATTTCAGCGGAGGAGGAAATCAGGAAGAAACGCTAGAAGTGGATAGGACACACATTGAAAAAATCACCCAACTGCGTCACAACGCAAGCTCTCGCTTGAAATCCTCAAGGCCAAAGGAGAAGAAGAAACCCAAGAACACATTAAATCGAGAAATGGAGACAGATATGAGAAAACTCGACAAAAATTGGATAGAACTAGAAAGGAAGGCCTAGGACAGATTGAGTTGGAGAATGCTGGTCGGAAGCCTATACTCTATTGGGAGTGACAGGCGTAAGCAAATAAGATGATGTACTTCTATGGAATGATTGTCCATACACTAAATGACAAATATAATCAAGGAATATAATTAATCATTCTATTCTAGTAGTTTAACAAAACATAGGAATGAATACTGATGATCATACAAAATATATAACTCAAAAGTCCAAAACGTTTGGATTACTGAATTAGAATCAATTGACATGAAACAATTAGAATTCAAATACTAATCTTTTAATATGACGGGGATCTTCAAACAATCAGAATTCCAGTCAATAAAAATATCCATTTATTATTTATTTTAACACATAGATATTGAAACAAGGAGGCACCAAATACATATGCGCCACACAAAACTCATTCGATATATGTGAGGGCTGTGATACTGCCCGGAAGCCCAAACCGAAGCAGGTGGTTTTCTTAGGAGGCCACACTCCAAGCCTTCGACCTGAAGGTCTGATCCACAAGGCAGTGGGGCATCGTGAGGAGATGCAGTCCCATGGAAGCCGGTGACCAACAATCGGTTCACATGCCATTTGTTCTCGCAGGATACTGGAACCCATGTGCAACATTGGTTTGGGATTCGGTTAAAGCGCCGTACATTCGCTTTTCGTCCTTTCATTTTCGGAAACAGCACCTTCGCCACGAGAAGGCAGTGAGTAGGACTTCCCTGGCAGAGGCTATACACGCGTGGCCCTGTGAGAGCATTTCGAGAGGGAGAGCTGACTCTCCCCACTCTCGGCCGTACCAGGGCATTTGGGGGCAGTCAATAAATAACATTAATATGGTGACCAAGTACTTAATTTATTAAAGTAAGAATTACATAATGATATGTAATCAAATCTTGAGAAAGAGTGCTTACATAATTTAACTAATTAGTTACATGAGCTCAGTTATAGATAATTAATTGTATGATATTGTAAATATGTTCTCATATAATTAAAGTTATTAATGAATTGATGTTAGAATTTTATACAAATATCTGTGCTAATGTGGTATGGTAACTCGAACTGATGTACGTACGTACGTACGAAGTTCTACGTTGTTACTGATTGACTGACTGAAATCGAACTGTTTACAAATCATATAAAAAAATAGTGTATTGAAATATCAGTTTTATTTATAATGGATGTCGAATAAATCCTCATTTAGTGGTGATCTTCGAGGTTCTTACTAACGTCATCTAACTGACAAAATTTCAGTGGTAATTACCAATTCAGCTTATTACTGTACAGACATAACAGATATCAACAGTCTGTTGTATAAATTACAACTTCTCATGAGTTCTTCAAGGGATTCCTTGTTATTGAAGACTGTACTCAAACAATTTCATTCAATAAGATTAATCAGATTTTATAACAACAACAACAACAACAACAAAATGATTAGTCGAGATACGACAATAAAAAGCAACTTGGAATACAGTTAATAACATTATGAACAGAGATAACAAAAAAGAAATAAGAATAAACACAAGGAACTATTCATCAATGAAATATATTCAATATTTAAAGGAAAGAAAAACTTTTGAACTGAATTTTAAGCAATACATTTTGTGCACAAAAGATATGGATACTATTCTGCTACTAATGACTGAAAGGAGGCAAAAACAAGACTCAAATCTGTAACTTGGATTGAAATTGGAATGTTTTAGATTATTAATTTACTGCTTTGCAACCCTATCATCGGTATAATTGATGACCGATTGGTTCCACATTCACTTGTTCACTAATTTTGATTTGAAATGTTGAGTTATATTCGTGGTTCTAGCATACACATTAATCTTAAGGCTAAGATCATATATATATATAACCCACTCAGAAATTTAGGATACCAAATTAAAAATTGTATCAATATTATAATTAACCATCTTATTCAAGATTAATTTGAACTATATGATAACTGTATATATGTAATCATGATAAGAAGTTTGTAAATCAATACAATACTGAATATTGAAAAATGTAAACAAAGACGACACTGCAATAAATAGCAGGATCTGGAAGTTCAATATGTTATGATTCTTAGCTTATTTGGTATTTGTTTGATATTTAAAACGAAACGTAGTTAAGGTCAACTACATGTAGAACAGGATTGTCAACACAAAATTAATATGCCACTAGAGTACGAGCTTCAAATTGATACAGTAGGTGGTCAAATATACATCAAAGCTTAGTCTGATTAGTGTTTTTTAGCAATATTTTACTTCTACGGGATGGGGTTGTCGACCCTATTTCCCAACCCTCCTCTTTTAGTCGAGCTTGGTACCGGCAGTAACTCTAGAAGGGCTACAGACGGAGTTATGCATCATATGCACATCAATAATAATAATTATTACTAATGACTTTATTCAATATTCTATTTTTGGTACAATATAGAATTCTCAACACAAAATATTTTACTAGTATGGGGTTGTGGAGACTTTTAAGTTTTAATTGAGATCTTGAACCAATTGATGTTAGACCATCACAATTGAAAACCTGGAAGCACTGGACGGCCGTTTCGTCCTATTGTGGGACTCCTCAGCAGTGCGCATCCACGACCGAAGGCCCTGGGTTCGAATCCCGCTCGCGGGATCGTGGATGCGCACTGCTGAGGAGTCCCACAATAGGACGAAACGGCCGTCCAGTGCTTCCAGGTTTTCAATTGTGATGGTCTAACATCAATTGGTTCAAGATCTCAATTAAAACAAAATATTTTAACAAGTTCCCTTTTCTTATTTCATGATTGAACCTGATGATGAATATTGAATAATCGCTAGTTAGATGATAACAGTTCGAGAATCGATATCTGAACAATGTTTAATCTTTTCAATGCATATTCTCAGTCAACATGATGTCTCTGATTGTACTTTTTTTGTAACTTGTACAACTAAAAGTTGTAAACTTTCCATAAATGCGTCTATAAATAGGTTATGTAATTCATGAAAACAATAATAATGTGTTAAAACAAACCAAGAAACAGATAACTTATTGAAATATCTAGATGATAGGAATAGATAGTCCAGATATTCAAACAGATTGTCAAAGTGTATGCAAATTGAATTAATTAGATGGATTTTTGGACAATGGAAAATTGTCTAGACAATGTTAACAATAATAATAATAATAGTCAATTAATAAATGACACGGTATGACTACTTAGCAATAGATTATTACATGGAATATTATTCACTAGGCAGAGGATATTTTAGGGGGGGAGGAGGAATGAAATGTTTTTAGAGAAGATCGATCAGTTTAAACAAGTACACAACAACCAAGAAGATAAGAAATAATTTATTGTGAATAATTGAAGAAAAAAAAGAAGATAATAAGTTGTTTTTATTAGGAGAAAAAAAGTAGGTAGGTAGGTGGGCGGAAGGAAGGAAACAGACAAATGATTATGATGTTTAATTCTAATCAACTAGCCGATAAATAAATGTACGTTAGCTTGTAGTGACATATTTCTATCGATAACGACAATCAATTATAGACAAAAAGAAGACCATTCTGACTGGAAATATAAACATAAATGTTTTCTTTGAAAAGAAATGAGGCTAATTCCTAGAGTAGAAGATTATTATTGAAAAAGAATTTCAATATGAAGGATGATTTCATCCTTATGCAAGATCATATATCGACTATATATGTGTATGTATCTATGTGTATGTGTATATATGATTATTGGCAATTTATTAGTTGCCAAAAGATCATTCAACAGTATGAATGAGAGACTTGAAAAAAAAAGTGATTCAATCTATCACAAAATGAGTAAGCATATGATTTCTATAATAGCTAACTAGTTTGTTTATTTTTGGTAAAACTTCCTTTTATCTAAGTATGAAAACAAATAACTATAACATATAAAATAATCATTTGGCAATAACTAATCGTTGAATCGTAAACCAAAACCATGTCTTAGGAGTTTTAGATAGCTGGTTGAACCTTATCAATCGAGTGTCAATATAGTTAATAATCTAGACGAATCTAAATTGTATACACTAGTCAAAGGAAGTTCAATTTGACTTAGGTTTTATGACAGTTAGTATTCGAATGGTGGGGATTATGAGTCGGTTGAAGTTGGACGATCGTTTCACCCTATTGTGGGACTACTCAGCAGTGCGCATCCACGATCTCGTCTCGCGAGATTAAAACACAGGACCTATCAGCCTCGAGCGCGACCGCTTAACCATCAGAACACTGAGTCGGCATCCAACGGCGTTAATGTATAATTTCAACTAATCTACGAAATCGCGCCACAGTCCGCCATTGTCTTCAGTGAGTTACTCTCTCACAACAGATACGGTTGAACTTCACTGGTCACTGCTTTTTACTACAACTCCAGGAAATACCTCTTGAAGCCAATCACTAGTGAGTTTTTGTGGATATCATAGTAATTTCAATGTTTGAGATCATGAGTCAACTGAGTATTCCACCAGAAAAGTGTACTCATAATGTTGAACAAACTTATTCTCCCTCCAACAAGAGATAAGTTGCAGCTGTAGAACTGGTTGACACAAATCAGAATCATCCAAGAAGTGTCAGTTCGCTATAGATTGCACGTAAAACTTGGTGATGTATAATCAACTAACACAAACTTACACTCAAGAGTTTCCATGCAGCTCCTTCTATTTACTAAATAAAGTATAAACATCTATGATTAGTAGTCTCAAATTTAAATGACAATGATGCATAAAATCAAAAGCGAAATTCGATCTGTTTTAAATCGGAACAGAGTACAAACTAGAATGAAACTATTCCATATGAACTCAGTCGGTCAGTAACAACGTAGAACTTCGTACGTACGTACGTACGTACGTACATCAGTTCGAGTTGCCACACCACATTAGCACAGAGATGCAGTTGTCGATTTAAATCCCGAAGTGGTAAAGGTAGTAAGAGTATAAGCAGTAATCGGAAAGTTTAGGGCTTGAAGATGTTATTCAAGGAGTATAATCCAGTGAAATAAATTTGGAAAGAGAAAAAAAGGGACTTGAAGAATTCAGAAGATTAGAATTCGGGAGAACACAAAGAGTGGATGCACCTGCTCACACCATTGCGAAAGATTTTGAGCCATGTCATTCAGGCTCTCCAACCATCGGTTGCTATCATCTCGCGGTCCCCAACCAGGTAGTCTACATCTACCAACATGACTCAGTCCACTTGTCAGTGACTTCATGGATTTGTGCAATGTTTTGGTCTGGCCGCCTCTAGCTTTCTTTCAATCTACTCCTATACAACAAAACATAGCACATCGAGGCAGTCGGTCGTTGGGCATACGTAACACGTGTCCCAGCTATCTCAACTGATGAAGTTTCACTACTTCATCAATTGATTTGCCATCCTTACGTAGTACCCGTTTCCTAACAACTATGTTACTTACTTGATGGTCCCATGATATACGAGCAATGTTTCGAAGACACCTATGATCGAAAACTAGTAACCTATGAATATCCTCTACTCTTACCGGCCATGTTTCACTGCCATAAAGTAGGACGGAGCGAACTTCTGCGCAGTAAACACGTTCTTTGTTTGATAGACGGATATCTCGCCTACGCCATAAATGACGCAAGTTGGCAAAGCTAGTTGAGCCCTCTGTATCCGTGCTGAGATTTCGTCACACACCAGACCACAAGGGCTGATGAGACTTCCAAGATAAATGAAGCGGTCGACAGGTTTCCATATGAACTATAGGTTTAAAAAGAAAAACTACATGAGAGAATCAGTAGGACAAATGAATTTAGTTTCATTGTCATTCGATATTTTAATTCATGTTGTGTCAGTAGACGATGAACAAGTGGACATTTATTAATTACTGATCTTTAATAACAATAATAGTTCAAATGGAACAATATCCAGTCACAAGTATGTATATGCCAAAAACTTAATTCATTCAACTATAACATTCTACATCATCATTAAAACCAATTAATATTCATGACAAATTACGAATAGAAGTTTCGAGAACGAATATGCAAACATACATACATACACAAACACACAAAAGACAGAATAAACATGAGAAAAATATTCTGGTGAAGCAAATCAATGAAAAATATTGTAGAGAAATATGATAATTAAGTTTTACTTAGTCGACCAATATTAGGGACAATTTTCTTATATGGGAAGGACGGAAGTAGACGACGTTATTTTATGAGAGAAAAAAAGAAGGAAAGAAACAAGATGAAAAGAAATATGTATATATTTGGGAAGATCAATAAAAACACCGAATTAGATCTATTACAAAGTTGAATACAAAGTCAGTACACTAATTTCATTAGATTTTTGATTGAGATCATCAAATGATTAATGTTAGACCAACAATGAAAACCTGGAAGCACTGGACGGTCATTTCATCCTATTGTGGGACTCCTCAGTAGTGCGTATCCACGATTCCGCTCACGGGATTCTAACCCAGGACTTATCTGTCACGCACGTTAACGCCTAACTTCTAGACCACTGAGCCGGAATCGAACGGCGTTAATGTCTAAACTCAACCAATCTACGAAATTGAACGACCATCCTCCATTGTACCGAGGCAGATACCTGTCTCTACACGACACGGATTAGCTCCACTAGTCACGACTTCACAATAGAAGTCTGAGAATTCCCTCACGAAGCTAGTCACTTGTGAGCACATCGTAATTATCAGAATAGGGTTGTGGAGATTATTAGAGATATTAAGTTAAAACTTAACACCGTTGGATGCCGACCCAGTGATCCTGAGGTTAAGCATTCGCGGGCGGGTCTGAAGGCTCTGGGTTCGAATCCCGCGAGCGGAACCGTGGATACGCACTGCTGAAGAGTCTCACAATAGGATGAAATGGCCGTCCAGTGCTTCTAGGTTTTCAATGGTGGTCTAAAATCAATCGATTCATGATCTGAATCAAAAACTTATTAATCTCCACAACCCTATATTGATAATTTCATTAAAGTACTCAAAATAATGAAACAAAGTAATTAGTGGTGAGAAGTAAATATATAAATATTATGACACGACAGATTCACCAGTTAGTCAGTCAGTCAACTACAACGTAGGACCAGGCATATATATTCATCAGCTTCAATTGCTACACCCCATTATCACAACAAGATCACGAAATTCATGGTAGTTACTTCAACAGTAGTAATATATGAAAGAAAAATTGCATATAAGGATATAATACAGGAAAGAAGAATCGGTTGGTAGAAGAAAAAATATGAAGTGATTTCATCTCACAGTTTAAGGGAAGACAAAGAGTGTATGCACCTACGTCATTGCGATCGATTCTGAGCCATGTCACACACAGTCTCCAACCATTGGTTACGATTGTCACATGGACAACAATTAAGTAGTCTGCATCTACCAACATGGCTCAGACTACAAGTTAGTGACTTCAAGCACTGATGCCACGTTTTAGTTTGGCCACCCCTAATTTTCTTCCAACCGTCTCCAAAACTAGTCAGCATTACGCGTCGTAGTAATCGGTGTTCAGGCATACGTAACACGTGGCCCAACCATCTCAGTCGATGAAGATTCACAACCTCATCAACTGATTTACCATCATCATTCCCTACTACCCTGCGTCTAACCTCACTATTACTTGCACGGTGATCTCAGTAGATGAGAGCAATATTTCTAAGACATCTGTGATCAAATACTATGAACTTAGGAGTATCAGTTAAAACTACATAAAAGGTGTGATTTGTTAAGAAATGCTCTTAAATGCCATTAAAAACAAGAGAAAAATAGAATCCAATTGGAATGATGTAACTATTCAAAAAGATTTAATATGCACTGCATTAAACATTTCAGATGGTTGGTAGTCATTATTAAAAAAACAGACATATATTTTGTAATCTTTAGTATTTGATGTCAGCACAGCGTATACACAATCTTCAAAGAATTGATGCTATCTATGATATCCTAAATTTTGAATTCAAGCCACTTTTATTAAATAAGAAAGCAATCGATTAACCTAACAAGTAAGAAACCACAATTTATTATTTAAAAAATTAGTCAGTGATTTATAACCTGGGACTTTGCAACCATGTATATCATTTCAGGCTGCTCCATCATAACACAACAATGAGATGTAATTATGATAAATAGAAACCCAGTGTAGTAAAAATAACTCCACCTGTAGCTCTTCTAGAGTTACTGCCGGTCCCAAGCTCGGGTAAAGGTGGACGGTTGGGCATGGGATTACCGACCCCATCCCGTAGAAAACTAACTCGCTAAAAAAGGCTAACCAAAAAAATAATTCAAACCATTTTAACTCTGCCCTGGGAGTTTGGTCTTCATTTGGAAGAAATATGACGCCTCATGGTGGAAGCCGAGTTCTTCAGAAGCCATGAGGTCGATGCCCCATCTAACAACAAGAGCAACAATTTTTATAGGTACATGGAACGTCCGAACAATGTGGGAGACCGGGAAGACCAGTCAAATAGCAACAGAAATAAGGAGATACAACTTCGCAGAACTGGGAATCAGCAAAACCAATTCGACCCAAGTTGGACAGAAAAGGCTAAATACGGGAGAAATGTTGCTGTACTCCGGCCATGAAGAGGAAAATGCTCCACACACTCAGGGAGTCGCTCTAATGCTGTCCAAATTAGCACGAAATGCACCTATAGGATGAGAATCTCACGGATCTAGAATCATCGAAGCATCATTCAAAACAAAGGAGGGGATCACAATGAATATTATCCAATGTGATGCACCCACCAATGATAGCAACGATGACATTAAGGATCAATTCTATGAGAGGCTGTAATAAATCATAGAGAAGTGTCCAAGAAAGGACCTCACCATTCTGATGAGTGATCTAAATGCCAAAATCGGAAATGAGGATATCATGAGACGACATGAACTGAGAGAGAGAAACGAAAATGAGGGAAGATTTTCAAATCTGTGTGCATTCAATAAATTGGTCATAGGGGGCACAATATTTCCACACAAACGTATACACAAAGCTACATGGATCTCATCGGACCACACTACAGAGAACCAGATAGATCATATTTGCATCAATAAAAAATTCCGAAGGACAATGGAAGATGTGAGAACCAAGAGAGGAGTTGACGTAACTTCAGATTACCACCCAGCTGTGGCCAATTTAAAACTGAAGCTAAAGAAAAACTGGACAACTGGACGAACAATACTATTAAGGTTCAATACAGCCTTCCTTCGAGATACTGACGAACTCAATGAATTCAAGACAGCTCTCAACAACAGGTTCCAAGTTTTACAAGATCTACTGAAGGAAGAAGAAAACACTATGGAGGACAACTGGAAAGGTAACAAAGAAGCATTAACTTCAACGTGTCAGGAGATTCTGGGCCTCAAGAAACACCATCATAAGGAATGGATCTCTTTAGAAACACTGGACAAGATCAAAGAAAGAAAGAACAAGCAGACAGCAATTAACAACAGCCGAACACGAGCAGAGAAAGTCCAAGCACAAGCTGAATACATAGAAGAAAACAAGCAAGTGAAGAAGAGCATTAAAGCCGACAAGCAGAAATACGTAGAAGAACTAACAATGGCGGCGGAAAAAGCTGCAAGAGAAGGTAATATGAAACAGCTTTACGATACAACGAAGAAACTAACAGGGTAATATAGTAAACCAGAGAGACCGATCAAAGACAAAGAAGGCAAGCCAACCACTAAAATTCAACAACAGCGGAACAGATGGGTAGAATACTTCGAAGAACTCCTGAATAGGCCGGCTCCAATGAATCCACCGGACATCGAAGCAGCACACACAGATCTTCCTATAGATATCAACCCACCAACGACGGAAGAAATCAGAATGGCCGTCAGACAAATCAAGAACGGGAAAGCAGCAGGATCCGACAACATACCAGCTGAAGCACTGAAATCAGACGTCGAAGTAACTACAAACATGCTTCACCTTCTATTCAAAAAGATTTGGGAAGAGGAACAAGTGCCGATGGGCTAAAAAGAAGGAAACCTCGTCAAGATTCCAAAGAAAAGAGATCTGAGCAAATGTGAAAACTACAGAGGCATTACCCTATTGTCAATACCAGGGAAAGCCTTAAACAGAGTGTTGCTGAACCGGATGAAGGATGCAGTAGACACCCAACTTTGAGATCAACGAGCCGGATTCCGTAAGGATCGGTCGTGCACGGACCAAATTGTGACACTACGGATCATCGTTGAACAATCAGTTGAGTGGAACTCGTCACTATTCATCAACTTCATTGATTATGAAAAGGCATTTCACGGCGTAGATAGGAGAACGTTATGGAAACTTCTCCGAGACTATGGAGTTCCTGAGAAGATTGTCAACACTATCCGGAACTCAAATGACGGACTACAGTGCAAAGTAGTGCATGGAGGACAACTGGTAGACGCATTCCAAGTAAGGACCAGGGTCAGACAAGGCTGTCTACTCACTCCCCTCTTTCTTCTGGTGGTCGACTGGATTATGAAGACCTCGACATCTGAAGGAAAACACGGAATACACAATGGACAGCTCAGAACCAATTAGACGATTTGGACTTCGCAGATGACCTAGCCCTCCTATCAAATACACACGAGCAAATGCAGATAAAGACAGCCAGTGTAGCAGCACTTTCTGCACCAGTAGGCCTCAACATACACAAGGGGAAAACCAAGGTCCTCAAATACAACACGGAGAACAGCAATCCAGTCACTCTTGATGGCGAAACTCTGGAAGACGTAAAATCCTTCACATACCTGGGAAGCATCATCGATGAACAAGGAGGTTCAGATGCAGACGTAAAGGCGAAGATTGGCAAAGCCAGGGCCACATTCCTTCAACTGAAGGACATAGGGAACTCAAAACAACTTTCAACCAATATCAAAGTGAGAATCTTCAATACGAACGTCAAGGCAGTTCTACTGTATGGAGCTGAAACTCGGAGAACTACAACAACCACAATCAAGAAAGTACAAGTATTAATAAATAGCTCTCTAAGCAGGATACTCAACATCCATTGGCCGGATACCATCAGCAACAGCCTTCTGAGGGAGAGAACAAACTAGCTTCCAGCTGAAGAAGAAATTAGGAAAAGACGATGGAAATGAATAGGACATACGTTACGCAAATCATCAAACTGTATCATGAGGCAAGCCCTTACTTGGAATCTTGAAGAGAAGCGGAAAAGAGGAAGGTCAAAGAACACATTACGTCGAGAAACAGTAGCAGACATGAAAAAGATGAATAACAACTGGAAGGGGTTGGATGGAGAATGCTGGTGAGTGGCCTATACTCCTTCACAAAAAGTAACAGGCGTAGGTAAGTAAGTAGTAAAAGTATTAACAATGCAATGATTACCTAACACATAACCGATTGATTAATATGATATATATATATATACCTGTGCGGAGTCATGATGAAAAGCTAATATCAAAAAAATATTTCTTCAATCTATTTCTGGCCCCCTTGTATCAATATTTGTGTGTTTAAATAAATAAATAAAATAAAATAAATGTTCAAACAAATTTGATTGTAACAATAATCCATTTGCTGATGTAAATGATGACTTAATTATGAAAATGGAAAACTACTCATGTACATATATATGTACCTGGTTACTTAGTTACTGAGTTCAACACAAAAATTAGACTGAACACCATACCAAAATGGTTGCAGAAACAAATGGATTTCAATAGTCAAATAAGATCACAGAATAGACAGACATCATCTTCCAATGCGAAACATTTGATTGAAACTAGTCATAAGGTTGACATCAAATCATCATTTCTAGTGTTATACAAAAGATTTCAAGGACGTATACCAAGGTTTATTGAAGCCATGGCTATACGGAAATTGAAACCCCCTTTATGTGTTCAAAAACAATTTATCCTTACACTTAACCTATCCTGGTAATACTGATTTATTAACCAAAGTGGTAATCACATTTGTTTTTATGTACTTTAATATTTTTTTCCCTTTGTTATGGCTTACTCTTAACTTGTCTAGTTGACCTTTTAATTTTTCATATAGAAATGATCTTAACAAGTATATTAGGTGTGATCAGATTGTTCGAAATGTATTACGCAATTCTATCATTACATAAATCTGATAAACTTCATCTTTTCATTGCATTATTGAAAAACTAGACTGTTTCAGTTAGAGAATAAAGACAAAGATATAGAAAAAATGTTAAGCGTGAATAATAATTTATATATTGATTTACCCTTAATGTGACTCTTTTGGCTGGATTCAATACCAATAGTTTACGAAGTAATGCTTCACAATCAGTTGACATATAGAATGGAACACGATATTTGCCACGTAATACACGTTCTTGTAAATCCTAGAATTAATTTGTGTATACATATATGTATAAATGTGTATTATATATGTATGAAAAAGCGGGATGAAAAAAAAGGTTGAATCTTATCAGAAGTTTCAATTATCAATCTCAGATTATATCAGAAAAATCTAGTGAAATAATTATCATGAGAACTAATTCCTATGTGTATGTGCCCGCACGACTAACTTTGAACTAATGCATGTCTAAAACAAAAATAAGATGCTGTATAACTGTCTATCTCTTTCATGGAGGAAGTTCACTATTCAGTTAAATTAAAAAATATTCACCCGATGATCCCTTCATTCTACTATTTAGATGGATCTGGAAAAAAAATCGACCACTTTTCAAGAGATAGTCTATGTGTCGGTAAGTGAACAAGAAGTCATTAGATAACATAAATAGTTTGTTGACGCTAATCTAATTTAAGTAAGTATAAAATGACTACCCCCCCCTCAAATGTCCTGGTACGGCCAAGGATAGGAGAGTTAGCTCTCTCTCTCACGAAATGCTCTCACATGGCCACGTCCAAACAACCACTGTCAGGGAAGTCAGACTCATTACCATCTTGAAAAGAGCAAGAACAAAGATTCTAGCAGAATAGCATGAATTCATTTTATTTCGTAGGTTCTCGTCAGCTGCTTACAACCTATGATATTTGAAAATCATAATTACATAATGGGTTTAAATTGTTAACTGAATATTGTAAATATATACCTAATGTGAGAGAATATTCTACAACATTAATTGTGACAACAGTTCAAAAGTGGGTTAGAAACAATCGATTACATAATGAATAACATTGAAGGAATGTAGTGAGTAGAGTTCAGTTGAAAGATTATTAATTTGAAAGATAGTTGAAAAAATTAAAATAAAGTCAATGATGTAATAAATGCAAAACAAGGGAAAACAAAAGAAAAGAACACGTCGTTCTGTTCGTGTTCCATAGTAAAATGTATGTTAGTATGAGCGTTATTGAAGAGTTTGAGCAGGCGGATTGCATGTTGTTTATTATTGCAGATGAATCTTTGTTCTTGCTCTTTTCAAAATGATAAAGGGAACTATGTGTATGAAATTTCTCATTACCATCTCCCGGTATTACTATTGTTTACGAAATTGAGAAAGAAAAGCGAATGTCCGACGCTTTAAACGAGTTGGTGGGCACAGAGTATCCACCAAGGGCAATTGGAAAATCTTGATTCCAAACCAATGATGCAAATGGGCTCCAGGATCCTAAGAGAACAAATGGCGTATAAACCTATTGTTAGTCACTGGCTACCATGGGACTGCATCTCCTAAAGTGGCTCCACTGCCTTGTGAATCAGTGATTCATTTGCTTCGGTTTGGGTACCCGGGCAATATAACAGCTCTCACACACAAATCAATGATAGCTGCTACTGGCCTCATTGTTATTGTGTGTATTTGGTGCCCCTTGTACATATTATGTTGATTAAAGTAGGCAAGTTTACCGGAAGCGATCCGAAAAGATATATGTATACAGTTAAATAAATAGTTTACGCAAATCCTAAATTTTATAAGTATTTCAAATATTAAAGAGAAAAAAAGCGGAACGAATAAAACTAACTTTTAAATGTTGTGCATCAAATGGTAATGATCCACTGACAAGTGTATATAAAATTACACCTAATGACCATACATCCACTTCTGGACCATCATATTTACGTCCTTGAAATAATTCCGGTGCAGCATATGGTGGACTACCACAAAAAGTATCTAATTTTTTAGATCCATCAAAAAGATTGGAGAAACCAAAATCAGCAAGTTTAATATTAAAATATCCATCGAAGAGAAGATTCTCAGCCTGAAATGCAATCGAAAATTGTATCGATAATTGAAGTGATCTACTTTAGTGATAAAGAGTAGAATATCATTCCACAAAGTAATGTGGAGCTAATCTATGGCTACTACTTCACAACAGAGCTTCCATTGTATCTGCGTCAACGTATGAAATAGCTAAGGGCGAGAATGTGTTTGTCCTATGATTTTTTTTACTGTTTTTCAAGGTAAAAACTTAAGACATGTGGTTAATCCATAACTGCAAAGAATACGGGAAAACTGAAAGTTATTATGAGAAGTACATATTTTCAGTTTTTAGAGAACTTTCAGAATACAATGATATGAATTCACACAATTGAAAAAACTCAAGATGATATCCTAGTAATCAAGTGTAACAACAAGTAACACGGCATTATTGCATGTAAACATCACATGAAAACGTGCTGACAACACATTAAGACATTAAATGACGGTCAATAACACAGCCTTTTCATGACTATTTATATTTATTTCTGCACACTTTGTAACCTCATCTCCGATATTAAAGATTTTATCTCAAAAGACAGTCCAGGTTATTACTATCCCAACATTTGCTATCCACGATATTAAAGTGTACGAGAATGCAAAGTCACTGGAAACTTAGATTCTCTGTAAAAGATATTGCCGCAAACTTATCAAAGCCAATCAAGCAAACTCTGCTTCCAAGTTGAAGCTCGCTAGTTTTGGTTATGTATAATATACAGGAGCAAATAACTAGTCCACTAAGTAGATGTTTAAAAATTTAAATATACATGAAAATTAATGAGTGAAGAGATAATTTACTACTTAGAGTAATCTGATTCTAAATAACTCGAAGTTCCAAATGATCGATTGATTTTGATCAAACAATTACCGAGAACCGGGAAGCATAAATAGCTATTTAGTTCTAGTATAGTACTATTCGGAGTTGAACCTATAAAAATCTACAAAAAATTGAATCTCCAACCTCCAACCCTCCAGACAAGCGCTTAACCACCAGCCACTAAGTCAGCACTTAAGGGTTTACATTTCTAGCTTCAGTTATTTCGCGACACTAAATGATTACATATTACCAGTAGTGATATTTATCTCAAGAGCGACATGACTGAACTCCATTAGTCATAGCTCCTTACTAAAACTTCTGTAATCACATCTCGACATTAGTTATTGATTATATATTTCAAACTTAGTTCTCGTTTAGTCTAGAAAATCAGATGGGACACACTTGAATAATTATACTTGAAAATCCTTTACAAATCGACAAAATGAGAAGAAACAGAGCAACAATCACAAACCTTTAAATCTCTATGTACAATTTTCTTTTGGTGACAATATTCAACTGCTGAAACAATTTGACGAAATGCAGCACGTGCTTCACGTTCTTTCATTCGACCATGGGCTACTAAGTGATCAAATACTTCACCTTTATTATTAATTTTGCATCATAAAAGGGAAAGAAAAAGAATGAAAAGGAAAGAGAAAGGGAAATTAATTATCACTTGAATAAATCATAGTTACAAATATTATTGATTATGAATAAATCATCCAAAAGGAAGGTATACAACAATCTATTTTGAAAAGAAAAGAAAATGTAGTTATTTATCTTATATTTGCTTAATTCTCAAACATAAAATAAACGTTTAATATACTAAGCAGAAAAACAACAACAACAACATCAACATTACTAATGATCAACAAAGTGTAGAAAAACATGAATACTGTAAACAGTAGAATGATATATTAAACAAACTCAGTGATTGTTTTGAAGGTATGATGAGTTAAAGAACTACTGAAAAGATCTACAAGCATTATGCACCATTATATAAATAAGAGGATATTTACTATAAATTTTTATCTGAGGTAATCACTATCTAAATATGCACCCAAATGCCCTGGTACGGTTGAAGATGCAATGAGTCCAGTCTCCCTCTCGAAATACTCTTACATAGCAACACGTATACAACCACTGTCATATTCATATGCCTCCTCGCGGCTATACTGTTGTTTACGAAATTAAGAGGACAAAAAGCGAATGTCCGGCAATTTAACCGGGTTGGTGGACACGAAGAGTCCACCTAGGAGAGTTGGAAAACCCTGATTCTAAACCAATGGTACAAATGGGCTCAAGGATCCTGAGAGAACAAATGGCCTAAGAACCTCTTGTTGGTCACCGGCTACCAAGGGACTGCATTTCCTGACGTTGCTTCACTGCCTTGTAGATTAGACCTTTAAGTCAAAGGCTCCGGGTGTGACCCCCCTAAGAAAACTATCTGCTTCGATTTGGGCACCCAGTCAGTACCATAGCCCATATAAAAACCAAGTGTTTTGTGTGGCGCATATATATTTGGTGCTCCTTTGTACCAATATTGATGTGTTCAAATAAATAAATAATAAACTCACAATTAGGTACGTCATGGATTTAAAAAGTAACAACAACAAAATACATTGTCCAACTATGTCAGGCTTACAGTGTCTTATACAATTCGATCATCATAAGTAACAAATAAATAAATAATAAACATAACTGAACAATCTGTAAGACAAGATACCAATCACATAGTTAAGTAGTTATAATAATTCTACACCTGATACTTATATCTTTAGTCAGTCATAAATAATGTAGAACCTGGCATATATGTGCATCAGTCCGAATTGATACAGCACATTAGCAAACCGAGAAGAAATTATTGAGATAAATAGCAGAGTAGTAGAATTAGTTAAAAAAACAAGTGGTAGTAGAAAAAAATAGGCAGTGACAATAGAATGTGAAAAAATGAATGAACCAGCAGAATATAAAGTATAAAGTTGTTTAAAAGCTCAAGATCTAAGGAAAGATAAAGAGTGAATAAATTTACACCATTGCGAACAATTCTATACTATGTAACATACACAACCATGTTACAATAATCGTTCGGATCTTAATCAGTTAATCTACACTTGCCAACATGATTGGTTCAACAGTTAATGACTTCATGAAGTAGTATCACATTTTACTTTGACCACTCCCAGATCATAAAAAAATCATATGTTAAAGTAAGAAATGTTTAGGCATACATAATACATGCTCCAACTAACCCAATCAATAAAGATTCACAACCACATTAAACTATTCACATCTTTACTCAGTAGTTTGAGTCTAACAGTAACATTGTTAACTTATCTCTTCAGTAGACATATTGTTTAGAACACAAAAACAAAACAAAAAGAGAAGACATCCGTATAAGCAGTAAAACATACACATATGAATAATTGTAAATAAATGCAAAAATATACAACAATAACATTCTCATGAAAACATGAGAGCTTATGTAAATTATTCAATTTAATGTTAGTTTTTATTGCAGATTAGAAATGTAGAAATTCAGATACTAATTGACAAATTGCTTCGAACTAGTATTTGAAACCTTTCAATAAAGAATATAAATCATTTACGATCCAATACAATGTTGAACTCATAGAAACTTTAAAGCAAATATCAAAGAGTACTATATCTTTTATTGATTTATTTATTTAAACACATAAACATTGATACAAGCAGATACCAAATAGATATGCTCCACATAAATCATTCGATTTGTGCGAGAACTAGGATACTGCCCGGTTGACCAAATTGAAACAGGTAGTTTTCTTAGGAGGCCACAACCAGAGCCTTCCGCCTAAAGGTCTGATCCACAAGCAGTGGAGCAACGTAAGGAGATGCAGTCCCATGGAAGCCGGTGACCAACGGTTGGTTCATATGCCATTTGTTCCTTCAGGATATGGGAGACCATGTGCACCATTGGTTTGGAATCAGGGTTTTTCAACTGCCCTAGGTGGACTTTCCGTGTCCACCAACCCGTTTTAAGCGCCAGACATTTGCTTTTCGTGTTGTGAATTTTGTAAAATACACCCCCGCCACGAGAAGGCAGTGAGTAGGACTTCCCTAACAGTGGTTGTATGCAAGTGACCATGTGAAAGCATTTTTCGAGGGAGAGCTGACTCTCTCCACTCTCGGTCGTACAAGGGCATTTGGGGACTCTATTATTTTTAAACCACTAAGTCACTATATTCTATGGTTCTGATTGAACTCCACAAATTATGATTTCAGATGGCAAAAAAAAAACAACTAGAGAATCTATTACAAAGTTGGTCACAGGTGATAGATTACAAATGTCAATTCTTTCTAGTTCTCAATAATTAATTAAAATGGTAACAGTCCAAGATAAAATTAATATGAACACTAGTAACATAGTAACTATGCACGATAATTAGGATAAATGGACAAGTTAAAAACAAAAAAGAATGAATGAAACAAGATGAAGACTGAAGAAAGAAAGAAAGAAAGAAAGAGAGAGAGAGAATTAACCATATTGAACACGATAAAAAAAACATCGATTGTAGAATAGTATATGAATAAATATGTATATGTATATCTAGAATATAAACATTGAATTACAGTGTAAACAGAAATTACATATGCCCTCATATATCACAAGATAGAGACCGAAAGGATTCACAACAAAACTATGTCGATACATACATACATGCATACACACAAATTATTGTACCAGCAACCAACAAAGGTCAAAAGATGAATGAAAATGCAAATAATAATAATAATAATAAGTACGAAATAGCAATAATTATATGATACACAAAGTAACCATAATGGATTGTAACGCCTACGCAGTATTATACTCACAAATAAACATGTGTTGAAACAATAGCACTTTGATGATAATACTTTTTTTTTCTACTTTCAAACTAGAAATACCATTTCAAAGTTAGAATAATAAGTAGCACTAATCATAATACACTGAGATCAATATTCAGCATATACAACTAATAACTGCTTTGAACGAATGCCAAAAAAGTAAACGACGATTATGAAACAATCATAAACGGTAATATGTAGACAGGTGAATAATCAAAGTAAATGGAATTTGGAAATTTTTACTAATTTCATCATATGATGTATTTGACGTTCTACTAGAAGAAAAGATTGGTAATCTGTATAATATGATCAATGGACGAAAAATTAACATGAAATTAATATTAAACAAAACCTGAAGAGTTTAAGTCAACGGTAATCATCAGAAAGGGATTTTTGTGGATATTATATTCATTTTAATAGTTCAAATCATGAGACAATTGAACCTGGACGACCGTTTCGTCCTAGTATGGGACACCTCAGCAGTGAGCATCCACGATCAATGGAAAATACTTAATGTTGTGTGCAACGATGACTTAGTGATAAATACTAAAAATCACGAGTCTCAGTGATTGAACATGAAATTCTTATGAGATGATTACAAAACAAGTATGTAATTGAAGTAATTTGTTCAAAGTGGAAAACGTTAACTGACCAATATACATAATGGTTAAAGCGAAACCTGACTACATTGCTAAGCAAATGTAGCAAGTATTTGCTTCGGTAATAATATTCATCAGTGAAAATATATTGAATGTAATACAGAAACTTTAGACAACATACCACAATTAATAAGCCTAAAATATAAAAGGACAGACGGTACAACACATACTAAATAACCGTCGAACGTTGTTTTCTTATAACATTTGCAGATAATGAATATTAACTGTACCCGTTAAGAATATAATTCATCATTTGTCCAAATCGATTTAAGTAAAGTGATTAAGTAAACAAGCATATTGACGAGATTTCAAGAACCAAATAAAATTATTTCAGTTCATGATGAGCAAGAATTAGATCCAACACCCAATTTTTTATTAATTAGAAAATATGTAACTGTGATTGCCTATAACATTTTTCAGCATTACTTTTAGTTTATTTATTATTTATTTGAAAACATAAATATTGCTACAAATAGGGCATCGAATACATATGGGCCACATAAGTCAATTGATTTGTGTGTCGGCTGTGACACTGTTCGGATACCTAAACGGAAACTGGTGATTTTCTTAGGGAGCCCCACACCCGGAACCTTCAATCTAAACGTTCAATTCAGCCGGTGACCAATAATTGGTTCATACGTCATTTATTCCCTCAGGATCCTGTAGTACATGTGCACCATTGGTTTGGAATCAGGGTTTTCCAATTCCCCTAGATGGATCATCCGTACTCGGATATTCGCTTTTCATGTTGTCAATTTCGTAAACAATATCCCCGTCACGAGAAGGAAGTGAGTGGGACATCCTTGGCAGTGGTTGCATATAACCTTACCATATGATAAAATTTTGAGAGGGAGAGATAACTCTTCTCACCTTTGGTCGTCTCAGGGTATATTGGAGGCGTTACTTTTAGAGTTAATATTCAGTAAAAAACTATATTATTTCAGAACATAGTAAACGATCTTGTCTTTGATTTCAAACAGTTCAGTAGCTTACATCAATAATTTGATTTCACAAGTAACCATTATTTGGTTACATCATATCACAACACATTGTCTATCCATTAATATTACACTTATTGATTTTGACAAAAGATAATTTGTTCATTAGAATTCTATTTTATAAAGCATAAAGATGACGTTTACGGACTCATGTATTGATGAATTAAGTAATTAACTATCTTATATAATATTCAAGATTAATTTTAATAGAAATCATGATAGAAACATTTGGTCACATTTATTCTTCTTTGATAGAATAAAGTTAATTAATTAATTTATTTATTCATTTAAACACATAAATATTGGGAAAACAAGGTACTAAATAGATATGCACAATATAAATCATTTGATATGAGTGTGAGGGCTAGGATACTGCCCGGGTGACCAAACCACAACAGATGATTTTCTTAGGGAGTCACACCTGGAGCCTTCAACCTACATGTCTGATCCACAAGTCAGTGAAACAACGTCAGGAGATGCAGTCGCATGATAGCCAGTGACTAACAATAGGCTGATACTCCATTTGTTCCTTCAGGATCGTGGAGCCTATTTAAACAATTCGTTTGAAATCAGGGTTTTCCAACTCCTCTAAGCGGATCCTCTGTATCCACCAACTCATTTAAAGCGTCAAACATTCATTTCTCATCCTTTCAATTTCGTAAACAACACTCATGGTGCGAGAAGGCAGTGAGTGAGTAGGACTTCCCTATCAGTGATTGTATGCATTTGGCTATGTGAGAGTATTTTTCAACAGACAGTTAATTAACTCTCCTCATCCTCAGTCGTACCAGGGTATTTTTGAAGGCAATAAAATAAAGTATACACATTCAAATGTAATTCATTATATCTTATCATTTATTCATTTTATTACATTCACTCTTAATCAAATTGTAATCATTAATATGAGACTAAGTTATAAATGCTTAATTGATTATAGAAGAATGTAGATAATTAGGGTAATAAAAATGAAAAATAGATAGGACAATCGAATTGGAAAAAATGTTCCACAGTACACATATAGAGGAATATGGAAAGAGGAAATAGTAAACACACATTATGTTGGTTGACAATAATGAGAACTTTTAATGTTACATAAATGTGTGTATACAAGCAAGGGGATAGTTTGTTTTTTCTTTTCTTTTAATGAATACCATTTAAAGGTAAAAACAATAAAAAAGAGTTAACTAAAATAGCATTATCATTATGATCATAATCACCATTATGTCATTTCATGAAAAAATAAACAAACGACGAAATGAACAACACTAAGATGTTAACGATAGAAAATAAGAAAAAGAATGAATCCATAGAAACAAGATATTTACGTATTTGAAAAATGGTAACATAATGATTAGATTTGTGTGAGGGCAGTGATACTCATGGTGCGAGAAGGCAGTGAGTAAGACTTCTCTGGCATAGGTTATATACATGTGGCCATGTGAGAGCATTTCGAGAGGGTGAGCGGACTATCCCCATCCTCGGCTGTACCAAGGCATTTGGGGGCAACACCTTAAGCACGACGGCTACTGACATATCAACCAGTTATACAAACTGAATTAACTAGACAAGGGATATGAATGCTTAATTTGTTGAATGAAAGTCGAAGATTATGACTACCAAACCACTGACTCATAGAAGTATTAATCTATAACTAGTATTGATCCCAGTCAGCTTGGAAATATACAACATCATTGATTCGATTGTATTAAAACAGGAGTGAAATGAAAGAAAACGAAAGGATATAATGAGAAAACACCTACATGAAAGAAAGTCGATGTGATAATAACCATGTAATCAATTAATATTTCCGATGAAAAATCGTATTCACAAGTGTAATACAAACCAATCATCATACACTCAAACCAGATCATCATCCATCAATTTAATCTTAGCTTTGTGCATTTTAACGAGGAAGTGATAGATAGAAAGCAAGAAAACGAGTAGATGGAGGACAGCTTTTAAAATAGATAATCAGACAGATAGAAATAAGCCAAGATGGATTAGTAAAAGTGTGCAGTAATAATAATAATAATCGATTCTTTCTTTACACTGAATCAGGTCAAGGTGAATTATTCATTAAAAAGAAAATTGATTATCAGCAAGGAAAGTAAATATTGATAAATAAGACAAAATACATCAGACCACAGTTTCCAGTGACATACATTCTGTACAGTAGAATAGTTACATTGATTGAATCAAAACACAATTTAGGGAAGATCTCTTAGTAATATATATTAGCCTAAGAAGTCGTGATACACACCATCATATCAACACACAAGAAGTCAACGTAAATGAGAGCTAATAAAATAATTAAAATATTAACCCCATATGAGTGTATATTTCAAAATGAAAAACAATCAGTTAAAGGCAGGGGTGAAAAGTGTTCGCGATCCATCGAACTAACCGATGATGGTGAACAACATGGTAATAAAATACCATTAATTTACGCATACCGTTGAAATATCAGTCGTTAGAAGAAATATAATTCAAATTGTTGATCAAATGATTCTCCCTTTGACAGGAAAATCTATACATTGCCTACATGATAAGTGTCATAAATTCAGTCAGTTACAAAGTAGGACCAGGCTCATATATGCATCGGTCCAAGTCGTCATACCTACCTCCATAGCACAACAACACAACATGAACACCGAATTCATAGAAGCACTTAACTCAATGGTGTAATACATGAAAGAAAGAGTTTATATACGGATATACACAGGATATAATACACAAAGCAAAAATTAGTTCGTAGAAACAAAGATATTATGCGATTTTAAGAGGAAGATGGAGAGTGTATACACCACCTACACCATTCAGACCGTGTCATCAATTAGTTAAATGTGTTTTACAAACTCATTCCAAGATTGTTTCAACTACAAACCCATCAATTTTGATTAGACCTTGAGGAAATCTAAAGCTGTAAATCTATCAGAATATTGTAGGTAGTGAATTAATACGTATGATACTGATAACATAGACAAACATTTCTGGGAATACTGAAAAAAAACCCACCTTATTCACGTATCCAAGATACAGGCATAAGTAATAAAATAATTATGGAACATGGCTTAAATATTAAACAATATCATGGAAAAGGACACAGAGTCCATCTAGGGGTGCTATAAAACCCTGATTCTAAACTAATGGTGAACATCGGCTATAGGATCCTGAATGAACAAATAGCGTGTGATCCAAACGTTGTTCACTGATTACCATGGAACTGCACCTACCGACGTTTCTCTACTACCTTGTGGATCAGACCTTTAGGTCAAGGGTCCCAGTTGTGGCCTCCTAAGAAAACCAACTGTTTCGGTTTGAGCACCCGGACAGTAGTATCCCAGCCCTCACACAAATCGAATCATCTATGTGCAGTATATCTATTCGGTATCTGCTTGTGTTTAAATAATAAGGATTAAACAACAACAATAATAATAATAATGAAAAAGGAATATGGTTGGTATAACAAATGTAGAATCATTAAAGTTAGTATATAATAAAGGTATATCTTGCTATGAAATATGAACTGAACAAACCTCGAAAACAAAAAGACGGACATTCAATAGAAGGATCTAATGTCAGAGCTTAATTATCTAAATGTCATCATCAGTAAAATTTGATAAATTTCATAGAAAATGCCATTTGTTTATAACAAACAATAAGAAATGCAAAAGTAAGACAAAGAACTTACCATTTTCTGCATATTCCATCACTAGATATACATGACGCTCAGATTCGATCACTTCATATAAGCGAACTAGTTGACAATAAGAAGAAGAATAACCAGGAAATATGGTTAGCAACAATAATGTTGATTTCAAAGACAAAAATATGGTAACTCAGTGGATATCAGTTGAACTCATTCACAGGTTTCTTTTCATTATTGTTTTAAAAAATATACGTGAAAGTTAGATACACTTTCAAAGAGAACGTTCAATATTTATGAAGTATAAATACTGTGCATGGAATCACTAAGTCACTCATGTACATCTACACTAATCAACTGATACATAAATAAATATACTAGTAACTCAAATGAATTCCATATTGTGAGTAGTTGTGTTTGAGTTGACAAATCATTGATTCCTACTCCCACCACCACCACAAGCACCAGTATCCCCCTTCACTTATGATTATATATGGACATACATATTCCTTTCAGTCATATGTATGATGATGAAGTAAATTCAACGAAATAAAACTTACAATACAAATACTTTCAAAAACAATCGTATTACAACATCATTCTAAACGGTGCTTATTTGTGAAATGTCAAACGAAACAATCATGTATCCTATAAACAGTCGATGATATTCTATACTTCAATTTATTCAATTAAACAGATAGAAAATTATATTAATTCAAAGTATAACTATTCAAATCAATCATCATTGAAGGAATTTAATTGAGCTTCATTCAATCAAGATAGTCTGTACCTCTCTGTTCAGCACATTCCAATAGGCAATAACTTAATGGAGTAAAGCTATTTTTTTGGTTTACAGCCTCTGTTTTTTCTACCCACAACTTGTGTAAATGATGATTGATTGTGTGTAAAATTTACTCCAGCTACCTCAATCAATGAAGATAAGCAAACACCACTCTATCAAACCACTCGTTATCGTTCCCTAGTATATCATATTAAACCACCGCATTAATCCCGACCAAAGATGCAACCTTGACGCGGTGGTCAAGTTTGCCTGTCGTGATGACCCAACCGAGCTATATTGGCTGGAACATATGTTCCTGTAGGTTCTACCATGCCAGGCAGGTCGATTGGAGAACGGTAAGACTAAAAGCAGCAACTCAAGGTCTGAGGGCGAAGTCGTACTGCTGACTGTAGAGGGGTGTGACAGCAGTAAGGTGTTTCCCTCGGACAACCAGCATGACAGCGATGCTGCCTTCCCACAAGGAGGGGTGGGGTTAGAAAAGGTCGACCCTAAAAATGTCACACCTCACCTTACCTCACGGATTTCCGTCTCCGGCGGTAAGGCCCTTTGAAGAACGGAGCTAACACGTCAAAAACCTTCCACAAAAAGGCCGTGCGCGACCGGCCTCAAGCAGTTGTCCCTTGGGCTCTGCGGTCACGCTCCCAGGTCGTCAAGACCAACACTAATCCAATTTCCTTTTCAGGTTCCTCAAGAAATACCCTTCCACGGTGTGGGCAGCCGGGAAGTGACATCAGCCCTCATACCCGTAACAGCACAAGAGACCAAGGTGGTCACATTCAAATCCTTCCTACACCTCCTAATACCTCTCTTATCTCCCGACTAACCCTCCTCACGTCCTTTTATCACCTCGCACCGCTAGGGCAAACGATTCGAGTACGTGGAACGCCATTCCTGGTCTCCTGAAACCACGCTCTAAACTACACGTAGGAGCTTTTAACGTACGAACACTTTGCCAAATAGGACAGCAGGCTTCCTTAGCTAAAACTTTAGAATCTCGCGCCATCGATGTGTGCTGCGTCTCCGAAACGCGCATACAGGATCCGAGTAGCGTCATTCATTTGACCTCACCATGCCAAAATAAAGAACCGACTCGATTTACGCTTCGTGTATCTGGAAGCCCTGATTCTGCTTCCCGTGGCCTCGCCGGCGTAGGTATAGCATTGAGTCCTAGGGCAGAACTAGCTCTCTTAGAGTGGATCCCAGTAGACAGTCGTTTGTGCGCTGTCCGACTGAACGGAACAGTAAGAATCCGGAAAGATAGGGACACTCGTCGTTGCCTCTTCGTCGTCTCTGCCTATTCTCCCACTGACTGCAGCTCAGATGATGTAAAAGATGAGTTTTACAGAAAGCTTTCGGACCTTCTCCGAAAAGCTAGCGCTCGGATGTAGTAATAGTGGCCGGTGACTTTAATGCTCAAGTAGGTAAACTAAGCGATAGGGAAAGACACCTAGGTGGATCTTATGGTGTCGTGGCTCAAAGAACAGATAATGGCGACCGTCTGTTGCAGCTATGCTCAGATAACCGCCTGTTCCTTGCAAATACTAACTTTAAGCATAAGGAAAAACATCTTTTAACATGGCGACCCCCTAATTCGTCCCAACGTTGGACCCAAATAGATCACATCGCTATCAGCCACCGATGGAGGGGCTCGATAGAAGACTGTCGCTCATTCTGGAGCACATGCCTAGATTCAGATCATGCTCTAGTGCGAGCGCGTATTTGCTTGCGTCTTACTGGACGTAGGAAAGACGCTGCAAGGAAACCTCTTAGGGCCTACTTAATGATAGTCAAGCTAAGAGTATATTTCAGGAACAACTAGGAAAACAGTTAGGCAGCCATGTATGTGATGCCCACCCCGATGCAGCATGGAATGATATCCGAAAAGCTGTGGAAACAGCAGTGATATCTGCTAGTAAGGTAAACCAGAAGGTTAGGGAGCAACACTGGATCTCAGCAGCATCTATCGCACTGATAGATGCTCGGAAACTCATTCCACCTGGCTCTGAACATAATGAAGAGCGGAGTCAGCTTAAGCGCAAGCTGACAAGAAGTCTACGCAATGATCGCGAACAGTGGTGGGTAGCGAAAGCAAGAGAGATGGAAAAGGCAGCGGCAATAGGTAATAGCAGACAATTGTTCAGACTCGTTAAGGAAACCGGAATTAGGAACCCGACCGTTAGCGAAACAATCTCAGAAAAAGATGGACATATTATTCATTCTCAATCCAGGAGATTGGATCGATGGGCAGAACACTTTAGGGATCAGTTCAACTGGCCTTCAGCCACACTTCGGTTTCCCACGATCTCTAGTCAACCTGAATGGCAAGTTAATGTAGGTCCTCCGTCCCTTTACGAAGTTGAAAAAGCCATAGGAAATCTGAAACGAGGGAGAGCAGCAGGCCCTGACAGGTTTACTCCTGAGATTTTTAAGGATGGTGGTCCAGTATTAGCAGCGAGATTGACCGAGGTCTTAGGTAACCAAAGCTCGTGAAGAACAGACTAGAGAAAATCAGGCTGGTTTTCGACCTGGACGTGGTTGTATAGATCAGATATTCACACTACGTCAGGTTCTAGAACACAGACACACATTCAGACGCCCCACAATGATAGTATTTCTCGACCTTAAGGCGGCATTCGACTCTGTTGATCGCGAGGTTCTAAGACAGTGTTCGACAGTGAAAGGAGCACCAAAGAAGTACATTAACCTTGTAAAGGCTCTCTACTCGAACACAACTGGTCGAGTGAGAGCTTATGGCGAACTGTCATCAGAATTGATTACCTCAAGTGGTGTTCGTCAGGGCTGTCCACTCTCTCCACTCTTGCTTAACTTTGTCGTCGACGTACTTTTAGAGATAAAACTCTCCTCATCTAAATTTACAGGGGTTTAACTTCTACCGGGAGGTTCACTTGTTGACTTAGAATATGCTGATGATATAGTTTTATTTGGTGAAGACGCTGACAAAATCCAGAGTCTTCTGACCACTCTAAGCAACAATGCAAGCATGTTCGGGATGCGATTCTCTCCCTCGAAATGCGAAATGTTGCCTCAGGATTGAGTTGCATCGACACCCGAACTAATGATAGGGAGTGAAGCAATAGCACGAAACGGCCGTCCAATGCTTCCAGGTTTTCAATGGTGGTCTAAAATCAATCGGTTCATGACCTCAACTAAATAAAACAACATATTTGGGGTCCGCGTGTCTATAATAACCAATAGTTCGAGAATGTGGGTGACATGGCTCAGAATCGATCACAATAGTGTAGGTGTATACACTCCTTGTCTTCCTTCAAACTATGAAACCAAAATCGCTTCATATCTTTCTTTCTACAAACTAATTCTTTATTCGTGTACTATGTCCTCATACACAATCTTTCTTTTATATATTACCACCACTGAATTAACTACTTCTATGAATCCGCTGTTCATCTTGTTGTGCTAATGAGGTATGGCAATTTGGACTGATGCACATATGTGCCTGGTCCTAAGGTGTAGCTGACTGGCCGACTTAGAATATGCTGATGATATAGTTTTATTTGGTGAAGACGCTGACAAAATCCAGAGTCTTCTGACCACTCTAAGCAACAATGCAAGCATGTTCGGGATGCGATTCTCTCCCTCGAAATGCAAAATGTTGCTTCAGGATTGGGTTACATCGACACCCGAACTAATGATAGGGGGTGAAGTAGTTGAGTGTGTCGACCGCTTCACTTATCTTGGAAGTCTCATCAGCCCTTGTGGTCTGGTGTGTGACGAAATCTCAGCACGGATACTGAAGGCCCGGCTAGCTTTTGCCAACTTGCGTCATTTATGGCGTAGGCGAGATATCCGTCTATCAACCAAAGAACGTCTTTACTGCGCAGAAGTTCGCTCCGTCCTACTTTATGGCAGTGAAACATGGCCGGTAAGTGTAGAGGATATTCATAGGTTACTAGTTTTCGATCATAGGTGTCTTCGAAACATTGCTCGTATATCATGGGACCATCAAGTAAGTAACATAGTTGTTAGGAAACGGGTACTAGGTAAGGATGGCAAATCCATTGATGAAGTAATGAAACTTCATGAGTTGAGATAGCTGGGACATGTGTTATGCATTCCCAACCACCGACTGCCTCGATGTGCGATGTTTTATGGTGTATTATGAGGTTGAAAGAAAGCTAAAGAAGGCCAGATGAAAACATGTCACAAGTCCATGGATTCATTGACAAATGGACTGAGTCATGTTAGTAGGTGTAGACCACCTGGTTGGGGACCGCGAGATGATAGCAACCGATGGTTAGAGAGCCTGAATGACATGGCTCAAAATTGTTTGGAACAGTGCAAGTGCATCCACTCTTTGTGTTCTCCCAAATTCTAATCTTCTGAATTCTTCATGTCCCTTTTTTTCTCTTTCCAAATTTATTTCACTGGATTATACTCCTTGAATAACATCTCCAAACCCTAATCTTCCCGATTACTGCTTATACTTTTACTACCTCTACAACTATGGGATTTGAATCGACAACTGCATCTCTGTGCTAATGTGGTGTGGCAACGCGAACTGATGTACGTACGTACGAAGTTCTACGTTGTTACTGACTGACTGACTGACCGCATTAATCAATTTTTTGTTGCCCACCACCACACACACATACATACATGAGGAATCCTTCGAAGGTATCTACGGTTAAAACCTTCTGGCCTATTTGTGTCTGTTATTTATAAATTTCATTTTTATGACTATAAATTAAAACAGACGGTGCTGATGAACAAATGATATGAACATGTCATCAACACTACGGGTGGTAAAAGTTGCCAAAATTGGGTCATAAAAATCTATACTGTTACAAAGAAAAAGAATGAACAAATGAATTCACAATATAAAAAGTATAGATTAAAAATTAGACTGAAAATTTCACGCAGAAACACAGAAAGTAACTGTAATTGTTAGACCAGTTAGAAACGACATTATATCAGTAGAACAGTGATCCTACATTGCCTTTCTCCTTTCTACCTTTTTTAAACAAATAATAATACATCCACAATCAGACAACACAAGTATACACAATTATAACTATGGTTTTCAACGCCTTATCATCAACTAGACAACTATCATGGAAACGTGAAGAAATAACATATGTTCATTGAAGTGTTCTCATCATCACCTTTTGTCTAGACATGATTATTGTATAGGAATAATTGAGCAGCAAACTCAAATCAAATAATTCCCCTGGCAACTCCATTTTACAATAGCATTTCCATTGATGACTACCACTAATTGAATTAATCAATTCTAAGCAAAATCACTTAAACCGATAATATTAGCAACTTTTGAATGCACTTGATTTTGAGTCAAGCTGTTTGTTATAAGAGGGGTTAATATTAGCTAGTTGTTCAAACAAAAATATGTCGAGTGAGGTTCGAATATGAAATCTATTGATTAAATATTGAATGGTTTAAAAGCAAACCTATACACCTCCACTAATCAGTGACATGTCGTCGTCTTAGCGATGAATTTTCATACGATCGAACCGGAATATTATCAACTCCATGTTAAATCAATTCATTCTAACAACACAATTGAAACTAGAGTTTTCTACAATTTAAGTTTAATGATATACGAATGTTAGATGAAAGTATTTTAGGCAATAAACAGTATGTCCTGATATTAGATTTCTTGGTAATTGGTATTCATTAGTAGGGAGTATCCAAAAACCTGGACAGCTCGAACCGGTGTTAACCTGTATAAATCAATAGTAACGTCTCTCTCTTACTAGCTAATATAAAGTATACAGCCATGTGTCAAGTTACTTAACTTAATGGCTATATAACTTAATCGATAAAATTGGATCAGTAATCAATGATGAGATTATGTACTAATGGTTACAATCACTGAGTGACTGAATGATCATATAGGATTATTGTACAATAATAACCATAAACAAAATTGTATCTTACCGATGTTTGGATGATTTAACATTTTCATAATATTCACTTCTCGGAATAGCTGATATTGAAAGGGAAAAAGCATAAAAAGAAAGTTGAATAATCCAAAAAATAATTATTTTTTGATGATTAAGAAAGTATTATTATTCAATGTAACCTGGTAGATTAAAATACAGATTCCCGTACTCAGTATCTTGTTGGATGACACATTAAATATAAGAGTTAGATATGTTACCTGACTGACTGACTGCCTAAAATACATGAAGCAACAATCGAATCTATGACACTTTCTCCATAGTAAATGAGATTTCAGTCAGTCAGTAACAACGTAGAACTTCGTACGTACGTACATCAGTTCGCGTTGCCACACCACATTAACACAGAGATGCAGTTGTCGATTCAAATCCCATAGTTGTAGAGGTAGTAAAAGTATAAGCAGTAATCGGGAAGATTAGGGTTTGAAGATGTTATTCAAGGAGTATAATCCAGTGAAATAAATTTGGAAAGAGAAAAAAAGGGACATGAAGAATTCAGAAGATTAGAATTTGGGAGAACACAAAGAGTGGATGCACTTGCACTGTTCCAAACAATTTTGAGCCATGTCATTCAGGCTCTCTAACCATCGGTTGCTATCATCTCGCGGTCCCCAACCAGGTGGTCTACACCTATTAACATGACTCAGTCCATTTGTCAATGAATCCATGGACTTGTGACATGTTTTCATCTGGCCTTCTTTAGCTTTCTTCCAACATACTCCTATACCACTGAACATCGCACGTCGAGGCAGTCATCTTTTACATCATCTGAGCTGCAGCCAGTGGGAGAATAGGCAGAGACGACGAAGAGGCAACGACGAGTGTCCCTATCTTTCCGGATTCTTACTGTTCCGTTCAGTCGGACAGCGCATAAACGACTGTCTACTGGGATCCACTCTAAGAGAGGTAGTTCTGCCCTAGAACTCAATGCTATGCCTACGCCGGTGAGGCCACGAGAAGCAGAATCAGGGCTTCCAGATACACGAAGTGTGAATCGAGTTGGTTCTTTCTTTTGACATGGTGATCTCAAATGAATGACGCTACTCGGATCCTGTATGTGCGTTTCGGAGACGCAGAACACATCGATGGCGCGAGATTCTAAATTCCTAGCTAAGGAAGCCTGCTGCCCTATTTGGCAAAGTGTTCGTACGTTAAAAGCTCCTACGTGTAGTTTAGAGCGTGGTTTCAGGAGACCAGGAATAGCGTTCCACGTACTCGAATCGTTTACCCTAGCGGTGCGAGGTGAAAAAAGGACATAGAAGGGTTAATCGGGGAGATAAGAGTGGTATTAAGAGGTGTAGGAAGGATTTGAATGTGACCAACTTGGTCTCGTGTGCTGTTACGGGTATGAGGGCTGGTGTCACTTACCGGCTGCCCACACTGTGGAAGTGTTTCTTGAGGAACCTGAAAAGGAAATCGGATTAGCGTTGGTCTTAACGGCCCGGGAGCGTGACCGCAGAGCCCAAGGGACAATTGCTTGAGGCCGGTTGCGCACGGCCTTTTTGTGGAAGGTTTTTGACGTGTTAGCTCCGTTCTTCAAAGGGCCTTACCACCGGAGACGGAAATCCGTGAGGTAAGGTGAGGTGTGACACTTTTAGGGTCGACCTTTTCTAACCCCACTCCTCCTTGTGGGAAGGCAGCATCACTGTAGATGCTGGTTGTCTGAGGGAAACACTTTAATGCTGTCACACCCCTCTACAGTCAGCAGTACGACTTCACCCTCAGACCTTGAGTTGCTGCTTTTAGTCTTACCGTTCTCCAATCGACCTGCCTGGCATGGTAGAACCTACAGGAACATATGTTCCAGCCAATATAGCTCGGTTGGGTCATCACGACAGGCAAGCTTGACCACCGCGTCAAGGTAGCAGCTACGGTCGGGAAATGAGACCAATGTATTATTAATAGAACTCTGATGAATAAAAGTAGAACTGCAACCCATGATTCATTGGTTACAAAATTGAGTTCACAGTTCTATAATCCATCTGATTTATACAGTTAGCATGTCCATTTGATAGCCTACTGTTACATCGATTAATTATAGCCATACAGATAAGAGATGGTTAAGCACTTATAACATATACCAGCTACCTCACTCAATGAATATAAACTTATTCATTACTTCATTGTTTCAAAAGACTAATCTGTATGAAGTACACTATCTGAGAGTAATACATTCCTAATCAAATCAGCTTGTTTATTGTTTAATTCGTGATTTATATCGCAAACTAGATTGATTTAAACAAGGTTCGATAACCGTACAATGTTTTTAGATTACCAATGGTTTTCAAACTAAAATCAATCAGTAATATATTCAAATTCATCTAAACAAAGAAACAGACTCAATTGTGACTTAATAAATCCATTGGGTCGGAATCAAGATTTTTCAACTCAACTAGGTGGATCCTTCATATCCACTAACCCAGTTCAAATGCCCAATATTCGCTTTCCATGTTGTCAATTTTGTAAACAACAGTAATGCCACAAGAAGGCAATGAGTAGGACTTCTGTGACAGTAATTGTATGCACGTTGCCATGTGAGAGCATTTCGAGAAGAAGAGCTGGCTCACCCTACTCTCAGCCATATCAGAGCATTTTCGAGTTTGAAACTCAACTTAGAAGCGCGCGAGACACATAGGTTCTGAGTTCGAATCTCGCGGGGCAGGATCGTGGATGCGCACTGCAGCTGAGGTGTCCCATACTAGGAAGAAACTGCTGTCTAGTGCTTCCAGGTTTTTCATGGTGATGTAGTTTCAATGGACACTTTAATTAACCATATAAGTAATATGAAACAAATGTCTAACATTTTTTCCGGTAGTAATAATAACAATAATAATACTATTAATACTCCAAATTATACAATGGATAAAGAGAGTATAGTTATTGTTAAACACAAAAAAGAATCAATGAAAAGATATTAAATATAATTGATTTTTATCTCTACCTCTCTCTCTTTATCTCTATATCTGTGTGAATATTCGTGAGTGACAGAAATGTAAGGAGAGAATGAGAGAGAAAAAGGGAGAGAGATAGCAACACGTGTCAAATTGACTTTATCATTATTATCATTATTGTTATTGATTTTTTGACAGACAGCCTATTGTTTTAATTATTTGTGGAATTCTGTAATATACATATTGGCCCATTGGCCTTAGTTGTCATCTCTTAATCATTCACTCTTTCTCCCTCCCTCTCTCCCCACTTACTTTCATGCTTATGTACAAACCATACAACTAAGGAGTAAAACGAATTCGATAAGAAAAGATAATAATAATAATAATAATAATAATAATAATAATAATAAAGGAATATAGACAATTTATTTGGGAGAAAATCAATATATATATACACACAGAGAGAGAGAGAGAAATGATCTATACCATTTATTACTTGATAGTATTTCAGTATGTTCGAGAAAGAAAGTAGTTTCATCATAGCTCTGGCTCATCTATGGTGAAACGCATATTAACGTAATAGACAAAACTAACATTCCACTAAAAATTACAATAGAGATTATAATTACTTCAAGAATTTTAATATATTTCAATAGTTGAAATCATCAGTCGATTGAAACTAGACCACCATGGAATACCTGGAAGCAATCGATGGCCGTTTCGTCCTAGTATGGGACTCCTCAACAGTGCCCTTCCACGGTTCCACCCCTCTCCCGCGAGATTCGAACCCAGGACCTATCAGTCTCGCGCGCGAGCGCCCTCCCTCTCGAAATGCTCTCACACGGCCACGCGTGTACAGCCTCTGCCAGGGAAGTCCTACTCACTGCCTTCTCGTGGCGGGGGTGTTGTTTACGAAAATGAGAGGACGAAAAGCGAATGTTCGGCGCTTTAACCGTATTCCAAACCAATGGTGTACATGGGCTCCAGTATACTGCGGGAACAAATGGCGTATGAACCAATTGTTGGTCACCGGCTACCATAGGACTGCATCTCCTCACGATGCTCTACCGCCTTGTGGATCAGACCTTTAGGTCAAAGGCTCCGGGTGTGGCCCCCTAAGAAAACCACCTGCTTCGGTTTGGGTACCCGGGCAGTATCACAGCCCACACACACAAATATGGTGTGGCGCATATATATTTGGTGCCCTCTTGTACCAATATTTATGTGCTGAAATAAAATAACATAAAATAAGCTTTCAATTAGTAGGTAACAAATTCAAGTTTAACTTGAGTTTGAGCAGTCGGATAAAATTATCATCCTCCTATCTACAGTAACTTAATGCTGAAAAAAAATAAACAAATATGTACTCAGTAAATGAATTGCATGTTAGTGTTATACTAATTAATTAACTTACTTTTTTCAAACTGGCCTGATTAAGCTGAGTTTTATCGATCACTTTCACAGCAACCTGCAATAATATAATGGGGGGAGGTTTTTAGTTTCTTAAAAGAAAAATAAATAAATAACTGGTTAAGCATAAACAATGATTACCATACAAATTTCGGAAGTCTTCAATCTATACAGTAATTTGATAAATAGTTTAAATCAAACTGGTAATGAAATTTGAAATGATAATCAGAAACTACATCTGCATGATGAAGTTGTTTGTCTATGATCAACTACATATACGATGGATTGAAGTGTGTTAACAAGGTAGGATGCTGTTCTACTTTGCATTTCAATGACAATGTCGTTTGCATATAAATCGAATGGAATACTTGAATATCTTATGTGGATTAACACTGACTTATTTTCAACGAGCTATATTCAGGCGAATATCAGTTTTGGAGAAAAACTATTCAAATTAATATACAAATTGAATTAGAAAATTCCTAAGTGATTTTCATAAAACATAATCTGTAAAAATAAATAATGTTCGAATTCTCACTTCACGTCCAGTTGAAACATGTTGTGCTAATTTGACTTTCGCAAAATTACCACGACCAAGTGTACGAATTAACTTATATTTCCCTACATTTGGTTGATCTCTTAGTGATTTTCTGTCAGGATTGTGTTGAAACGAAGAATTATTAGCTTGATCGTTGGTACCAGTACATGAAGTTTTACGCATTAAACGAACTCCTGATGAACTGACAGTACTTGTTGTAGTCACACTAGGCATCTTTGTTACTTTTCTGTGATCTGCTAAAATTAATAATATGAAATGCCTTTTGTTATTAGAGAAAAACAATAGTAATACTATAACTCACTACGATAATCAATATGTCACTTGAACAAGGTGAGTTACCTACGAACTAGAAGGACAAAACAGGGTCGAAACAACTTCCATCAAACTACAAACCTGTTTTCTTCACCAGTGTCGTAGTTAAAAGAATAATCAAAAAGACTATAATGACATCTGTGGAAACCAACAACTTGTTAAACAGCGAACTACATGGTTTCAAGAAAAGATTATCTTGCATAGCAAGCCCCGTTAAAGCGAAATCAATGGACAAAGGCTCTAGATAGTAGAAAATCAGTGGATGTTATCTACGCAGACTTCAGCAAAGCATTTGATAAGGTGCCAAAAATATAAACTACTCTTGAGGCTGGAAAATTCAAGAATTGCCGGACCTCTCCCAAAGTAGACCAACGATTTCTTGGTAGGTCGTAGACAGAAAAAATGAATTTCAAATGCTCCTCCTGGAAACCAGTACTTAGTGGAGTACTGCAATGCTCTGTCCTAGGTCCTTTACTTTTTATGCCGTATGTAAATCAACTCCCAAATATGGTTAAGTCACCTATGCTACCATACGCTGATGTAAAAATCCAGTGAAGTAATAGGGGGAGTATATAAATGTGCACTTCAGCCAGACTTAGATGTTATGACTAGCTGATCTAAAAAGTGGTTGGTGCTTATCAACATGGCTAAATATGTTTACATCCACATTGCGGATACAAATGTAAACATATATAGCACAAGGGAAGTCAGTGCCCATAGTCTGGATCTTCAGATGAAAATGAGCCATGATATTAAGACCACGGTCCACTACCTAGAGGTAGCATCTAAGGCGTTCAAAACCCTATGGGCTTTAAGACGGACGTTTACCAAGTTAGATACGAATATGTTCACTACAGTATATACAACCTTAGTGACATCCAAACTTGAAAACTGAGGTTTGGGTGCAAGCCTCTCTATTAAAAGGTGACTCGGATATCTTGAGAAAAGTACAGACGGTGACTATCGAGTCATCGATTCTTGAAACCTGTTACCAAAAGTGGTGTCTACCTCTCCAACTCACTAATCCAAAAGAAAACCAGACACTCAGAAGCTTACTAGATTAGGACAAACACAGATTGTAGGTTTTCTATCCTCAATACACAAATCTGTATATTACTTTTTCAGTAAGATTCGTTTTATTAAACTATAGATACTAATTACTTTATTTGACATAAATTCCACGCACTAGTCACATGACATCTATACTACTGACATTAGCATAACTAAATCCCGATCGAAGCTGCTACCTTGACGCGGTGATCGGGCTTGCCTATCGTGATGACCCAACCGAGCTATATTGGCTGGAACATATGTTCCTGTAGGTTCTACCATGCCAGGCAGGTCGATTGGCGAACGGTAAGACTAAAAGCAGCAACTCAAGGTCTGAGGGCGAAGTCGTACTGCTGACTGTAGAGAGGTGTGACAGCAGTAAGGTGTTTCCCTCGGACAACCAGCATGACAGCGATGCTGCCTTCCCACAAGGAGGGGTGGGGTTAGAAAAGGTCGACCCTAAAAATGCACACCTCACCTTACCTCACGGATTTCCGTCTCCGGCGGTAAGGCCCCTTGAAGAACGGAGCTAACACGTCAAAAACCTTCCACAAAAAGGCCGTGCGCGACCGGCCTCAAGCAGTTGTCCCTTGGGCTCTGCGGTCACGCTCCCAGGTCGTCAAGACCAACACTAATCCAATTTCCTTTTCAGGTTCCTCAAGAAATACCCTTCCACGGTGTGGGCAGCCGGGAAGTGACATCAGCCCTCATACCCGTAACAGCACAAGAGACCAAGGTGGTCACATTCAAATCCTTCCTACACCTCCTAATACTCCTCTTATCCTCCCGACTAACCCTCCTCACGTCTCTTTATCACCTCGCACCGCTAGGGCAAACGATTCGAGTACGTGGAACGCCATTCCTGGTCTCCTGAAACCACGCTCTAAACTACACGTAGGAGCTTTTAACGTACGAACACTTTGCCAAATAGGACAGCAGGCTTCCTTAGCTAAAACTTTAGAATCTCGCGCCATCGATGTGTGCTGCGTCTCCGAAACGCGCATACAGGATCCAAGTAGCGTCATTCATTTGACCTCACCATGCCAAAATAAAGAACCGACTCGATTTACGCTTCGTGTATCTGGAAGCCCTGATTCTGCTTCCCGTGGCCTCGCCGGCGTAGGTATAGCATTGAGTCCTAGGGCAGAACTAGCTCTCTTAGAGTGGATCCCAGTAGACAGTCGTTTGTGCGCTGTCCGACTGAACGGAACAGTAAGAATCCGGAAAGATAGGGACACTCGTCGTTGCCTCTTCGTCGTCTCTGCCTATTCTCCCACTGACTGCAGCTCAGATGATGTAAAAGATGAGTTTTACAGAAAGCTTTCGGACCTTCTCCGAAAAGCTAGGCGCTCGGATGTAGTAATAGTGGCCGGTGACTTTAATGCTCAAGTAGGTAAACTAAGCGATAAGGAAAGACACCTAGGTGGATCTTATGGTGTCGTGGCTCAAAGAACAGATAATGGCGACCGTCTGTTGCAGCTATGCTCAGATAACCGCCTGTTCCTTGCAAATACTAACTTTAAGCATAAGGAAAAACATCTTTTAACATGGCGACCCCCTAATTCGTCCCAACGTTGGACCCAAATAGATCACATCGCTATCAGCCACCGATGGAGGGGCTCGATAGAAGACTGTCGCTCATTCTGGAGCACATGCCTAGATTCAGATCATGCTCTAGTGCGAGCGCGTATTTGCTTGCGTCTTACTGGACGTAGGAAAGACGCTGCAAGGAAACCTCTTAGGGCCCTACTTAATGATAGTCAAGCTAAGAGTATATTTCAGGAACAACTAGGAAAACAGTTAGGCAGCCATGTATGTGATGCCCACCCCGATGCAGCATGGAATGATATCCGAAAAGCTGTGGAAACAGCAGTGATATCTGCTAGTAAGGTAAACCAGAAGGTTAGGGAGCAACACTGGATCTCAGCAGCATCTATCGCACTGATAGATGCTCGGAAACTCATTCCACCTGGCTCTGAACATAATGAAGAGCGGAGTCAGCTTAAGCGCAAGCTGACAAGAAGTCTACGCAATGATCGCGAACAGTGGTGGGTAGCGAAAGCAAGAGAGATGGAAAAGGCAGCGGCAATAGGTAATAGCAGACAATTGTTCAGACTCGTTAAGGAAACCGGAATTAGGAACCCGACCGTTAGCGAAACAATCTCAGAGAAAGATGGACATATTATTCATTCTCAATCCAGGAGATTGGATCGATGGGCAGAACACTTTAGGGATCAGTTCAACTGGCCTTCAGCCACACTTCGGTTTCCCACGATCTCCAGTCAACCTGAATGGCAAGTTAATGTAGGTCCTCCGTCCCTTTACGAAGTTGAAAAAGCCATAGGAAATCTGAAACGAGGGAGAGCAGCAGGCCCTGACAGGTTTACTCCTGAGATTTTTAAGGATGGTGGTCCAGTATTAGCAATGAGATTAACCGAGGTCTTAGGTAGAATTTGGGAACTGGACGTAATCCCATCTGACTGGTCTCAATCACTGATTGTGCCAGTTTTTAAGAAAGGACAAAAGTCCTCTTGTGACAATCACAGAGGAATCAGTTTGACTAATATAGTGTCTAAAATATTAGCTTCAATAATACTTCGACGCCTAACTAAAGCTCGTGAAGAGCAGACTAGAGAAAACCAGGCTGGTTTTCGACCTGGACGTGGTTGTATAGATCAGATATTCACACTACGTCAGGTTCTAGAACACAGACACACATTCAGACGCCCCACAATGGTAGTATTTCTCGACCTTAAGGCGGCATTCGACTCGATTGATCGTGAGGTTCTATGGCAGTGTTTGTCACTGAAAGGAGTACCAAAGAAGTACATTAACCTTATAAAGGCTCTCTACTCGAACACAACTGGTCGAGTGAGAGCTTATGGCGAACTGTCATCAGAATTGATTACCTCAAGTGGTGTTCGTCAGGGCTGTCCACTCTCCCCATTCTTGTTCAACTTTGTCATTGACGTACTTTTAGAGATAACACTCTCCTCATCTAAATTTACAGGGGTTGAACTTCTACCAGGAGGTTCACTTGTTGACTTAGAATATGCTGATGACATAGTTTTATTTGGTGAAGACGCTGACAAAATGCAGAGTCTTCTGACCACTCTAAGCAACAATGCAAGCATGTTCGGGATGCGATTCTCTCCCTCGAAATGCAAAATGTTGCTTCAGGATTGGGTTACATCGACACCCGAACTAGTGATAGGGAGTGAAGTAGTTGAGTGTGTCGACCGCTTCACTTATCTTGGAAGTCTCATCAGCCCTTGTGGTTTAGTGTGTGACGAAATCTCAGCACGGATACAGAAGGCTCGACTAGCTTTTGCCAACTTGCGTCATTTATGGCGTAGGCGAGATATCCGTCTATCAACCAAAGGACGTGTTTACTGCGCAGCAGTTCGTTCCGTCCTACTTTATGGCAGTGAAACATGGCCGGTAAGAGTAGAGGATATCCGTAGGTTACTAGTATTTGATCATAGGTGTCTTCGAAACATTGCTCGTATATCATGGGACCATCGAGTAAGTAACACAGTTGTTAGGAAACGGGTACTAGGTAAGGATGGCAAATCAATTGATGAAGTAGTGAAACTTCATCAGTTGAGATGGCTGGGACACGTGTTACGTATGCCCAACGACCGACTGCCTCGACGTGCTATGTTCAGTGGTATAGGAGTAGGTTGGAAGAAAGCTAGGGGCGGCCAAACCAAAACATGGCACAAGTCCATGAAGTCACTGACAAGTGAACTGAGTCATGTTGGTAGGTGTAGACTACCTGGTTGGGGACCGCGAGATGATAGCAACCGATGGTTAGAGACCCTGAATGACATGGCTCAAAATCGTTTGCAATGGCGCAGGTGCATCCACTCTCTGTGTTCTCCCAAATTCTAATCTTCTGAATTCTTCATGTCCCTTTTTTTCCTCTTTCCAAATTTATTTCACTGGATTATACTCTTTAAATAACATCTCCAAACCCTAATCTTCCCGATTACTGCTTATACTCTTATTACCTCTACCACTACGGGATTTGAATCGACAAGTGCATCTCTGTGCTAATGTGGTGTGGCAACTCGAACTGATGTACGTACGTACGAAGTTCTACGTTGTTACTGACTGACTGACTGAGCATAACTAAATCAATAAAAAATGAATTAATCATCTTGTGATGTTTAAGTAATGAATACGCACTTGGACGCTAGAAATTAAAGTATCAAGTGAGTGTGAACATAACCGCGATGGTGTTATTTGTGATATTTTATAGAACAACAATAATCCATTTATTCAATACTTAGTACTGTGCACAACTGAATTTCCAGCACAAAACACTTTAACAAGGTCCTGCTTTTTGCTCACCCTACAAAACTTGTATATGCATATAAAACATAGAAAAACGTAAACAAAATGAAAAATGTGTGTTCAGGAGCTGTAGTTTTTTTATTAGCAGTCGTATGCACTAGATGAGACATTGATGTGTTTTGACCTCCGACGCGCTTTTCCTTTGACAGGAAATCCCGAACTGTGAAATACTGGTGTAACCTAGTGCCTGTCGGAACGTGTTTGGATACAGTGTAAATTAGTTAGATTCAAGTCCCTTTGTTCGTACTAAAGTAATGAAACATGGGGGACACAAAGACCCAATCGAGTGACCTACCTTTTCATCTTATAACTTAGTCTATTTCCTTCAACTTCACAGGTCATTGAGATGATTCTATATTCCAGGGTTTCTACGTAGTTAGAATAACTCAGCTTCATTAGGGTATTATTCAGCAGCCAAAGAACCCAAAAACTGTTGTAAGTGGGATGCTTATGACAAATTTGGAGTGCATCAAAGATTTAGGGCTTCATATTCTATGAAGATCCTAACAACACACTTTACTTTGGATTTGAACGCCTGTTTTTTGGCTTGCTGTATTCTAGTATTACTTAAACAACAATGATACCAATGAAGAAAAATATACCGATCGAAATCCCTCTAATGACCACCATTAAATAGTTATTTCTCGAAATCCTGTGATGCTGAATCTCGATCTATCACGTTTAGAACTATATTCACTAGACTGCAGGACTTAATATTGCAGTATACACTTCAGACGTTAAAAACAGCTGATAACAACTAATAGCTTTTAGTCATTAGTAAGACATTGGAGTATTCAGCTATTCAACCTACTCAAGTTTAATTGATACTGTAAGTGCAGTCAGGAATTTAGTGCGTGCTTAGTGTGTTGGATTTTAAGATAGAAACAATCGGTTTTCTACAGAGAGTTGCTTGACAAAACAATAAAATGTGTTCAGTGGTAGATTATATGGATGAAACGGCGCTTAAAATTAGCAATAAAAAGCATTATTTTTCTGGCCAATTCTTGTTCCTATGTTGTGGTGTCATATTTTATCTATGTATTCATTCAATCTGAGATACTGAGTCATTGTGCCGAATTCTACTGAAGTTACTTCACCTTGCCTGACAAATGAAAAAGCTTCTAGATTGTGATTAAGAATCAACTTTTCAAAGAAACTTGTAGTAACCTATCTTGTTACGCATTTACTGGACACAAGGGATGGGTATTAAACCATTTAATGACATCGACGTGAGCATCACTAGAGCAATTGGTTGGTGGCTAGCACGACACCTAGAACAATTGAATTACATATTTGAAAGCTTCCATAAAGCCTCTCCAGCTACCCACCGGTATCGCTAGCCATAAATTAGTCGAGTGGAAATTAACGCCGAATACACGGTAAAATACTGCTTACTACCCAGCCGATTTTCAGTAACCGCTGTTGAAGACACAGCCAGATTGCAGAGACATACAGGGTGAGGTGGTTAAGTGAAAATAATGTTGAAGAAAAGGAAACCATAGAAGCTAGCTTTCGCAGTTCCATTTCTCTAATGGCTGTCAGCGAATACGATTGTCATATACGACTAATTAGGGATGGTAAGACTGACGATCCAATTCAAGTTACTTTGGCTAAGTAAATCTTATCAAAAATGACTTCTCTAAGACAAATACACTAATCTGTCTAGAAGTTAACACACCTTAAGACAGGTACAAAACCAGCCCCACTTACAAGTCAGCAAAAGAAAGGAACCACCCTGACTATATCAACCGCTGGATCCCACTTCAATCAGGGATAAATCGATGCGTTTCCGAAAATAAAAACAATACAACAGGTATACCAACTTGTTTGAAAAACTACTTTACTAATGAGCTAGGATGTATCTTGTGCTTAAGTTCATGTTCCGATCATGGCAAATTGAAAAATACTTGTGCAAATTATTGTAAAAGTGATTTCATACATACCCAGAAGCTGAGTTACTGATATCCGATATCTGAGCGATCACACAAACTAAGAAACACCATATACATTCCCAACAAACAACCACATTCTACCAACCGCTCAACACTTGAAGTCAATCAAACAACTTTCAAACTCCAAAATGACTCAGACTGTTTTCAATGATATTAGTTTCAGTTTCACTTTCAGTTTGGGAAGGACAGGAGGCTCGATGGCCTATGTTAGTCCTGGCAATGGTGGTCTCTCAGTTGATCCAACTTTCTTTTGAAAGAGTCGACGGATGGAGCCTCAACCACGTGCTGAGGTAGTGAATTCCACTCGTTGATGATTCGATGGGAAAGTCGATAGTCAGCTGACAAGTAATTTGTTCTCGGCTTGTGAACTTTTTTGGAGTGTCCTCGTAAATTCTCTGTTTTGGAAGACAAGAAAAATGAGGGCATGTTAGGTGCAAATTTATCACTAAGCAATTTGTAAACTGTAATCAGGTCGCCTCTAGTTCTGCGATATGACAACGGGAAAAGGTTCAGCTCGGCCAGTCGAGATTCATAAGGAAGCTTCGCTATTCCGGGAACCAGCTTAGTCGCCGTTCTCTGAACCTTTTCCAGAAGCTCACTGTCTTTTTTTAAGCAGGGGCTAGCCGCTTGTATGCAGTACTCAAGTTTTCCTCTTATGCGTCTAGAAGCGACAAACAATCGATACCCTTTAATCAAAAAAGGCTTGAAGAACAAACAAAAGTAAAAGAATAAACAGGAAATTGTTTCAGTTTCGAAAGGATAGGAGGCCTGTCGCAGTTCAGATAATGGTGGTCTCTCAGTTGGTCCAACCTTCTTTTGAAAGCACCGACAAATGGAGCTTCACTAACAATCGTTGATGATTCGATGGGAAAGGCGGTAGTCAGCTGATAGGTAATTTGTCCTGGTCTTGTGAACAAATTCAGTGTTCTCTCGAACTTTCTGTTTTGGAAGACAAGAAAAATAAGAGCATATCAGATGCAATTCATCACCAAGCAACCTGAAAGCAGTGAACAAACCGCGTCTGGTTCTTCTATATGACAATGGAGGTATGTTTAATTCGGTCAGTTGGACATCATACGGTAGCATTGCTATTCTGGGAATCAGCTCACTTGCTGTCCTTTGAACCTTTTCCAACAGCTCACTGTCTCTTTTTAGGCAAGTCAGCCACTTGTATACAGTTCCCCAGTTTAAGACGGGACGACTACTGTATACTAAGTCAAAAAGTTTCTAGCATCGGCATGACAATAGTCCCTGCATATTGACCATAGAGTCCTAAAATCTTAAGCAGCTATCACACAGAAGTGTTCAGTAGTCTTTAAAAATATGCTGATGATGACGGGTAGCTCACTATTAGTCTCTATGTACCTGTGCTTTTGTAACAGATATGCACCATAATGCACTTAGAAATCATTGTCAGTAATTGCCACTTTTAGACCATTCAGATTATTTCTCCACGTCATCTTGAAGCTCTAAATTATCAGCTTTATTTTTGTCTAAGCACTGATGGATAGTGGCTAGCAGTGGAATTCAAGACGCGCGTTTCGTCCTGTGCCGGACTCGTCAGATTTATGTATCTGCATCTCAGAGTTGATGTCCACTCTTAGACTCGAACTCAGTACCATTCGCTTCAAACGCCATCGCGTTATCCACTCAGCTACTGAGTCCTGATAGCCACTTGCTTGTGCAATGGGGTGAATTTAAATTAACTTCGTATTGTTTGACTTGTATCTTCCATTGAGGTTTAAGACTGCGATTGATCAGTCTGTTATTGGCATATGTGCATATGTGCTAGCCATTATCCTTCATTGCTTACAAAAGCCTGTGAATTAAGGCAATATCGAGGCATACGCACAGTATGCACATATGACGATAACAGGCTGATCAATTGCAGTCTTAAACCTCAATGGGAAGATACAAGCCAAACAATACTAAGTGAAAACTCCCATTTCGCCATTTGGTAAATAAAGAAGAAACGAATTGAGCGAAGAAATTTCTTTTCACATAGCTTTTCATCAGAATAGTAGTTACGTAAGAATCAACAGATGAATGTTGAGAAGTGATAAAGTTCAAAAGCGACAGAAACAAAGTTACAAAAGTTGAAAAAAACAAGTGGAAGAAGTATGAAAACTATTTCTTTTGGAGGAAATCTTATACCGATGGCCGGGGCAGAGAAAGTGGTTGTACGAACCACAAAAAGGAACTACAAAAATATAACTGATAATTGTTCGGTTCCACTTAAGTGTTTGGCTTCCAGAATGGATTGACAGTCTAGAAGGAAGAAGAAACGGTGTCGGCATCTTGTGTACGAAAAGGTTTGAAAGGGAAAAATTACTCTTTCGAAACGTATGTGCGTAAATGTGTCAATTTGCCAGAAGTTGGACTCCTCACCAAACTCGACTGTTTATATGAACTTGAGTTTGTGATGACCACCCTTTATAACCGGGTTCGTAGCTGCGGGTGCATGGGAGTACTCATCAACCAGAATATACAGTCAAGGAGAAAAAGAAAATCACAAAGAGTACGAGGATCGAACAGGCTTTTAATGTCAGTGACCATTTGATTGCTCGATGTAGATATGCATATTATATCGAAGCTACATATCCTCAAGTCAACTGGGCAACGTGTTAGTCTGCAATTTACACATAAGCTAGTTCTATTAGTCATGAACATCATGAGTAATTAATCAGTATAAGGAAACACTACAGTCACACCCACTATAGACCGGTGTTGTCTATTGCTTAAGTTTGTGATCTAGCATTCAGGAGGGCAGATGTTCGAATGCATATGGGGTAGGCGTTTTCGCTCACGAAACTTACATCCATACGATGATTGCTGACTGTAAGTTGCTCAGACATGAGGAAAAATAACAATAAAATGACAGACTAGTATGCCAAAGTGCTCTGATAAGCCATAGTGGATCACAGTGTTAGCTGCCTAAAGTATGAACAATACAAGTGTTTTCGATCCAGGTAATTATTAATCAAATGAACAACCACATGTGTGGTAGGTTTCAGTTTCACGACGAACTGAGTTCTTCAACATTCAAAATAAGATCACAAAAAATATAACGCAAATAAGAAATAAGGAGACATGTGAATATATGAGTTATAATTTTCTGACATATACTTAGTTGTTTGAGGTCAACTCTGAAATAATCAACCTAAGTCGTCACACGCTCACATATTGCTGATCAGCAATAAATGCTGATATATGTCGAACAGTAAACAATTGTGGAAGACGTCATAAGTTGAAAAATCATCCTCCGAAGTGGACTCCATGGTCAGTATCGTCTGATACCTGACTGAGAATTCATGCAAACTACTTTAGTCGATCTGTACACAAATAATATGCACTTGTAGTTATTGATTCTTTTTCAAAGTGACCCGAAATTGTTTCACGACCACCGAATTCTGAATTCACAATCAAAGCATGAGGAAAGGATGTTAGTCAGGAGGTTGTTCCTTTGGTAATAAAGACTGGTGAGTACAATATGCACTATTTTCATTATTTTATTTGAACACATGAATATTGGTACAAGAGAGAGCCAATATATATGCGCCACACAAAACAATGAGAATTCGAAGAGAAAAAAGGTAAGGAGCGTAAAAAAAAGAACAATAACGAAGAGATTGGTGTAAGTTAGTGTGGCAGTAATGAGGGAACGGAAAGGTACAATCGGATGAAATCTTTCAGGTAAGGGAGACACGACCACTTTTTATGAAGAAAGTAAAGGAAGGTTACAGCAGGATCGCCACTGGCTTCTATTCTGAGTCATATCTGATAACGTCTCTAGCCAGGGAGTCATGAAGAGCCGCTCTGGCTTTCACTATTCGTGCATTGATCTCATCACTCACACCCCACCAGCACTTATGCAGCTACCCAGATACACGAACTTCTCACTACGTCTATCTGCTCACCATCCAGGGTGAGTACAGGATAGAATCCTGCCAGTCTTGTAGAAGTACTTTGCACTTCGAAGGTGCAAAGCACATACCATACCTACGGACACTGATTGCCAACTGATTAAGTGCGGATTGCATGCCTTGGGCATTATCGCACAGTAAGACAATATCGTCCGCATACTCAAGGTCGAGAAGTCTTTCTCCAGGCAACAGATCCACACCACCATTACTTACATTCATCAGAGCTGTTTCCAGAATGTCATCGATGGCAAAGTTGAAGAGGAATGGTGAGATTGGGCAACCCTGCCTAACCCCACTGCTCGAATGGAACAATGGAGAGAGGTGGTTGTATGCCCTCACTCTGCCTGAGGTGTTTTATATAGGGCTTTTAGGATGTTAATAAACTTCTCAGGCACACCCTTCTTCAATAGACAATCCCAGAGAACAGTCCTGTCCAACGAATCGAAGGCAGCCCTGATGTCAAGAAACACTACGATTGTTGGCCTTTGAAAGTATGGCGGTGTTCTAACATTTGGCGGAGGGTGAAGATATGATCAATACATCCTCGACCAGAACGAAACCCAGCCTGCTCCTCGCGAGTCAATCTTTCTCGGGTTTTGAACAACCTACGAAGTATGACGGAAGCCAATAGCTTGGACGCAATCGGAAGTAACTTATCCCCCGATAGTTGTTACAGAACGACGTGAACCCTTTTTAAAGATAGGGACAACTATCGACTCATTCCATGACGTTGATATACTCTCTAGTTCCCACACCTTTGTAAACAATGTGGTCAGTTCCTTAGTCATAAAGTCACCACCATCTTTAAAAAGAGCCGGAGGTAAGTCATCTGGGCCAGGTGATTTGTAACGCTTCAAGAGTTGGAGTTCCTTGCGGACTTCCTCCTCGTTTGGTGGATCAGTCGTCACCGGCCATGGAGGGCATGACAGTCTGACCGATGTTGCCGGAGCAGCAGGCCAGTTGAACTGCCCTTCGAAAAATTCTGCCCATCGTCCAAGACGTCGATGGATGTTAGTGATTGGCATCCCATCATCCTCGCAGATTGTTTCGCTCACACCAGACTTCTTGCTGCCAGTGGCTCGGATGAGTTGGAAGAGCTTCCGGTAGTTACCAGATGCAGCTGCTGCTTCCAGCTCATTAGCACGCCTCGACCACCAGGCTTCTCGGTCCTTACGCAAGCTTTGCCCAATTTCCTTACGTAACATCCTTCGTTTATGGTCAAACTCACGGTCACCCGGAGTAGACCGACGGGCTTCAATGAGTTGTAAGGAACCAGAAGAAACCCAGTGCTTAAAAGCGGGACGTTTCGCAAACCCACAACTGACTGTTCCCGCCATTTTCATGGCGTCATGCAATTGAAACCAATGCTCATCTACACTTTTCGGTGGAATGGTAGCTAGCCTAGAAACTAGCTCGGTTCGATATTTACTTGCAACAGAAGTTGCAACCAGCTTGCTAACATCAATCCGTTGGTGGCGGTCACTTCGTTGTCCACTGAAAAGTAATTTAAGGTTGGCGCAGACCAAGGCATGGTCAGAGTCCAGATAGGTACTCCAAAAGGAGCAGCAGTCTTGTACACAACCACGCCAGCGGTAGCTGATCGCCATGTGATCAATCTGAGTCCAGGCTTGAGATGCAGAGGGAGGATGCCAGGTGGCACATCGGCGATGACTGTGCCGAAAGTTAGTGCTAGCCAGAAACAGGTTGTGGTCTGTGCAAAGTTGCAGTAGACGGTCCCCGTTATCTGACCTGCGACTGACGAGTCCTCATCGGCCACCTAAACGATTCTCCTCTGTGCCTAGACGCCCGACCTGAGCATTCAAGTCTCCGGCTAGTACTACAATATCTGTCGAACGCACTTTCTGGAGAAGAACTGATAACTGGTGGTAAAACTCATCCTTGATTGCATCCGGGCTGCAATCTGTCGGGGCATAGGCGGAGATGACGAAAAGACATCGTTTCTCACGCCGATTTCTTCTCACTTTGATGGAACTTTCTAATCTAACAGCACATAACCGACTGTTAATAGGAATCCAATCGACTAGTGCTGCCTCAGCTCTAGCGCTTAGTGCGACACCAACGCCAGCAAGACCAGACGAAGATGCCACAGGGTCCCCGGATAAGCGCACGTAAAACAAGCTTTTTGAAGTGACAGATGTAGAGCGAATTTGTAGTACTTCACCAGAGTCTTGAATACGAGTCTCGGATAGACAACAAACATCGATATTAAGACTTTCCAATGACATAGCCAGCCCTATCTGTTGTCCAACCTTCATAAGTGTGCGAACGTTGAAGGCAGCCAGTTTGAATGGTGCACGTGGTTTCGGAAAAACTGCTTCAGTTCTCGTATTCAGTGGAAACATACAATTTTCAACCGGACAGTGACTCTCGAACGTTTAGATACAGTCGAATTTCCATCAAAGACGAACCGCTGTATAAGTATAAAAGAGAGTGAATAATGTGGTAAATAATTATTTTTTGTTACTAAATTAAGGATACACACAGTCGTTTATTCTTGTTCTGTGTTCGTAAACACGCCTATTAGAATGTTTGCGTATTTCACGTCTCCTTTATTTCTATTCCCTTATTTTCTCCGTTTCCTTCTTTAAACTCAGTTCAATATTCTTCTCAATTGCACAGACCCGATTTATTATTATTCATATTCTACTATTATTGCTGTAAATGTTTTTTTAAATGGCAAGTAGAATGCTGACATTATTGAAAATAGTGTATTATTGCATTTTTTTGAAGAAACCCGAAATGGTTTCTTCACAACACTTATGTACCCATAAGATGTTTGTGAATAACAATAATAATAATAATAGTAATAATAACAATAATAGCTATGATAATAATCTGAATCATTCGATTATTAGTGGAAGCAGGTAAAACAGTTTCCATAATTATAGGCAGTTCATCATCAGTGTGTGGGCTGTGATACTACCCGGGTTCCCAGACCGAAGCAGGTGGTTTTCTCAGTAGGCCACACCCGAGACTGACTTAAAGGTCTAATCCACAAGGCAATCGAGCATCGTAAGGAGATGCAGTTCCATGTCAGTCGGTAACCGAAGATTGGTTCATACGCCGTTTGTTCACGCAGGATACTGGAGCCCATGTGCACCATTGGTTTGAAATCCGGTTAAAGCGCCGGACATTCGCTTTTCGTCCTCTCATTTTCGTAAACAACACCCCCACCACGAGAAGGCAGTGAGTAAGACTTCCCTGCCAGAGGATGTATACGCAAGGCCGTGTGAGAGTATTTCGAGAGGGAGAGCGGACTCTCCCCACTCTCGGCCGTACCAGGGCACTTGGGGGCAATTAGTGGGCGTCCACGATCCCGCAACCCGCGGGATTAGAACCCGGGACCTACTGGCTTTGCGCGCGAGCACTTAAACATTAGACCACTGAGCGCTTGTAGCTATTGATTCTTTTTCAAAGTAACCCGAAATTTTTTCACAACTTCACCGAATTCTCACTTCACAATCCAAGCATAAGGAAAGGATTTTAGTCAGGAGATTGTTGCCTTGGTATTAAAGACTGATTATGTCTCTCATTTTACTGCAGGCACAGCCAATACCTGTAAAGATGCTACAAGTATTTGGAGTTTGATAACACCTTAACCAGTAACACCTTCGATAATCGGAACGTGACAACACAGTGAAATCAGGAGTCAGAAGCGAAGAGGTTCGAAGATATTTTTAATGGAGCATCACTATATATATAAGAGACTGATCCATGCTGGCTAGCGGTTGTGGGAGAAGTTGAGCACAGCTTACCCTATCGTGATCTGATCCGAATGCGTGACAGAGCGCCTTCAGCTGGGTGATTCAATCAAAACTAATGTGGTTGGGATCAAATGTGGATTACTTACAGAACTATTGATTTTGTGTATGTATTTATCACTACAGATCATTCTTCTCCGGTGGGGTGGTGATGACTCTAAGACATAGCTAGCCTGAAGTGTAAGTATAACGAGTTTGTCTTTGGTAAACACTCTGCTGACGGCGCACCATGTTCAGCGGCTTCTGGTCTTCTTACCTTACTATAAGGAGGTTATGTGTTGGAATATAACAATGGAAAGGCAGATTCCATGAAAATTTCGATTCATCGTAAATTTCTTTGTTTTTGGTTCTTTTCCAGCTGTCCTGGAAAAGAATGTAAGGATATGTGAGTGCATATCATACGTGCATAAGAACAAGAAACGGGTGAATAGCGTGACACCATTTTCGCAGATTGGTTTTGTTGAAAAAAATAATATTGTACACATATAAGCAAGCATATAAGCCGCGAAAATGTTTCCATCTGGAAAAATATATGTATATATGCATATCAAAAATAGGTTTTGTCGTGCTACAATAAACAAATCGAGAGTTAACAAAGTGTTATGTAATGTCTCACGTGCAATAATGCTTTAGGTGTTATGAATACCTTACCCTTCTTGCAAAACGCGTTGTTTTGAGTCTGTTGTCAGACACCATCGAAGTGTCATCGTGATTGTTGGTTATCGGGTGAGGTATCGTAAATGCGGGATTCGTGTCTTTTGATTGTACAGAAGGAAAATCGACATGAATAAGGCTTTTGTCTAAATACGCGGCTTTGAGGTGATCGATGCTGATGCTATCGTTAGTTCCTTTATTATCGGTTATGTTGTACATAGGTTCACGCTGAAGACCTTCAAGGTGTCCTTCGTATGACATTTCGAGGAGTTGTCGAAGTGAGTCTGTAACTATATTGTTTGCTCGAGAAATGTGTTGTTTATCTGAAGTAAACTGAGAAATGTAGTCCAGTTGTTGAGACTCTCGAGATGAGTACTTGTCTGAACTTAAAAAGAAGATAAGAGGTTTGTGATTGTTGAGAAGAGTGAATTTTCTGCATTCAACAGTGTTTATAGTGCCGTACAGCACAATACATGGCTAGACGTTCCCTACCGAAAGTGCTATATATCAACTCGGCGTCTGGCGATCGTCTCGAGAAGTATGACAATGGTTGCCACAAATGGTTGACCCATTTTTATCAAACTCCCCCGATTGCTCAATCTGAAGCGTCTACTGCGATACCAATGAGTGCTTCGGTGTACTGGTATGTGAGCATGTTTGCGTTGGCGATGAGTTCCTTAACTGTAGAGAATGCTTTTCGCCCGGTATCGTCCACATTGATGGACTTCACATTTCCACGAAGTTGGTCCGTGAATAATCTCATGAGGGACGCGGATTCGGTATGAACCGTCAATGGAAACTTACTGGGCCGTTGAGCGTACGCAATCGCTCAACTTTTGTAGGTTCTGAGTAATGCAGAATGAGAAATAAGATCAATCGTTAACAAAGTCTTGAATGATGAAGTGATCAATCATTGACGCAGACACTCTAGTGTGTTCGCTATGCGAATATGTCATCTTATTTAGCAATGCTACGGCACGACTGTCACTAATTCATTCAACCGACACCTTTCCTTATTCCTAATTGAGTATCGGCTGAACCCTCTAGAATCAATTCATAATCAACATTCATAACATCTCATTACATCAGTCTGTTATCCAGCTCTCACCAAACAGTTAAATAACGAAGGATTGAGGTGTCTTATCATTTGTCAATTCTGTATTACGACAGTTCAATTTCAAACAATGAACGCTGTCAATTTCGAGTGATATTTTCCAGTGGTGAGACTTGAAAAAATTGAGTTTTCACAACGGACTCATTGTTGATTGCTATTGCAACATAATCACCTATACGCGAAACTGTAAATCTACCAATTCAATGTTGTAAACTCTTGTAAAACTAATCAGTTTTTATTGGATACAAACAATCACATAAACACAAAAACAACATTTTATATTCTATCAACAAAAATCCATCAGTTACTACGTGATGCATCATGAAAGTGGTATATGCTTCCATGGAAAAATTACAATTTATTGAAATGATTAACAAAATACAAAACGTTTTTAATAAATTACGAAATGAAAACGACAAAGTCGGCATGATAAACCAAGTGATAAGATGCTTGTGAGAATCATGGATTACTCTTCTTTTTTCTGCACAACACTAGCCATATAAAACAGCCAATGCATGTAACAATGAACGAGACGAGTATTGATAGGACAATGTACAAGTAATTGAGTGATTTCCCGTGTTCGGTGACTTCAGTCATTCCTGTGGTCCCAGTCTGAAAAAAGAACGAATCAGTGCAATAATTACTTAGTATCAAGTTTTTGTGTAGTCTTCTTTAATTCACTGCTCAAGTCGCGTTCGGTGATTTCTGGCGTTGTTTTACCGTGTTCAATAAGTGTTGGGTCACTCGAAATGTTGTCAGTCTAGCTATTCTGAAGAGAGCTACAGTGGTATTCATAGTAAATATCAAATATTTCACCATTCATTATACACCATTGTCAGCATGGATGACACAATTGAATTCAACAAATACTTACATAATTTGCACTTGCACAATGTGATCAATATAAAACGAATCAAAATATCTGCTGCCGACTTGACAGTCAATGTGATAAGTACACATTATCCAACAACTAACTGACGATTTATGCTTGTGTGATGAAACTTGTTTCCTGGATTTCACACCCTACAATTATCTAAATGTTGATCAACAAAATTATAACTGATGGCTCTATTGAAGTAATGCATACTGGATGCATATTTCTCAACAAGGAATCAGAAACACTTGCTCTCAATATCAACAATGAAAGCCTACGAACTTTTACTAATTATCCAATCATGCTACACAATTTTCAACAGACTACACTTCATCATTCAAACTGTTTCCATCGATATGTTTCCGGGCATTAGTATTAAACGACGCTTCTATTCATTGTTGAATATCCACAAAGAGACAAAGTATTGTACTAACATCTGATTGAGTATCGTCAACGCATACAATGTTTTAGTTTATGTACTGAGGGAACAATAAAAATCATTACTTATTCGTAGAAATAAATAGTTCGTCTGAGTAAACATATTCACAATGTGGAATGTGGCAATATTAAAAAAACAACCAGTGAAGTCGTCCAATTACTTACTTTAAGCTGGCAAATATTTAATTTGAATTCAGGAACATTCTTATCACTGCCAGTAGTACACATCTTGGCATTTTCACACCAAATACACTTCGTATTCGATGTTGATGCATTTTCACATGCTTCTGTCGTATTGTGTTTTGGACAGCCTTCAGTGAAAAGAGTGGGGTGATCACATTTCAAGTTAATAGACAAAAGATAAGTGAATTACAAGACATGTAACTATTACTCAATGATATGATGGTGATTTCGGAGTTGAGTGACTATTTCATTCACCGGGAGTTTTTCATCACCTTGCGTATTGCAAAATTCAGTACACTTTCAATGTCATTCACATCTCACGACAACATGTTGGAATTATACACAAACAAACTGAATGTTGAGTGGTGAGTTTTGATGGGCGAATTTCGGTGGATTAGAATGACTGTCAACATTCAGGAATGTGCACACTGTGTTGTCACTGGGTTCAGCACAGCCTACTGAATTGAATTTTGGATGGTTGTCGAATTTCTTTCCATGTCATCGAATTTATGATTGAAATATATCTTCTGTATACTGCTTTTACATTCGTAATTTTGTGAATAACATTGTGAACTCACTCAAACTGACTATTTGAAAGCTCGTGCAAGAACGCCATTTGTTTTCCGACAGAAAATACCCATTCAATGTTGTTAATTTAATTGAACAACGAAGAAGAGTGGCATTTTTTTCGAGTTCATCGTTGACATTTTTGTTGAAGAGATTTCAATCGACCAACTGTGATGGCATGTTTCAAACTATGTGATCACATTCCACTCTGTGTGTCGTCAGTTAACACCTCAGACTGGTTGAGTCATGCAAACTCACCGATAATGAATGGTATTTCATTCAACGAATATTGAAGTTGATCTGAACATTAGATTATGGAATGATTCTCCCAGTTGTCAAAATGTCATTTCAATAGTCTAACACATGATGGACTGAAATTTGTTTGTGATTACTGTTTGTACACATTCACGAGAAAGAAAACACTTCCGTATTATGAAGTTGTCAGCAGTTTTGATAATGTACAAATATCGAAATCTGAGCACGTGGCTTGTCTATACCTTTATTTAATCTGATGAGTAGGATAAAGTAAAGATTCTGGATATTAAGCTATTATTCCAAAGGTAATTACGATTTCACTGAGTGTTTCCGTGATTTTAACATCTCTTGAAAATTCAGTGTCACATGTACCAACTGAAAGAAACACTGTACACATCCAAGTCAATGCACAATCAACTAACTGACTCATATCATCATCCATCACTTCGTGACATTATGTTTAATTATATTTCATTAGAGTGATCACTTCTATAATATTTCAAAATGTGTCCTTCATTACTTTGAATATTCAACAGAGAATTAACGTGTAGTGTAGTGTCAGTTGAGACTAATGGCTGGATATTATTTAATAGCTGACTGAAATTACGCATGGAATTTTCAATTTTATGAAACGAAAGTGGTGCATTCAAGTGTGAACATAGTTAACTCTGATTCAATATGGTTTAACTTACCCCAAAGAGCTTCGTACTCTACTAACGTGCCACTTCTGATCCATTCACCAGGAACGTTCATTTCAAATTCTCGGGAACCTATGTAATAAATTGTATAGATGAAAACACTTGAAATTTAATTCAAAAAGCGTTCGCCAAACACATGCGAACGACTTCTCTAAATATCCATGCGCACTTTGCGATGAGGAAATTCACACATCTTAGTTATATTACTCGGTATGTCCATATTACTCGTTATCTCAGGCTAGGTAAGCCGTAGCAGACGTGTATCTTGAAATTCATTGTTGATGGAATTTAGCACAGAAAACGATAACACCACCATCACGAATACAACACAATGATCCAAATCGATTTTGTGTTAGTAACAAGGATGACGATTGTTAAAATGAAGACTCATATACGTTGATTTCAATTCAAACAATTTCTTTGATCAATCACTCAAAACACTTAATCATAAACACTGGAAATTTTCAGGATTAGTTTCCACTATGGCTCTTAATCACACGTGATACTACAATTTTGCTCTACGATGTGTAAACACTTAATTGACATTGATTTCTCAATAATCAGTAACGCTCGGACTGTACTCCGATATCATTCCCCACATTCTTCTTCAACACATCAATGACACTTCGATCAATTTATTTAACACACGAAACAAATGAATAATGTTAACTGTCAGTGAGATAATATTAGATTGCTATGATAGATTACAGCAAATTTCTGTGGTAACATAACGATAATTGGGTATAAATAGAAAGAATATGAGTCTAACAGATTATTATTCATGTAGGTTAGTGTAAAGTGGATTATAAATATCATTTGTTACCATTTACGCAAGAAAATAAACCATGGATGTCCGATTTCACTTGATTTCCCCCAATTTCCGTGGGAATCTGAAAAGAAGTATTGGAAGTCTGAGTGAAGATCTATCGACACACAACCACCTGTATCAAAACTAACTAACCATTGAAGTGATGTGTCCTCATTCACATCATCTTGTTCGAAATCGACTTATCACACTCACAGTTAGCATACTGATCTCTGTTCCACTAGAACTATGCTCCGTCTGGTCTACTAAGATATTTCGACTCACGTCACTTGTGAACTTCAGTGAAGTTAGATGGACGATCTATCTATCACGGAATGAGGTGATACATTTTGAGATGAATATCCACGTCAGTTGATAGAAATGTGATTGTGAATAACTGGAGTGTTGTTGCAAGTGAATTTGTTGTCATGTAGTGGAATTGACTTGATGTGCTCACTTCCATCCATTAACGTTCATTTCTCAAATATATTCTTTTCCATAAGTTATCCTGATTACCATGAAACAACTGAAACTCATTGAGTCCAACACACATGAAATCTTTCATCTCACAAGTTATTTCTAGTCATCCAACATCTATCGTATTTCAACTGAGTGAATTACTAAAAACTGACAGTTGAACAACTGCACACTGAGAAACAATCAAGATTTTAACAGTTAATCTCTCAGATTATTCAACAGTGAACATCTAGAACAGCTCATCTTCAGCAAACGTAATAGATCTTCACAGAATGTGACTATTCTCGTACAGTACTATAACATACACCGTTTAGCCGTAATCGGTGCGAAGACATCAGAATTTCTTCCGATATCACATCACGTCTTATTGTTCACAGTTCAAAGAAGTGTCAGAATAAAGTGTGTTACTAAGGGATTAATAATAGCGTCATATAGTCTGCCTGCACTTTACAAAATGATGGTGTCGTTCTGTCGTGTTCATTGTATCTTGTTGCATTCGACAGTAATGATATGCACAAAATTGTAGAATGATCTGTACTCCATGAAACAAAATTATACTTCCATTCAACTGTGCAACTTACATTATCATAATAGACAGATATCTTCCCATTCCGATGTATCATCGTGGTTATCTTGAATGTAAAAGCTGTTAAAAGAAGACTATGGATACTTAGAATTTCAGCAGTTAATGATGAGCATGCCAATGTTAGATGTTAAGGTGTATATGTCTATTCACAAAGTGATCACATTCAGTGGATATTTACTGTGTCATTTCAAATATTTTATTTAGTTGAACTCGTAATAAATATAATCTAGTAAACATCATGTAAAAGACACAAGCATGCATTGTACAAAATGAGTGTCAGATGGCTAGTTTCCGAAGCTGTATTACACACTCATTTCCATATAGAAGCAATAAATTATCCAGCTTCTAATTGGAGAGCTCCTGGTTGAATAAATATTCACATTGGCAGAATATATTCTATAATTTCCTCTAAAAATTCGACGCTTAATACAGGTGATGTGAGTTGTGGAATGTTTGTCTACAAATGGAACTTGATAATTTGATTGTTTATGCAACACATTGGTATATGAGTGTTTGGTAAAAATGAAAAATGAATAACCTCGGATTAATCCTCTTAACAATTTCCTAATTTGAACGACGACTTTCTAGGGATAATCATGTGGTGAGTAACTTATTTTGAAAAACAGATCTTGATCAGAATTCATTGAAGCCTGTTGACGAAGATGCATCTCTGTATTCTCATATCTACAAGTTGGATGAGATTAATCTAGTATGTTCCTACTTTTACCAAGTGTTCTTTAGGTCTCAATCAATGTGTTCAGACGATCAATGCATTCCACATATAACGCCCACCTCGTTTCCGAGAATGGTTAAACTTTTTTACTTCTGTCAGTTTGTGAAAAGAAATCTACTACTCAAATTAAACAGATAAAGTGTGAATAATTACAATGAATGTTGGTGTCAGTGGTAATATTACACATGTGATCAAACAATCATCTTACTGTTTGCTTACCTGTATCATTAACTAATGTTTGGAAGGACTTTCTAACAGCGAATAATTTTTCTGAAATAATGAAAGTAAACAACGTTGTGTTTATTTATATGTTTAATGAATATCCTCCTCTTTCAATAAACATTTCAAAACAGAATGAGTTTGGACACGAGTAATCATCTTCCTCTTGAGATTGAGATGAAGGGGTTCAATTAGGTGGGAGTTTCAATGACTCTTATCTCTATCTCAGCGATATGATGAATGTTTCAATCCAGTCAACTGTAAGGACTATTTTAATTCTGAAACGCTTAATATAAGAGATTTTGGCTAACTAAAAGTTAGTTAATATCTATCCGACAATACACATACAAAATCTCTTTTAGAGATTCTGTTAGTCAAACGGGACTGTATTCTTTCGACTTAACTGATTATTACGCAGAATTGCAACTCCAATGTCAATAATTCTTATAAGTGAACAAAATGAATGAACATCATCTTGATGTTTGAGATGTGCTGGTTCGAACCAACCAAATTGCAATAGCAGACTGTTCACGATCGTTCGTTAACTGGATGTTCGACGGAGAGAATGAGTTCTGATCTCATGATCATACGAATGTGATAATCAAGAATGTGTTGGACATACAATCGTCCACAGACAGTGACCAAGATACATTGAACTTCTATGAATCGAGTGAGTGACAGAAAAGATTTGGAGGACATCAAATATTGTTTGACAATTCATATCCCTCAGTAATTTAAACTGATTTCTCGCACATTATCGTTGATTGTTGTACCTGTGATCAGTTCGATTCATTGCATCTACCACAAAGTGTCGTATTGATGAGATATCTGTTTTCATTGTAGTTTTAACAGACCGGCGAGTAAGTGATTTTCAATTTGGCAGCTATATCGTTCGATTTATCATTTCTACTTAATCGATTTGTGTTTATTTAACATTTTTACTTGACAATACGGAATGCTGTTGTGAATACAGTTCAGGGCATCGAATCGCACAAATAAAATAATCATTGCATACTGGTCGACTCTCGTTTAATGATCAGGTTGAATGCTGTGTCATTTATGCAAAATAAAGATGAGAAGTAGAAACACTAAACAAAATATTATTGAACAATCGGAGAACTTACTCCCTTTTGAAATCTCATATTGAATATTAGATTCGCCTTCTATGTTATTTCTAATAACTCCCGCGTTGGTTTGTTCTAAATGCATCGTTAAACCTATGTTTATTGAATGAAAACATGCAATTTGATTGACAATCCGCAGTGAATGAATTAAAGACTTTGAAATTAACAAGAGACTGAAATGAATTTCATGAACTCTAATTAGTTTGCGGTAAGGCTTCATACTATTTACAAGTTAAACACAACAATACATCCAGAGAAGTTTCGAATGTTAGAAAAATCGAAAATCCGATTTACTGGGGAAACTGTAGTGACTCACGTTTATCACGAGAACACGACTGGTTTAATAAAAACAATTATTATTATAACCAACTGTACCAGTGTTTGTTTTAATGTGCTTTTGTTTAACTGTGCTAATTATAGCCATTTTGTGCTTCCATTACCTTCCATCATTGTTCCGCGGTTTTTGGTACTGTTCGCACGTACTCCTGTCTTCTGCTTCCACTTGTACCACTTCTTGGCACGATCTCGGTATTCGTTCAATACCACGAGATCGCCAACGAAATAAATCTGGTTACATTCAACCTCGCCTTCTGATTTATCTGGCACGTGTTTTCTGGTAGCGGTGTTCACAGTTAATCTCAACTCGACGCCACGCTACATTGGTGATCCCAAAGTTTGGAACACGCCTCAACCTCGGGTCAAATCTTCCAAAGAAGTCAATTTGGTGAGTCTATTATTTATCTATCCACGTCTGTCGTATATTTTCATATTAATTTTTAATATATAATATACACGACATGACGGATAACGATAAGAATACTATTAATGTTATAGACTCAGACCTACAAGCCATTCATTTTCGACCTGTATCATTTATCCCCCACGACCCTGAGGTCTGGTTTGCTGCTTTAGAGTCTCAGTTCGAGACTCGTCGCATCACGAGCCAAAGGCAAAAATACGCCTACGCTCTCGAGTCATTACCCGGGGACCATTTAGTAGCTGTTCGTGAGGTTGTCCTCAATTCTAACGTGCCTAATGTTTATGACCGCCTCAAGGAGGCAATTCTCCGACATTTCCTCCCATCGAGGGAGGAACGATTGAGGACCCTGTTAGCACGTCACCCCCTGGGTGACGCTAAACCAAGCCATCACCTCACGCGCCTGCAATCTCTTGCAGGACCAACAGCATCAGACTCGGAGATAGTCAAGGAATTATGGCTCGAGTCACTACCAGCCCATATCCAACCTACTGTGACGGCACTGCTCGAGGACTCACCGCTTAACCAGGTAGCTCTCATAGCAGACAAAATTTTGGCGAGGACTAGTAATAGAGACACCTATGTAGTCGCTTCGACGGCACGTCCTAATGTAGACATGGACGCCGGTCATTCCACAGCTCATGGTGACAGGGCCGGGTGTATTCACACACGTCTTAGTTTTCGAGATCGCTGTAACGTACCCCAACCCTACGTCCCCCGAGCTCGCTCAAGTTCTCGCAAACCCGTCACCACTCGCCCAAAAAGGGCATCTTCCAGGCCACGCCGAAAGGCGGCTACGGAAGCGAGTGACAGTTGGTGCTGGTTCCATAGGTCCTTCGGGTCTGGCGCCCGCCGTTGTCGAGCACCATGCTCATACAAGGCGGGAAACGCCAGCGCCGGCGAGTAAAAGCGGCCGTACTCGCCGGCCCTTTACCCCAGGTTGGTCGCCTATTCTACGTGCACGATTACCGCACGAACGCTAGGTTCCTAGTAGACACTGGGGCCCAAGTTTCTGTCGTACCACGAGGTAGCAGCAAGTCACAAGCCACAGTGCTTCGACTACGCGCTGCGAATGGCTCAGTCATTCCTACCTACGGTACACGACAACTCGCGGTCAACCTGGGCAACCGACGACGGTATCTGTGGACGTTCATCATTGCTGATGTTCCCACAGCCATACTAGGTATCGATTTTCTACAGCACTATGAATTGCTTGTCGATTCACGTAGGCTGCAGCTAATCGATACTTCGTCGAACAGCAAATTCATGGGCTGTAAAGCCCACATGAACGCGTACCGAATCCTGGGCACTTTTTATTCGCGTGACGATAAATTCCACGCTTTATTCGAGAAATTCCCCGTAATCACTAAACCACTCGAGGAGCTTCCATCGGTGACCAATCGTGTGGTACACCACATAGTCACCCGCGGACCGCCAGTCACGGCACGACCTCGCCGACTGGCACCGGACAAATTAGCTTTTGCTAAGCGTGAGTTTGACAATTTACTAGCTACTGGTATTATTCGTCCTTCTCACAGTCCATGGGCCTCTCCTCTACACATGGTGCGCAAAAAAGATGGGGTTAGTTGGAGACCATGCGGCGACTACCGAGCTCTAAACGTAGTTACGCGCTTTGATAGCTACCCCATCCCCCACATACACGACATCACGGCATCGCTCAAGGGCACGACTATCTTTTCTAAGATCGATCTGGTACGAGCATATCATCAGATCCCAGTCGCTCTTGAAGACATCGAAAAGACTGCTATCACGACTCCTTTCGGTTTGTTTGAGTTCCTACGAATGCCATTTGGATTACGGAATGCTGCTCAAACTTTTCAAAGGTTTATCGATAGCATTGTACGAGACCTCGATTTTGTTCACGTCTATATTGATGACCTGCTAATCGCATCATCAAACGTAGATGAACATTATCAACATCTTACGCTATTATTCCAACGCCTTTCGGATAATGGAATAGTAGTTAACCCAGACAAATGCGAGTTAGGTAAACGAGAAATCATATTTCTGGGTCATGTTATCAAGCAAGAGGGTATTCTACCTTGTGAGGACAAAGTGCAAGCAATAAAGGAGTACAACGTGCCGTCCTCACTCAAGGAACTGAAGGCTTTTCTCGGTTTGGTTAACTTCTACCGTCGTTTCATCCCACACGCGGCAGAACGGTTACGACCACTAACCGACTTACTACGCGGCAACCCACGCAGATTGGAAATGAACGATTCTGCACGTACTGCATTCACTGAAATCAAAACGGCTCTTGCGCAAGCCACTCTTCTCGCCCATCCCGATCCATCAGCCACGCTTAGTATAGCGGTTGATGCATCCGATGTTGCTATAGGAGCAGTCATGCAACAAAACATCTCCGGTAGTTGGCAACCTCTCGAGTTTTTCTCACGACGCCTTACTACCACGGAGACGAGATATAGCGCTTTTGGTCGCGAGCTGCTAGCAGCCTACTGCGCCATCAAACATTTTCGGCACGCAGTAGAAGGACGTCGATTCATTTTATTCACCGACCATAAGCCCTTAACGTATGCTTTGCATACCAAGTCTGACCGCTACTCACCACGAGAGTGCAGACATTTGGACTATATCTCCCAGTTCACGACAGACCTTCGTCACATCCAAGGCAAGTCGAACTGTGTTGCCGATGCTCTATCACGAATCCAAATGAATGCAGTTACCCTGCCGGTGCTCGATCTTCCTGCTATGGCCGCTGCCCAAGCAAACGATCCCAGCTGTACAAAGCACCACACTCTACGTCCCTTCAGTATCAGGAAGTACCTCTAGCCACGACTTCTGGCACCATTCTATGTGATACTTCTACCGGTCTTCCTCGACCCATCGTACCCTCTGCTTATCGCCGTCTCGTTTTCGATGCCCTGCATGGATTATCTCACCCAGGTATCGCAGCTACATTACGCCTCATCGCTGCACGATACGTCTGGCCGTCCATGAATAAAGATGTTCGTATGTGGGCTAAGCAATGCTTACAATGTCAACGATCAAAAGTGCACAGGCACGTAGCCGCCCCCCTCGGTACATTCGCTACGCCTGATGCTCGCTTCGATCACGTTCACTTAGACATTGTAGGACCACTGCCACCATCGCACGGGTATGATCACATACTCACGTGCATCGACCGCTTCACCAGATGGCCCGAAGCTATACCCATCACGTCTATCACGGCGGAGACAGTTGCTCACCGCTTCGTAGAACGATGGATAGCTCTATATGGTTGTCCCTCGACTGTCACGACTGACCGAGGACAACAATTTGAGTCCGCACTATTCTCCTCACTTACTCGGCTGCTTGGTACGGAACGAATACGCACTACCGCCTACCATCCAGCTTCAAACGGTTTAGTTGAAAGGTTTCATCGGCAACTTAAAAGTGCTCTTCGAGCACACGAAAACGACGACTGGTACGAAACCTTACCGCTCGTTCTTTTAGGTATCAGAACGAGCTTAAAGGCAGATATCCAATGTTCCGCCGCTGAACTTGTATACGGCACGACATTGCGTCTGCCCGGGGAATTCTTCACACCACGGAGCAGACCTAATTTCGCTAAATCAGACTACGTCCAACGACTGTCTGCATTTATGCGAACGCTGTCTCCGGTGTCAACTCGAATACAACATCGACAGGTCGCTCTCCCTCGAGAGTTATCTACCTGTTCACATGTTTTCATACGAGTAGATTCGGTACGCAAACCTTTGCAACAACCTTACGAAGGCCCTTTTCGCGTGATCGCTCGTCACGAAAAGACCTTCAAGGTTGATCGACACGGCCGCGTCGAGATCGTCAGCATTGATCGTCTCAAACCAGCACACGTCGATGACAGTGCCCTATCTGATAACCTGAGATTCAATGCTAGACCTAGCAAACCTACTAGCGGGATCCTCAAACCATCTTCAGGTCCCACGCTAGATACACCTGAGACCTCATTCTCACGTCCCAGTCAACAGCACGCGTCATCTGCACCGTCTACGGACGAGACGACAGTCTCACGTCCAGATCAGCAGACCACGCCGCCCTTGACTTCGGATGAGATTGCAGGCTCACGCGACGCGAACGAGACTACCGTCTCACGTTCCGGTCGCCGAGTACGGTTACCCGTACGCTTCCGCGACTAGTCGCACAGTCAACAACCGATACGGTGTAGGATTATTCCTATACTACACGCATGCTACACTCTTCTCTTTTTTGATTTTCTTTTTGTTTCCTGAGCCCACGCCTTCGACCATCTCCGTTTGGTTCCGTCGACTTCAGTCAACTTTGGCGAAAGCTGGATTGGCCACCCACGCTCTTGTCAACGCACTCAGTCGATATATTGGTTTCGAATGTTTGGCATACGCTTGGTCTCGAACTTGGTCGTTATGGTCGCTTCTGGTTCATCGGCTCAACGTGGTTTCGTCCTACGTCTGCAGCGTTTCTGGTCCGGACCCCTACGAACGCCATCTTCAGATTCTGGATACAAACCACTCTGGTGTAGCATGCCAACTCAAGCAACAAATACAACACATCGCTCCTGGTACCGTTCTCCGAAAACGACCTTCGTTGGCAACTCGACGATCAACGATCGCTTTCCTGTTCGCCAATTCTTCCGTCCTACAATCGCTCGTCAGCCGATCAGTCCCACGATTCAAACCGCTATTTATCGAAAGTGTAAACCCTTTCTAGCGGGGGGCTCCTGTAGTGACTCACGTTTATCACGAGAACACGACTGGTTTAATAAAAACAATTATTATTATAACCAACTGTACCAGTGCTTGTTTTAATGTGCTTTTGTTTAACTGTGCTAATTATAGCCATTTTGTGCTTCCATTACCTTCCATCATTGTTCCGCGGTTTTTGGTACTGTTCGCACGTACTCCTGTCTTCTGCTTCCACTTGTACCACTTCTTGGCACGATCTCGGTATTCGTTCAATACCACGAGATCGCCAACGAAATAAATCTGGTTACATTCAACCTCGCCTTCTGATTTATCTGGCACGTGTTTTCTGGTAGCGGTGTTCACAGTTAATCTCAACTCGACGCCACGCTACAAAACTACAACAACTGTGATTCATGGAATGAAATGTGAATAAACAGAACTCAGCAACAATTTTAATTCAAAACATCTTTCTCTTACCATAATTGTATATGACGAAACTACCGACGTCATAGCCGTAAAATGTAAACGGAAAACCTGAAGTGACACTATGGGAATATCCCTGTATATGGATTAACAACTCCATTGCAAAATGTAATTAACTCACCAAACCACTGTCCAAAATCTTGAAATTGTCACTAAGAACTGGAATGGGATGATTTAGGCGAATCGTTTCTGCATAGTAATCATAATGAGACTGAATAGGTGTAATGAAACTTGACTGATTACTCACATATCTGTACAAATCATCTTCAAATACTGTTTTTCTTCCTCTCTGAGAAACAATTTCGTCACAAGCGTGTTGACAATCGAGGAATTCGAGAGTCCACATGACAACCAAATACAGCGGTATCAACTGACCAGATGATAAAGTATATCTGAAATGATTCAGATGACAAAATAGTCTTATTTCATTGAAAAACATTGAAATTCATAAAACACACTGATTGGCCTTAACTATACAGCCAACACTCACCCCATCTTCTTGATCGAAACGTTAATATTTGTTGTTAGAACTGGTTGAGTTTATATAAATTTTCTGAGTGACTGTTTGTCGTCTTCTGATTAGTTGTTTCAAAGTGACCATTAAGATGATGAAATTTCAAAATATTATATGACCTCTGCCAACCAATCATCATGGTAGATGAATTCATAATTATGAAATATTCTTCTATGTATTATGATGTATAGGCTGAGATTTATTCAACGTTTGTTGAAATTTCCTACCCCTATTGATGAAGGGCATTTTGGATACGATTAGCAATACTATGAAATAAGTAATTGCCTAACTTGTAGTTCCAAATATGAACTCTTCTATTCACGAACGAACACATTGATGGTTTCAGTAATCCGTGAATTGATTCTCAGTTATGCATATATTTTGAATTTGGTTGATCGGTTTGACAGTGACTATTGTGTTGAAGTCTCAAAGTCCTTTAAGATAATGAATGAAGAAAGAACGTCAAATTTACCTCGGTTCGCTGAAACAACTGGCATAAAATCACTTAAACCAACCTTGTCTATCCAACAATATTCAGTTGTCAATATTGCTTTGCCGTAATAAACTAATTCATAAATGTCTGTCATGCAATTCTTCTCTTCGTGACACTCAATTTGACGCTATGATAAGTAAATTAATTGTTACTGAATATTCTGAGTAGATCCATTTGACTACTGACCAAATGAGTGTTTTCCCTGAATTTTGATTGAGGTTACTTATAACAAGTGAGTGAGGTAGACTGAAATTTCCAGGAAACCAAACGTTTTCGTAACTTAGTAAAAGTGCAAAATCACCTATTATTCAACCTGTGTGTGGATACTCAACCTTTCGAATGTACTTGAAAATTCCCCCACTATTATCAATATCAATCCTATCGGTGAATCTGGATTCGTACTACTATCCTGCGTTTGTTCTTCTTGCTCTATTCAAACTCATTTATTCATTGGATTATCAGTTGATTGATTGATTGGTTTTTAGATCAGTCTGTTTGTGTACTGGAATTAAGTCAAATTATTCAATTTTATACAATAGTCTGTAATAAGATTGAGAACTGTTGGATAATTCAACAAAGTCATCAAAAATAGAATGACGTTGCGTGACAGTTTGTCTGAGGATATGAACTAAGGGAAAAACGACAGGTAGTGGTCATCTGGTGGCCAGTGAATCATCTGTTAAAATGAATGCAGTCCATTCATGTTAGCCTATCACTCACGTGATGAATCCGATAGATTGAAGAAATAAATGAGCAGATAGATCAAACCACATTCTCTTATAAATAGCAAACATCCACCATTTTAGACGGGTACTTATTATTGTTGTTTTAATTAGGCGATTGCTCTTCAAATCACTACACTCGTATTCTATGTGAACGGATGTAGTCTTATGACTCAGGGGCCAATTAAACACAACAGTGGCAACAGCTGCACACACATGAAAATGATATTTTCCAACGGAAAGATGTATTTCGTTCGATCGATCTTCCCTTACGCGCTCAATGATGCAAAGGCCTTCTAACCGAGTGCATTTGGGAATAAGACCTGATGAATCAGCAATTTTGTCCGATTTGCCGGTTGTAAAATACACGTAACATCAAGTTCTATCATTTCTGTTACGTCCGCTAAAAGTTTCAAAATAAAATTCTTTACTCCTTAGTTAGTGTAAAGCATTTGAGCGTTTATTTACCAAACACATATTTCTGTTGACCTCATTTGTTTATAGAAACGTCAATGATTATACTTTGTTGTCACTTATCATCTCATTTTATCTCATTATTCAAGTAATTTGGCATTCTCTATCCTGTATAGTAGTAGGCGCAATAGGAATCTCATTTAGAATGAAAATATCAGTTTTTATAATAATAAGTCGTTTATTTGGCCAAAAATCGCCCACACACATGTAGAACAAAGAAGAGTGAAAGTCTCGTTTTGCTAAAGATAACGACTTTTACAAAGAGATAATGAAGTGAAAACAAATCTTTTGGCTGTCAATTCCCAGAAGGTCTTACTCCGGCTATGACTAAACACTAAAACCATTTACCATCTAATTTCAAGTGAGTTAAGTGGTTGTTTTCCAAAAGAACCACCCAGTTTTCACGTCCTCAGTTTATCAATTTGTGCAACGAACATTAACAATCTCGATTCTTTGAGACTCGACTAGTCATTACGTCCTATGTGTGTTAGTCTATGAGACTGTGGTGAATCATCCTGGTTACAGTATCTGACTATAGTCTCTACCAAACTAAAGGAATATTTTGGGAAATTTGTTAACATATAAGATGCAGCATCTGTGAACCAATATTGGATTTCGATTTTCTTATTACAGAAGACTGTAGTTCATATGAAACTGTGTATTGACTGGACAATCCACATATATTTCCATTCAAGTCATGTCATTTAAAATTCAGAGAATATTGGTTTGTATTCATGATGTATCATTGGACATTGTATAGCTGAATCTTATTTAGTAAACGTATTGACAGATGTGTCTATACTTTTCTGTAAACACATTCTACTATTGATAATTTGAATGCTTGTGTTGAATATTGATAAAGCTTAGATACCATCGTCCAGTGGGAGCGATCAAATTTCACATGAAATCGGATACATTTTGTCACTTCACTTGACATTGAAATTGACCTTCATTATTCAACAGAATTTAAATGGATTTTTTAAGAAGGCATTCGTTGTTGAATATTTATGTAGTATTTCAACTGTGCTCTGTGTCGACAATTTCAACTTCATCGTTTTGGATGAATTCATTTGGTCGGTATTTTAGTTGAGTTAGACTATGTTCGGTGTTTGTCGGCTGTTTGCAGGAAACAGTGAATTCAGATTGTATGTTAGTTGGTAAAAGTCACCGATGTGTACCATCAATCTTGAAGGATCCACTACTCATCGTGTGATCCCAACTTATACTTCACTGAACGAGAACACAGGTCTAGAGTATCTCATATATTTCAACACAAAATTACAGAACATCTGAAAAAATCTTACAACCATACAGTAAATACTTCATATGCAGAATGTCAATTACTCGTCTCAGTCTTCACTGTTTCTTCATTTCCACAGCAATCATTCATTGTTATTCTTCTTCTTAACCCTCGGATAGCAAGTATTTCACTTTTGAGTCTTGATACATGCTACTTACACCTATCCATATCTGTATCTCGCAGCAAAATATCACTCAAATTTTCAACGTGAGAATTGACTGTTACTTTCAGAGTCGTTGAAAGAAAACCTAGATATCCTAGATAAATCAGACTTAGCCGAAACTGAGACTTTATTGAACTATTTCAGCGAAATCTACCTCTTGAGTATTATTGTCAACACTTGACATTAACACATCACTGAGATACCGGCAACAGGATCTGCACATGTGAATGTAGGAGCTGTTACTCAATTGATCATTAACCTGAGATCCAGTAAGATACCGAGTTTTGACTGGTTACTTCCACGATTGTTGTCGTCTGTCACCGACATTATTTCAACACCATTCACTACGCTTAGTTTGGTCCACCACAATTACCTGGTGCGTCGGAACGTTTGTCTTGTTTTTCATGCTGATAACTACGACATACTGGCAAGGTTTTTCATATGATATATTCTTCTGACGATTTTAATGTCACTGAATGTCCCCACATGGAATTTTACTCTGAATCGTCTCACTAATCTGGCCCCATAATAACCACATTTAAAGCCATTACAGAGTTCAGATTCACAGAATGCGAAGTGAGCAAGTAAAATCTTTTTATATACTTCTAGGGTACGCCTTTCAATGACAGACACTGCCACAGAATCTCACGGTCCACAGAGTCAAATTCTGCTTTAAAGCCAAGAAAGGCCACCATTGTTGGATGCCGATGAGCATGAATGTGTCCTAAAACCTGACGAATAGTGAATATATGGTTGATGCAACCACGACCAGATCTGAAGTCAGCCTGATTTTCTCGTGTTTGCAGTTTGCGAATCTTTTTCAGGCGCCCGACCATCGTTGAGGCAAGTGCTTTAATCAAACGAATCCCTCTATGGTTGTTACGGGATGATTTTGACCCTCCCTTATATATTGAGACAACCAGTGATTATGCCCGGTCATGCGAGACTACGTCCAATTTCCGGATTTTACCTAAAATATTGGTCAACCTCATCACCAAAACTGGACCATCATACTTAAATACATCTGGAGTCAACACATCTGTGCCAGTTACTGTTCGTTTAAGCTCTTCATCGTGTTCAGAGATTTATAATATGACTTTACAAGAATCTTTCAGTGCAAAAGACTTAGCAGAAATCCATTTGTTTTTCGTGACCATTTGGTTCAAATTACTAATAGATGTCACGGCTGTTTTACAGTTGTTTGTATATTTTCAAGCAACGTCTGCGTCAGCCTTGTTCACAAAATGCACAAATGCGCACTCGTATCACAGCATGATCAGAGTCTAGTGATCTACTCCAGAACGATCAGCAGTCTACTACCGAGCCTGTCCGACGATCACTGGTGGTAATATAGTCTTTGTGACTCCACCGACGATGTTACTAGGTGGCACAACAAGTGAATATTCAAAGATCTATCAGTTTTTTGACGAATCTGCATGATACTCAGTGAGATTGTCTAGCACCTCGAGATTTCTAGTTAGAATGATCCACAGATAGCGCATTGCTGACACTGATTACGGCAATCACATGTCGAAGGGATTATCATGCACTACACGTTCAGGATACACTAGTATCACAATTCTAGGGAAATTATGTCTTCATGGAGTCAACTTCACTGACCACACGTACATTGCAGGTGACAAGTTCACGGAAGCTCGGTACTTCAAATTCACTGAAAATCGAGGACTATTCAACAATGTAAAGTTAATAACTCAGTGGAGAAACAGTCAGACGCCATCACACACAGACTCCATATTTGTAAACTAAAAATTTCTAGTTGAAAACCCCTCAATCCTGACATCTTCGGACAAAAGTGATCACACCATCATAGCTTTCAATTTCATCAAGAATACTGGGCTGAAACTTCCTACTAACAAGCACCAAAACTTAAAGCTGTCCAAATTCAATCCTCAACTTGACATGAACGCTCACTTGGACCTCTCACTGCATATAATCTTACGCGCTACAAAACAGTCCATTCAGAAAACGGTTCCCAAAAGTTACAACGGCGTACGGTAATGAAGAAACTCACTCTTAGGATGTTAAGACACGGAGGGTAGTAATCGGCCGGATATAAGCGAAACAATGACAACAGCAAATATAGACAGTGCGAATGAGCAAGGAACTATTGCATAAAGGCGATAAGAGAAGATAGACTTCAGTATCAAACCGAGCTGGCCGATTAGTCTGTCAACAATCTGCAAAGCTTATTCCTTCATGCATCCTCTCTTTTTATTGACAAAATAACCTGTGTTACTATCTGAATTCATCCGTGATACAACAGGCTTCTTTTCCGTCAAAAACAATTTATAATGTTTGATTTTTTAATTCAGTCTTCAGTAATAATGATATTAAGTCTATCGACCTACATTGAGTCTTGCAGTTTGTAATACTGTGGAGGTCCAATCTCGTTTCGAATATATTAACAGAAGGTACTGATATTACGTCTTTCGGTAGAGGATTCCAGTAATTCACTACTCGGTGCGAGAAACGAAACTCCAGATGTAAACGATTTGATCTCGGTTTCTGAGCTTTCTTCGAATGTTCTCTCAAATGATCAGTCCTAGACGGAAGTAGAAGATAAGACATGTTAATGCCAAGGTCATCGTTCAGTATATGATAAGCCAATATTAGATCACCCCGTACTCAAAAGTGAGATAACGGAAATAAGTTGAGGTGTCTCAGTGTGTCTTCATAAGATGGGCCAGATAGACGTTGCACCATCTTAGTACCTCGTCGTTGGACTCTTTCTAGCATATCTGCTTCATACTTGAAACAGGACTCGCTGCTTGAATCCCACATCGTTTGCAGCAGTACAATCTTCCCTCGAAATGAGGAAATTTGTCAGGCATGATGAGCCTCTCCAAAAACCATGTTGTTCACTTGAGAAAAAATTATGCCCTTCGACATAGTTTATAACAAATATCCGAGTGATTTTTTCAGTCAGTTATACAACTGCACTAGTTAAGCTAACGGGCCTACAGTTACTACGTAACTCACTACTCCCAGCTTTATACACCGGACTTATCGTAGAGTATTTCCAGTCTCTGTGCAGTCTCGACTGTCTTAGAGACATGTCAAACAGTATCGCTAATGGTTCACCAATCACATCTGATATGCCTCTCATAATCCTAGGATGAATATCATCAGGACCACTGGACTTATCAGGTTTGAGATGCTGAAGTAGGCTTAAAGCAGTACCTCTCTCGATGACTACAGGGTTCATCAGAGAGCCGCCGCGATCACAATGAATCATTGGTCGTTCCTCATTACCGATAGAAAACATTTGCTGAAATATTCTGATAAACCTACAGCCCTTTTGGCATCATTTTCTGCTAAGATTAATGGATTTTCTCGTATCAAAAGTGATGGAATTCCATCGCTTCTCTGAGTTCGCCTTTGTAAATACGAGAATAACCGTTTCGGACTATATCTAGAATCCCTAACCAATTGTTTTCCATATGATCGTCCAGTCTTAATTATTCACGCTTTACAGGCATTCCTAATCTTACAATAACTTGATCTGTATTTTTCTAAGCCAGTAGAGATGAACACATCCCAGTGCTTCTTCCTTTTTCTGAGAAGTTTCCTGACTGTTTTAGTTATCCATGGTGGACTGTTATTCGGTCTTCGCGGTAACACGTATAGTACGAACGAGGACGTAACTAAACTAAACCTACCATTAAATACAGATCATACTTCTTCAACTGATAAGCTAGTATCTACAAACCAGTCTGTATAGCAGCGCATTCCTGAATGGCTGATATGTTGGCTTTGCATACATTTGGGTAGGGTGTAATCTGATCGTATAACATGTCCCCAGTTCTAAACGTGAACGAAAAAACAGAGTGATCGCTGTTCACTAACGGCGGAAGAATATTTAGGTCGGCAATATCCCCACTATCATGAGTGATTACCAAGTCCAACAGAGAAGAACCTTGGTTAGCACCGAAACGTGTGGGTTTGAATACATGCTGCATTAGTGCATGCTCTACTAATGTTACCCGGAACCCACTACCTCTGTGGTCATCTCAGTCCAACTAATATCAGGTGCATTAAAGTCTCCTATTATCAAGCATCTGGTACTTGCTCTAAAATAAAGTCATCAGTTAAGCAGATCAGGCTGCGATAGGTGACACCGAGTATAAATGTACTACATTCGATAGCCAACGTATAGCTAATGACTTCACAAGTACCGATATCATGGGATTCGCCAGCAGAGGAGTGGGTGTTTATATTATTGGCTATATATAACAGGAAGCCACAACTTTGCCCACATTTATGTCTTTCATTCCTGAGGTAATGGTATCCGGATGATTCTGGAGTGATGTCTAAGTCATGGACTAACGAAGTTTCTATCACTGCAACAATGAGTGGCTTTAATCTATCCACAAATGCGTCTAGTTCAAAGAACTCATTTCTTAGATTACGAGCGTTGACATATAAAACTCCTAAGTAGAACGGCCTATCCACACAGGCCTTGGTAGCATTCGCTTCTAAAACCTGACTATCCGAAAATCCACTAGCCGGAGATTTTCCTCACCGTTTTGCCGACGGGTTTTAGTTCAGCTAGTGCTCTCTTCCTTCTTATCCTATCTTCGAGTGACAATATCAGGTCTCACTCGGATGTCAGAATTATCGTGAAAACGAGCGCTACTTAACAGGAGATCCCGTTACTTCTCCGATCTTAGGATTACCTTAAGGAGTCTGTATGGTTGGGGTTCAACATCGTCCTCAGTCCTCCTGCATATCCTAACCAGTTTTTTGACATGAACTCCTTTAGTCTTCAGTAATAAGGATAGTAGGTTGGTGAACCTGTGTTAATCCTGACAGATTGCCAGTCTAGTGTAGCACCTATCGAACAAATCACTATACCGAAGCTTGAGATGGCGGCATCGGTGTTAAGTGTAAGGCCACATGAAGTCTTACGGAGGGGTCTGCCCGATTTTTTTTCTGCGATGTGAACTTCCATACAGATTCCATGATAGTGTAATACTACGTTAAGAATACCGAAAACCGACATTACGTCTATATAGCCAACCGCTTCGTTATTGTTTACCAGTACATGAAGGTTGAACAATTGAGTTATGTAAAGTCGTCACAGAATCCAGCTGATTGGACCTCGAGAGGTATACAAAAAATGTCAGATCTTGAATTTTGGTTTAAATGTCCTACATTACCGCGAGGCGATTTCTGTATAACAATTACTGAACCTACGCCCGACAATATTGAGTTTACAAAAACTATTGTGGTTAACTTGAGTAGTATAAAGTACATGTCACCTATTCTTTCTTATTGTTGTCAATGGTTGAAATTAGTCACAGCTGTAATCTGGTTTAGAAGGTTCATAGAATTCCTGGTGGTACTTGGTTTACCAAGTTGTAAAGGATCCGTTTATCTAGGATGTTTAAAGGTCAAAGAGCTTGACATTGCCAAGCGTAAGAATTTACTGATGGTTCAGAGGGAAGTGTATGGAGAATTACATAGTGAATTTAAAAACAACAGTAAAGTAGTTAGTCATGATGATTTGAAGGGTTTATCACCGATAATGCTTGAAGGGTTACTCTGTGTTACAGGTCGGCTAAGCTACTCAGACTTCCCAAATGCTTTTAAACATCCAGTAATTTTACCCAGTCGACACTTAGTGACGGAAATGATAATTAGACATTGTCATAAAGAACAAAGACACATAGAAAGGTCATTAGATAAAAGATATGGATATGTATTTACTTGTTTGCAAACATGGGCAGTACATATTGAACTGATGTATAGTTTGATTACTGATTCATTTATAACGGCCTTATTACGTTTTATTAGAAGAAGAAGGAAACGTCCAGAGACTCACAGTGACAGTGCGTCAAGCTTCGTGGGTGCAGTTTCTGAGTCAAGGAGGTTTGTGCAACAGTCGAATCAGCAGAAGATAAATACTGAATTGTCAGCGAGGCCCTCATCCAGCAACAAGGGTGGAGTTTGGGGAAGAGTGATCAGGTTTATACCACGATTGTTGTTGTTGACCACCAGAGAACAGGCTTTAATTGAACAGGTAAAGTAGGTCTCCTTGAAGCTTCGGATTAGTTTTTGTTGTTATTAATGTAGCTAGGTCGAGTAGGCGTACTGCTGTAAGTCCTACTCGTTCCTATAGCGTAATATATTACATGATGAACCATGACCGTAGACATCAGGGTAGCTTGTATGGCATGGAGGGATGTTGGGGGCCGGTGTAAGACCCGTTTTGAATGTTTTGGGGTGTGTGAAAATCTCTCCATTTATATACTTGCTCTTTGTTCCTATCGATCCCCTTAGTTGTACATTGTTAGTTTTTTGATTACATTTGAATTGAAGGTTCAGTTTCTTCTTGAAAATATGCACTGATGAGGCTGATACCATTGTTCGCATAAGGCTACCAGTCATTGACCATTCGATGGTTAAATCTAGCCACACTTTAATGTTCTTAGACTGCGGTTTACTAATCTTCTTGCTATTACCTCGGAGATTATTGGTGTTGGAGGGATGAAGATATAAATCATATTAACACCCAAATCATAATTAAAAGTTACCTCGAGTCTTACGATACGACAAACGGAATAGGTTTAGGCGTTTTAAGCGCTCATTTTTAGTGTGTTTAGGAAGACCCTTCAATAATTTCGGGCCAGCCGCTTGATAAAGTACTCTAAATGTGGTCTTACATAGGTGGGATATAAAATTCGAAACATTTCCTCGACAAAAGATTTGAACTGTCAACGAAGTGATACTAACGCATGAAAACATTTGACAGCGGCTGCGTTGCAATGCGTAGTTGTTTTTACGTCATGACTTATTATTACTCCTAAGTCTTTTTGTTCTTGAACGCATGGAAGAGGTTTGCCATAAATAGTATGATGGTAACTATTACAGTGACCTATGTGCATTAGCACACTCTTCCTAGCATTGATTTCTAAGCTCTAACCTAGAGCCCATCTAGCTAAATCGTCTGAGTCAGCTTGAAGATACAGATGATCATCCGCATTTTTTATTGTTCTCCAGAATTCTAGGTCATCCGCAAACAATAATGTCGACAACTTAAGCAACAGCGGCAACTCGTCAACGTAGAGAAGGAAGAGCAGAGGGCCTGAGATGGTGCCTTGGGTACACCACTTTTGACCGGCTTCCAATCTGATAGCGTCTCATTGACCCTCACTCTCTGTCTGCCGTCACATAAGAAGTTGCCTTTCCACTCCTCTACAGTACCTATTATTCCGAAGCTCGTAAGCTTCTGCATAAGACCTAAGTGTGAAACCTTGTCAAATGCTCTGTCAAAATCTATGAATATCACATCGACAGACAGACCTTTATCTAAGGCTGCTGTCCAATCCTCTCTCGCAATAAGTAAGTTAGTCAAGCATGAACGCTTGTTACGAAATCCATGTTGCTCAGGAGCTAACGGATTGTGTGAATCTATGTAGCTTAGCGACCTAACCCAAATTATCATTTCAAGTAACTTAACGACAATGCTACTTGGACTGACAGGCCGGTAGTTAGATACGATCTGTCGCTGACCATCCTTAAATATAGGGCTGACTATAGCGTCTTTCCAATCTGTAGGGAGTTGAGCTAGTGAGAGGGACATGTTGAAGTGTCGCGAGCGGTTTTGAAATAATGTCCACAAGAGATGACAGCAAACGTGGATGTCACCTATCAGCGTTCGGTATCTTACCAGGTTTGAGGTTAGTTATCAACGGAAGGACAGTTTGCACAGTCACCTGTACAGATTCAATGGCTGGTATCTCGGTGTGAGTGGGACAAGTATTTGTTACAATAAACGTGGAGTAGAATTCGCTAAAATAGTTTGAAAATTCTCAGCTTTTGCTCGATCTGATTCAGCCAGTAAATCTATGTGGCTTGACAACCTAACCCGGATTATCTCAACAAATAGCTTAACGACAGTGCTAGTTTGACTGACAGGCTGTCAGGTAGACATGATCTGTCTTTGACCACCCTTAAATATAGGACTGACTATAGTGTCTTTCCAATCTCTAGGGGGTTAAGCGAGTGAAAGGGACATGTTGAAGAGCGTCGCGAGCGTTCAATGGCTGGTATTTCGGTGTGAGTGGGACAAGTATTTGTTACAATAAACGTAGAGTAGACTTTGTGGAATCCAAACTACGGTTTGGTTTGGAGAATAGCCTCCCAAGTGGATTAGACACGCGCCCTTGCCCGTCAAAATCAAAACAAGTAATCAGGTAAATAGTGGTTCTATAATTCATCATAAACTTAAATGTAAATCGTTACCTGAACAAATATTACCACCCGGCTATTCAACTAATAATTGTTCAATCAATCAAATCTTAATTACAATAAATAAAGAAGTTGATAAAAGATGCAGGAAAATTACCAGTCACAACAAATGAACTCTATTCTATCCTGACTGGATAGAACACACACAAAAGGAGGAGCAAATCAATATGGCTACCGCCAAGAACAAGTACCAAGTGAAACAACATAGATGCAGTTCGGGAAGAAACACAAAAACTTAGTGAAGGCGTAATAAAAATATAAACTGTAATAAAATTCAAATATTAACAATTCAAATGTAATTAAAAATCTAACAATGTACAACTAAGGGGATCAATAGGAACAAAGTGCAAGTATACAAATGGATGGATTTTCACATACACACAAAATATTCTAAACGGGTCTTACAGACTTCAGTAAACTAGTTTGAAAAAGTCTCAGCTTTTTCCCGATGTGATTCTGAATTTTCGTGTAACAGTAAGAAGGGACTACCATCACTATGTTTCATTCGCCGTTTAACATAAGAAAACAATCGTTTCGTACAAGTACGGCTATCATTAACAACTGTCGTTCGAAAGTAGTACGGGATTTAGCTATGGTGTTTTTACAAATATTCCGGAATTAACGGTACTCACGCTTAAATGATGCGTGACCTGTCAGCAAGAATAAGCCCCAAAAGTGTTTCCTACGTTTAAACACCTTAGGGTTTCCTTATTAATCCATGGAATGCAATGTGATAGCGATGTTACAGACACGAATGTAGCCTTAAACTTATTCCATTCGTTTTCGATCGATCCATCCGCGTCGACCGACCTTCAGAGTTATCTGGTAAGATACTACGAATACATTCTCCCAGCTTGTCTAAATCATGCGCGTGTCTAATTTTGGGATCAGGGTCGTTTGACTTCAGCCATAAGCCCACAATCATATTCGATGACATTAAATTCTTCTTCTCAGTCACGCCAGGGCGGGTTTCGCTCTTACTATCATATTTTGGTAGTGCATTTTGTGACTCACAATGGGAGTCCGCCAGTGACTTGCCAACCACCTGCGTACTGCCTACAGCTTTTTTATTTTCGTTTCGTTTTCTCCGTAGTGTAGTTCATTTACCATCCCTTAGGACACTGAGACTATTTGGAGCGGTGACGGTCTTATCCAGATCTTCAGTTTGTTTAAGGCGTCACTGACAGAATCGTCACTGTCAGTGCTCGTGTTATCAGCGTTTTCTGTTTCATAAACATAGATATTCGCTTGGAAGAATTAATACTGAGCTGCTACAAGAAACAATATTACCTGGAATAAAACCTCACCATATTACGTTCGGTTTTCGGTATTCTTAACGTAGTATTACACTATCATGGAATCTGTATGGAAGTTCACATCGCAGAAAAAAAATCGGGCAGACCCCTCCGTAAGACTTCATGTGGCCTTACACTTAACACCGATGCCGCCATCTCAAGCTTCGGTATAGTGATTTGTTCGATAGGTGCTACACTAGACTGGCAATCTGTCAGGATTAACACAGGTTCACCAACCTACTATCCTTATTACTGAAGACTAAAGGAGTTCATGTCAAAAAACTGGTTAGGATATGCAGGAGGACTGAGGACGATGTTGAACCCCAACCATACAGACTCCTTAAGGTAATCCTAAGATCGGAGAAGTAACGGGATCTCCTGTTAAGTAGCGCTCGTTTTCACGATAATTCTGACATCCGAGTGAGACCTGATATTGTCACTCGAAGATAGGATAAGAAGGAAGAGAGCACTAGCTGAACTAAAACCCGTCGGCAAAACGGTGAGGAAAATCTCCGGCTAGTGGATTTTCGGATAGTCAGGTTTTAGAAGCGAATGCTACCAAGGCCTGTGTGGATAGGCCGTTCTACTTAGGAGTTTTATATGTCAACGCTCGTAATCTAAGAAATGAGTTCTTTGAACTAGACGCATTTGTGGATAGATTAAAGCCACTCATTGTTGCAGTGATAGAAACTTCGTTAGTCCATGACTTAGACATCACTCCAGAATCATCCGGATACCATTACCTCAGGAATGAAAGACATAAATGTGGGCAAAGTTGTGGCTTCCTGTTATATATAGCCAATAATATAAACACCCACTCCTCTGCTGGCGAATCCCATGATATCGGTACTTGTGAAGTCATTAGCTATACGTTGGCTATCGAATGTAGTACATTTATACTCGGTGTCACCTATCGCAGCCTGATCTGCTTAACTGATGACTTTATTTTAGAGCAAGTACCAGATGCTTGATAATAGGAGACTTTAATGCACCTGATATTAGTTGGACTGAGATGACCACAGAGGTAGTGGGTTCCGGGTAACATTAGTAGAGCATGCACTAATGCAGCATGTATTCAAACCCACACGTTTCGGTGCTAACCAAGGTTCTTCTCTGTTGGACTTGGTAATCACTCATGATAGTGGGGATATTGCCGACCTAAATATTCTTCCGCCGTTAGTGAACAGCGATCACTCTGTTTTTTCGTTCACGTTTAGAACTGGGGACATGTTATACGATCAGATTACACCCTACCCAAATGTATGCAAAGCCAACATATCAGCCATTCAGGAATGCGCTGCTATACAGACTGGTTTGTAGATACTAGCTTATCAGTTGAAGAAGTATGATCTGTATTTAATGGTAGGTTTAGTTTAGTTACGTCCTCGTTCGTACTATTGTAGCGTGGCGTCGAGTTGTGATTAACTATGAACTCCGCTACCAAGAAACACGTGCCAAATAGATCAGAAGGCGTAAGAAGCTCGTTCCAAATGACTCCATAAAATCCCCGAGAAGCCGAATACCAGAAGGCAATTAATGGACCAAGTCGAGGTTTATTAGCTGGCGATCTCGTGGCATCGAAAGGATACCGAGATCGTGCCAGGATACAACCTTGGTTACAGAAGGTAACCGAATTCGCGCGAAGTTACAATCGAAGTGTAAGTACAAGAATGGAAGCACAAAATAGCTGTCATTAGCACAGTCAAACAAAAGCACATTAAAACAAACACTGGTACAGTTGGTTATAATAATAATTGTTTTTATTAAACCAGTCGTGTTCTCGTGATAAACGTGAGTCACTACAGGAGCCCCCCGCTAGAAAGGGTTTACACTTTCGATAAATAGCGGTTTGAATCGTGGGACTGATCGGCTGACGAGCGATTGTAGGACGGAAGAATTGGCGAACAGGAAAGCGATCGTTGATCGTCGAGTTGCCAACGAAGGTCGTTTTCGGAGAACGGTACCAGGAGCGATGTGCTGTATTTGTTGTTTGAGTTGGCATGCTACACCAGAGTGGTTTGTATCCAGAATCTGAAGATGGCGTTCGTAGGGGTCCGGACCAGAAACGCTGCAGACGTAGGACGAAACCACGTTGATCCGATGAACCAGAAGCGACCATAACGACCAAGTTCGAGACCAAGCGTGTGCCAAGCATTCGAAACGAAGATATCGACTGAGTACGTTGACAAGAGCGTGGGTGATCAGGCCAGCTTTCGCCAAAGTTGACTGAAGTCGACGGAACCAAACGGAGATGGTCGAAGGCGTGGGCTCAGGAAACAAAAAGAAAATCAAAAAAGAGAAGAGTGTAGCATGCGTGTAGTATAGGAATAATCCTACACCGTATCGTTTTTTAACTGTGCGGCTAGTCGCGGAAGCGTACGGGTAACCGTACTCGGCGACCGGAACGTGAGACGGTAGTCTCGTTCGCGTCGCGTGAGCCTGCAATCTCATCCGAAGTCAGAGGCGGCGTGGTCTGCTGATCTGGACGTGAGACTGTCGTCTCGTCCGTAGACGGTGCAGATGACGCGTGCTGTTGACCGGGACGTGAGAATGAGGTCTCAGATGTATCTAGCGTGGGACCTGAAGAAGATTTGAGGATCCCGCAAATAGGTTTGATAGGTCTAGCATTGAATCTCAGGTTATCAGATAGGGCACTGTCATCGACGTGTGCTGGTTTGAGACGATCAATGCTGACGATCTCGACGCGTCCATATCGATCAACCTTGAAGGTCTTTTCGTGACGAGCGATCACGTGAAAAGGGCCTTCGTAAGGTTGTTGCCAAGGTTTGCGTACCGAATCTACTCGTATGAAAACATGTGAACAGGTAGATAACTCTCGAGGGAGAGCGACCTGTCGATGTTGTATTCGAGTTGACACCGGAGACAGCGTTCGCATAAATGCAGACAGTCGATGGACGTAGTCTGATTTACCGAAATTAGGTCTGCTCCGTGGTGTGAAGAATTCTCCGGGCAGACGCAATGTCGTGCCGAATACCAGTTCAGCGGCGGAACATTGTATATCTGCCTTCAAGCTCGTTGTGATCCCTAAAAGAACGAGCGGTAAGGTTTCGTGCCAGTTGCCGTTTTCGTGTGCTCGTATAGCACTTTTAAGTTGGCAGTGAAACCGTTTACTTAACCATTTGGTGCTGGGTGGTAGACAGATATGCTTATGCGTATGCATTCCGTACCAAGCAGCCGGGTCAGCGAGGAGAACAGTTAATAGGGGAAACTTTCTCGAATAAAGCGTGGAATTCATCGTCACGCGAATAAAAAGTAACAAGGATTCGGTACACATACATGTGAGTCTATTATATTAATACTATTCTTATCGTTATCCGTCATGTCGCGTATATTATATATTAAAAAATATGAAAATATACGACAGACGTGGATAGATAAATCATAGACTCACCGAATTGGCTTCTTTGGAAGATTTGATCAGAAGTTGAGGCGTGTTCCAAAATACGGGTCACCAATGTAGCGTGGCGTCGAGTTGTGATTAACTATGAACTCCGCTACCAAGAAACACGTGCCAAATAGATCAGAAGGCGTAAGAAGCTCGTTCCAAATGACTCCATAAAATCCCGAGAAGCCGAATACCAGAAGGCAATTAATGGACCAAGTCGAGGTTTATTAGCTGGCGATCTCGTGGCATCGAAAGGATACCGAGATCGTGCCAGGATACAACCTTGTTTACAGAAGGTAACCGAATTCGCGCGAAGTTACAATCAAAGTGTGTGTAAAGAATGGAAGCACAAAATAGCTGTCATTAGCACAGTCAAACAAAAGCACATTAAAACAAACACTGGTACAGTTGGTTATAATAATAATTGTTTTTATTAAACCAGTCGTGTTCTCGTGATAAACGTGAGTCACTACACTATACGTGTTACCGCGAAGACCGAATAACAGTCCACCATGGATAACTAAAACAGTCAGGAAACTTCTCAGAAAAAGGAAGAAGCACTGGGATGTGTTCATCTCTACTGGCTTAGAAAAATACAGATCAAGTTATTGTAAGATTAGGAATGCCTGTAAAGCGTGAATAATTAAGACTGGACGATCATATGGAAAACAATTGGTTAGGGATTCTAGATATAGTCCGAAACGGTTATTCTCGTATTTACAAAGGCGAACTCAGAGAAGCGATGGAATTCCATCACTTTTGATACGAGAAAATCCATTAATCTTAGCAGAAAATGATGCCAAAAGGGCTGTAGGTTTATCAGAATATTTCAGCAAATGTTTTCTATCGGTAATGAGGAACGACCAATGATTCATTGTGATCGCGGCGGCTCTCTGATGAACCCTGTAGTCATCGAGAGAGGTACTGCTTTAAGCCTACTTCAGCATCTCAAACCTGATAAGTCCAGTGGTCCTGATGATATTCATCCTAGGATTATGAGAGGCATATCAGATGTGATTGGTGACCCATACCGGGAGACTACTTTTTCCTCAAGACGATTTGAAGGTGACATTCTATGATTATTTATAACTATTTCGCGTTGCTTGGAGCTCACGTTTTTGGTAATAAATGACTCAGCTTCTTTTGATAGTCCTCAAAATCTTCTCATAGTATCCCTAAGAAATGTAAGCGTTTATAACTTGTCCTTATAAGTAGTCCTATGTGTCAGTCACATAGTATGACCTTTCGTCCTATGCGTTGCATATTGTCCTACTGTTATAATTGTTTGGGTTATATGAAAGTCTGGGAAGTGACAGTCATGATAATCTTAAAGTCTGGTATAAATATACATCAGCTCAGACTGCTAAACCATACATTTGAGGTGTACCATGTGAATCTAGAAAGGCTTGTTATTTAACAGCTGTCTACTGACACATTACATAATCGTGATAATCGGTTGTCTGTATTCCTTTTACCCATTAGTACTGTTGATATTTATCAAACTTTCAAACATGCTAGTCCATTCGTTTCATATGGCTTTATGTATTAGTGTAGATCGTGCTCGTATCCCTCATTTGTTGCCTGTCCAACCAAAAAATTAGGTTCGTAAGCAAACTGGTGTACCATCCAAATGGTTCAAATGGTTGTGGACGGAATAGAAGAAGCTTTCGCTTAACAGGCTTCCGTGTCTAGTAGCAGGGGATCACCAAATCCTCCAGGCAGGAACCTAGGTATGTTAACAATAAAAGAGGAAAAGAGATTGGTAAATCATAATGTGATGCTGTTCTTGGTCCTTAAGAATAGGTCAAGTTGCCTCTTGAAGGACTCCTGAGAAGTCGCTTGGACTAGCTCGGCTGGCAGCGAATTCCAGCTTTTGACAACTCTTAAGGAGTAGAAGTTGTGTCTACATTCCGTCTTGCTATGTTGTGTTTCCAGTTTCTGGGTGTTACCCCTTAGGTTGTTATTCGAACTAAGCTTAAGTAGGTGTTTAAGAGGATGTCCAGAAGTGTTAAGAATACTATAAGCCATTAATAAATCACCTCTAAGACGCCTATATTCTAATGGGTAAAGGTCTAGTGAACGGAGGCGTTCTTCGTAAGGCTTAGATTTGAGTCCTCGAACTGATTTCGTGGCTCGCCGTTGGATACGCTCCAAAGTGACCTTGTCCTTTTGGAGTGAGGGGGGAGTACTATGTTTCCGTACTCTAAATGGGGACGGATGAAACTATTGAAGATTGTGTGGAAAGTTCTTCCGTCAAACTGGCCAAAAATGCGCCTCAACGTTACCAGTGCAAGGTTTGCTCGGAAGGCATTTTTGTCACAGTTAGCGTAAGACTTCAAATCATGGGGCACCAGGACTCCTAAATCTTTTTCGACTTGGGATACTACTAGAGAGGAGTTTCCTAAGTTGTAACTGTAGTTTGCAACATGTCGCAGATGGACTACTTTACACTTTGAAGTGTTAAAGGTAAGTCCGTTATCGTCTGCCCAACTTTGAAGTCGAGTCAGATCCTCCTGAAGTGCCTGTGTATCGTCTTGGTTGCGTATCTCTCTCCAAAGTTTCACGTCGTCGGCAAAAAGTAATAAATCTGACGTTACCTGTTGAGGAAGATCATTTATGTAGATCAAGAAGAGAAGAGGCCCTAGTACTGAGCCCTGGGGGACCCCACTAGGACATTCCATAGCCTGAGATAAAGTGAAATTAACCCTAACCTTAAAGTGTCGATTTTTTAGGTATGAAGTAAGCCAATCGATTAGAGGTGGTTTGATACCTAGTCGTTTGAGCTTGTTGATAAGACACAAGTGGTTAACCTTATCAAAAGCTTTTGAGAAATCAAGGTAAATGACATCAACCTTTCCCTTGCAATCGAGGATGCTTGTCCATCTGTCCACCGCAGTCAGCAGGTTGGTTATACAAGAGTAACCCTTCCTGAAACCATGCTGTTGGGGTGAGAAGAAATTTAAGGACAGTAGATAGTCATTTAAACCGTCGCATATCAGGGACTCCATGAGTTTTGAAGGTAATGACAGAAGAGCCACCGGCCGATAACTTGAAGGTTCATTGCGTCGACCACCTTTGAAAATTGGTGTGATGTGAGCCAACTTCCAATTTTCCGGTAATTTGCCTCGGCTAAGCGAGTGTGAAAACATCACGCTAAGCGGCGTTGCCAGGATTGAGGCTGCCTCCCTCAGTATGGCAGGATGAACCATATCCGGGCCAGGAGAAGTGTCAAGTCTTAAGTGCTGCAATTTCCGGAACACCAAGTCAGCGCTTAGGTCCACTTCAGAAAGTCCTGTGGAATTGCAGATGAAACTGTCGTCAATAAAGTTGATGTCAGCCGGTTGAAATGTTTGAGAGTAATGGGCCGCCAGAAGGTTAGCGGCGTCGCCATCGTTGTTGGTCGGGCCGTTAAGACCTAGCAGTTGAGAAACTCCTGTTTTGGCTTGACGAAGAGAGGCTGCATAACGGAATAGGCTTCTAGGGTTAGAGGCGAATTTGTCCATAAGCTTTGTTTGGTACTGAAGCCTGTCTTCTCTTATAGCCTTCGTGCATATGTTCCTGATATGTTTATATTGCCTATACGCTCCATCGTTATTAGTTCGTTTGTATTCCGCCCAACAGTGCCTTTTGCGGCTTAGCAGGCGAAGGGTACGGTTCTTGATTACTGTAGGTGGCTTGCAGCTTTTGGGAACCGTTTGAGGAACTGAATGGTCTGTAGCACATAAGAGCGTGTGCAGTAAGAAGTCCCAATGACCATCCACATCGAGTTGAGGGTGAACATCCCAAACCACCTGTTGTAGATAGTCATGTAGAGCTGGCACATTCAGCCGTTTAAAATTCCAACGCAAATTATTGTTGGGATACCTTAGCTTAGTTTTGATGACAAAACTGAAGGCTATGACGGCATGATCGCTTTTTCCCAGAGGAGCCAGGATTGAGAGGTTGTCGACTAGGAATTCTTCGTTAGTGAATACACAGTCTAAGCGCGATGGTGTCTGACTGTTTCTCCAACGAGTTGCCGACCTCACATTTTCATATAAGCCCAAGTCATCGATGAGGTTGTAGAACCGAGCTTCAATTGAGTTGTCGCCTCCAGTGTACGTGTGTTCCGCGAAGTTGACTCTAGGGAGATTAAAGTCCCCTAGAATCAGGATGTGTGTGAAACCGAGACGGATAGAGCGGGATAGTCCTTCCAGCATACGACTATCGTACTCGATGTCGGCAGTTGGCTTCCTGTAAATGACTCCGACTAGACACCTCGAAGTACTAGACAATCTTACAGAGCACCATATGGATTCCTCAAGATTGTTAAACTCGAGGTTGTGAACTTGGTGCACCTCCAAGCAAGAGCTTATGTATATGGCTACTCCGCCCCCAATTCCTGTTTTTCTGTCGTTGCGGAACAAAGTCATCCCAGGTAATGCTAACTCTTGGTCCGAGAACTGAGAAGATATCCAGGTTTCAGATATTCCTATCAGATGGGCCTTATTAGCGTTGCTAAGTTCACGTAGTTCATCCAGTTTGTTTGGTAGACTCGCGGCGTTCATATATAAGCAGTTTATGCTTTCAATTTGGAACGCGTGAGCTTCGTCCTGTTTTTCTGTATGAACCTTATGTGAATGGACAGGTAGCCCACCTATATGAGGTTTGCCGAGGTGGTAGGCCCTGTCCTTTACACGTTTTTTTATCGTTTAGACAGTCCACAAGTGGAATGGTCAGCTCCAACTTGCCTTTGTTCTTGGTCCTAGCTTCGTATGGCCTATCCGGGTGCATGTGGATTCCAGGTGGCAATCGACGTCTATTAGCACGAAATGCTTCCAGAACTGCAGCCGCCATGTGGGAAGATGGGAAGGTTATCTTCATTAGACGGGGTCTAGATCACCGTCCTTCTTGGCTAGTCTCGTCACATGCTGAGTCAGTATGTGTTTGAGCCTCAAGGACTGTTTGATGAATTTCCATTCCCTGATGTCAGAATGTGATTGAGTAGGGTCTGCATTTTCCGGTATACCTTGGACAATTATGTTTCTTCCGCGGAAAAACTTCTCGCGAGATTCTTTAGGGATGTTTCGTATGATATTGCGCTCAGAGTACGGTATGTCGGGCAATATTCTTACGTTACCATCTGATTTCAGCAAGTGACTTGCTAGCAAGACGTCCTCTACGTCGGTAGCATTCTTAAGTGTTACTCGGAGAAGCCTCGGGTGATTTAGATGCTTAGAATCCTTTCCTCGAGTGAGCCGGGTGACCGTCAAAGGCTCTATTCTAGGAAGTTCAAGCTTCTTGTTCAATTCACCCCAGAGCATCCTGTCGTTTTTGTCCTGCAGACTGAGAGGAAGGTCAGGATTGTCAACGAGGTTCATGATAATGAGAGAATCGTCACGAACTGTTGTTAATTTACCAGGTTTCACGATGGGTTCAGGTTTAATAACTTGTTGTTTGGAGGTCAGTGTGCGTTTTTGAATCTTGGGCTCTTTATTGACCGGACGAACAGTCTTGGGGGTAGACTGTGCGACCAAATCACCAGTTATTTTCCGTGCAGCAACACTTGGGTTGCTCGGCTTAGGCGGTGATGCCTGGTTCTTTTGGGCTCTCTTAACGTGGGTCGAATCACCTACAGGGTTTTTGGGAACCACTGTTGTGTCCAGGGACCCTGAGCTGGGAGACCCGAGTTTGCTTAGGGAGTCTAGTACTGTCGACGTAATGATGGTGCTGAGCCTCAACACGTCGTCATTAGTGTTGATGGATGCTCCATCAACGGTATGCCTGTCGACATCCCTATTTTTGAGTCCGTCACACGCTCTTGTTTGTCGACCGGATTTTTTACTAGTGTTATCCAAGTTAACTGACAACTTGTTCCGAAGACCTGTCAGTAGGACAATGATGTTACTCAGCAAGACAACTGCGTCCGTGCTGCACGTGACACATACCCACTTTTGGTCTGACTTGCTGAGTTTGTTGTAAGAAGTTGCTGTCAGATCTGTGCATGTTTCGTGGAACCAACCTTTGCAGTTGTCGCACTGCATGCCAGTTGTGACAGCAAAACGGCATCCCGGACGTTTGCATGAGTTTTTCATGACTGTGTTGAAGCAAACTATGTTATAGATGCTTGCAAGAGCCTAAGACCTTTTAAAAAAACACTAAAAAGCACACTGAAAACGGACAAAAATGGACAAAACGAGTGATATAAACTGAAACTAGTCTATACGTGAAAAACAAAAAAAACCGAATAGTAAGCTGAGGCAAAACCACAGGTAACTATTTAATATAGTGAGACTCAAAAAAAAGTAATCTACCGAACGTATAGCTCAGGATAGATTCTTTAGAACTGAAATGGTACTTTTGTTGCGTAAGAACACAGCAAAAGTTTGATAAATGTAAATCACGTTAGGACTAAACTTCCCGTTCGAAAATCCATAATGTCTCGCAAGATTTGTGTATATTGATCTACCCATGTATTTCAGGTGGTCAGAATTCCCCATATTCATCGAACGTTGAGCAATGTTGTCCCTGAGGCTGCACTTAAATATGATTTATTTACTTCAAATTCATTGGCACGCCATGCAGTATCGTTTTTTGCTACAACTGAATGGAGCTATATTCAACAAACATCTTCCATTTATTGCGGGAATTTTCTCTCGCTTCCATTTAAGAAGTGAGGTCTTCCGTTTTAAATTTTCACGTTGTTTTTGTAAATGTAAGATTAATGTATAGTTCATTTTAGTCGTTAGCGTTTTTATCGATTCTTATGTTTAGTTTATACAATAGTAACAAAGCACCTTCGTAAACGAAGGAATTCGCACTGTTATCTGATAATATTTAAGAGTGGATTTAAAACTATATTTGTGTAAAACTTGCTAATTAATCTTGTACACTTTACTAAAAGAAATTAGTTTGGTTAATTACAAATGAATTACTCAATTTTATTGGGGAAATGTCCAAGTTGTTTGTTTATTAAAATTCACTAATTGCGGTATGTCTTCTGATATTTTACTTATTTAGTCAAGTGGTTTATGGATCGGGATAATATAAACTCACTCATGGTTAATTACTTGACCTTATGTCATTCTGGCTGAAGTTTGTAAATGTAGTTGGGAATTCGTCAGCTATCGATTGTGTGAAAAAAGCACGAATACAGTTGGTGGACTTTATTGTTAGTTGTGTTAAAGACCATATTCACCTGGTCGAGTGATTAATTTTACCACCATGAAAGTCTAGATTGCAACTTACAGGCCTTGGGATAGAAGTATAGCTTGTAAATCAACTGAGTAATTCTGAAGTTAGGCGTAGTGGTACTGAGTAAATATAACTATTCGGTTGGTGAAGTGGTGACTTTTCATCCTCTGAGGTGGTTAGTACGTTTTACGTATACCCAACCATCACCTATCTCGAAACAATAGTGGAAAGAATAAGTTTTAAGAAAACTAAGAGTAGTCACACAGAGACATGGCACTAGACCATAAAATCACTGAGTGTTGGTCTGGTAGATGCAAACGCCATCATTAAGGGCTATGACAGCACCACGGCCAGTTATTTTAAGTGTTGAGTTACATGTCTCAAATTGGTTTCAGTAGTGCAGGTTTATTCCTTCTTTGTTTATCCTTAAATCCTCAGTTTTTAATTTGTTGCATATTTAACTCCTATAAATTCGTGCTCAAACCATATGCTGTGTTTCGAATTTCTTCAGCCATCACTAATGGGACTGCTTCTACTCTTACTAATTTCGTATGCTTACTATTCTTTGAAATGGACAGTGTTTTGCACTCAGAACAAGCTTTGACATTCTCTTTCGTTAGTTTTGAGTTGTCTTATTCAGTCTTTTTATCTATGACAAAACATTTCTAACGTTTCGTAGTCAATCATTTTGAAATATTTATCTCTAATATATTTGATGTTATTAAATTTTGATGAACATGTCTTTATCATACAACCGAACTGTTTTGATTACAGTGATATCGATGATTTGGGCGGAAAATTATCCGAATATTGGTTCTCAATTGATCAGTCATTATCGAATAAAGACAGTTCCAATCATATTTCAGATTCCGATCATCTATCAACTAACATTGGCTCAAAAATGGGAACAGCTATAGGATTTCAAGTTCGTAGTCGTCGGTCAGCCACAAGTGGTCTTATGAGAACTGGTCAAAGTGTTTGTGAAACAGCTACTTCTAGTTCAGATAATCGATTTGCAGGAAATTTCCAACCTACAGATCATTTGAAATTGGAGCGAATCAACTCAGATACCAGTTTAATAAAACGTGGAAATAAATCAAAGGATATAGAAGAGACTGATGAAAAATCAATTAATGATATTACTACAAATTTGAATCTTAGTGGGAAACAGTTTGAAAATGGAAAGCTTTCAGTAAGTGTATTATTTAACCTCTCTCTCTCTCTCGAAACTACCTATCAACCTTTTTTGAAATTATTCTGTATCGTTGTTATTTATGTTAAGTGTCCTTTTGATTATCAACAGTTTGTTGAATTTTTGAACGAATGATCTAATATATTGTTTCGTTTAAAATAAGTGATCAAAGTCGTTGTATTTGTATTTTATCTTTCCCGTATTTGTCAGTAAGTTATATCTACAATGATTCCTGAAAATGTCTAGTTTAGATGCAAATAAGTTTGATGTTCTGGTGTCATAGATTCATGTACTAGACCTAGCTGTGATACTATTGAGTTGTCTAAAACTTTTAAACAGTCTTGTGTTTAAAGTTGAGTATCCATCATATAGCGGCGTAATTCATTTGCACAAAAATTCAGCTTGTAAGTAAGGAATTATAAAACTCAATACACTGCTCTTATAGTGATTGAATCAGACTAACAGTATTGTTATCTCATAAGCTCATAGATGATAATGTATACTACGTTGGAAATATAACGTTTGCTGTTCAATCACTTCGATTCTATTTGCACAATTATTTTTAATGCAGGAACTTGTCAATCTGTAAACGGTAACCCATTTCGTGATTTCTAATCCAAAGAATTAAATCATCTTAGGAAATGACTATTGTGACACACTACGGTATGTCATAAAATTCGACTAGAAAAGTGGATAGGAACGGGAACTTCAAGACATATTACCACCGATTTTGACCTGTAAGAGATAGTTGAAGTAGACCTGTTTGTAATTAGTTTTGGTACTATTTGCATTTTTCATCACTTCTTACAATTACTATTATCGCCTGTAAAATTGTTGTTTAGAATGCATAACCTTTGACCTTCCATCCCGATTTGTAAACAAACATAACATGACCCATTGGTCATCGTTCACAAATACTCTGCTGCACACATGGGCTGTGTCTAGTTTCTGGACAGATCAATCTGTCCATTCTTCTTTAACCACATTTTAACCTTGTCACTTACTTATTGGTTTATTTATTGTGACTGTTTTCAGATGAGCGTATATGTGTTGACTGCTTATCCCATTCACCATATGCTTGTAACTTGTTTTTGGTCCGACTATATAAATATTGAGTAACGCTTGAGTAAATTGAGTTGGCCTTCTCTACCACACGTCATCCGCTTCGCTCTCCGTTCTTCGCTTCCTTCGCTGCGTTTCTTTGATTATCTGTTCCGATCAACGGTCGCGCGAAATATACACATTCAAACTCCATTCTCGTATTTGAATTATTTAAATCTGTTATACTCACTAACGCGTATTTTGATGACAATCAGCATACAATCCAACTGGAGTCAGATACAGAGCCACTAAAGTGATGAGCTCTACCACGAATTTAACTCAACAAACTAGGTCTATGAAGAATCTTATGCACTCCATGCATTTGATGAACCAACTCAATGTAGCATACTCAGTCGATAACCTCACCGATGACATCGTTATACCGCTACAAAAGTGGTAAGCCCGAGTTCGAACTAATCAGCTGTCTTTGTCGACTAGCAGCTCAAAGGACTTAATCTCTAGTCCGACACATTCAGCGAAGCCAGTAAAGCAGCGACATGAACATGCTCGAATCATATCATCTTATAGATATTTTGTCTTCATATCAATTGTGCTCACTGACCTATTTGGCGGATCGTTACATTATGAATACAATAATTGTCAATGGTCTCATTATCACATTAATGTCATATTATTGCTGTTCGGTGATATTAAATTATAACATTTACTTAATTATATACTCACTCATCAAATCAAAGTTTTATGAACAGTCAATTCAAGTTATGACATACAAAACTCGCTGGACTATGAATTTGGTATTGTTTGTTTGAATCTTCCCATTAATCTTTCCTTCTATTTAGGACTCATTAGCTGGGTGTACCAACTGCACAAGCTAGAGGCTATCGGGACTCAGTAGCGAAGTGGATAACACGATCGTGTTTGAAGTGAACGGTACTGAATTCGAATCTCAAAGTGAACATCAAATTTAAAGGACTCAATCTCTAGTCCGACACATTCAGCGAAGCCAGTAAAGCATATTTATGGTGTGAATTATCCTAATTTACCAATATTCATTATTACTATTATTATTATTATTTCTACGTCATTGTACCTTCTTATTTCGAACAACATAAATACCTATTTGTTTATATATTTCAAATGCAATAGAAATCATTAATATGAGACTAAGTTATAAATGCTTAATTGATTACAGAAGAATGAAGATAATTAGGGTAATAAAAATGAAAAATAAATAGGACAATCGAATTGGAAAAAATGTTCCACAGTACACATATAGAGGAATATGGAAAGAGGAAATAGTAAACATACATTATGTTGGTTGACAATAATGAGAACTTTTAATGTTACATAAATGTGTGTATACAAGCAAGTGGATAGCTTGTTTTTTCTTTTCTTTTAATGAATGCCATTTAAAGGTAAACACAGTAAGAAAAAACAGCCAACTACATAATGATTAGGAGAGGTTTATACGAAGTGATTCAGTCAGTCAATCAGTCAGCTACAACGTAGGAACAGGCACCTATGTGCATCGATCCAAGTTGTCGTACCGCATTAGCACAACAAGATGAACATCAAATTCATAGGAGTAGTTAATTCAGTGGTGGTAATGTATAAAAGAAAGATTGCATAAAGGATATAGCATAGCAATAAGGAATTAGTTCGTAGAATGAAAGATATAAAGCAATTTTAATCTCACAGTTTGAAGGAAGACAAAAGTGTATACACCTACGCCATTATGATCGATGCTGAGCCATGTCACACACAGTCTCCAACCATTGGTTACGATTGTCACACGGACAACAATCAAGTAGCCTGTATTTACCAACATGGCTAACACTACAAGTTAGTGACTTCAAGCACTAATGCCACGTTTAAGTTTGGCCACCTCTAACTTTCTCCCAACCATCTCTAACACCAGTCAGGATTGCGAGTCGTGGTAATCGATGTTCAGATATACGCAACACCATGGCCCAACCATCTCAGTCGATGAAGATTCACAACCTCATCAACTGATTTACCATCATCATTCCCTAATACCCTGCGTCTAACCTCACTATTGCTTACCCGGTGATCTCAGTAGATGCGAGCAATATTTCTAAGACATCTGTGGTCAAATATTAGTAGCTTAAGAATATCTTTCAAATTACTGCTTATACTTTTACTACCTCTACCACTATGGGATTTGAATCGACAATTGTATGTGTACAAATGTGATGTGGCAACTCGAACTGATGTATGTACGTACGAAGTTCTACGTTGTTACTGATTGACTGACTTCAGACGGGAATTTATATTTCCGAAATATAAATAACACTATGACCGGTAAAACAGCTGGTTTTCTAATCATTTTACGGAAACCTACATTATATGGTGTTAAATCAAATGATAGAAGCACGATTGTGACAGTATTCATAAATTGTTGAAATTGAATGTTAGTTTTAGTGTCAGTTATTATGCTAAGCCCATATACCTTATTCTAGTTTTCGGACATCCCATTCTATTCATTCTACTTGAGTCATACTTTGACCTTGTTAATTATTCGCTTATCAATCTAGACTGTTTTTATATGAGCGTATATGTGTGTGCCCATTAATCACATGTTTGTAGCTTATTTTTGTCTGACTATAAATATGAGTAACGCTTGACTAAAATGGAGTTGGCTTCCCAGCCATCTTCCCTGCGTGTCATTTTGCTTGGCTCTGTTTCATTCGCTTCATATACAAAATATATGTATTCTCAAGTCAATTCTCGTTATTCGACTTATTTAATTCCGTTATCGACTAACGCGATTTAAGTCGACGATTATATATGAGAATAGGCGATAATAATCATTCGTACGATCTTAGAGTCAGATCCACGGGCCACTAAATAGTCTTAACCAGTAACTCATGATAAACGTAGGTAGTTTCTATATATTATAAATATTGAGTAAAAGTGACTTTTTAATTTTAGATTAATTTACGATAATTGTCAATGCTTGCACTTTCCTGTTGTATAAACATTCAAGACTGTGTTTGACCAGTCTCTATTAGCACATGTGCATCCCTAGCAGATTGTGGCCGAGTCATGAATAGGAAAAAACGCAAATACTGCATGTTATTGCTAGCAATAATTTAACGTTACTACAGTGGTCTACAATAGTTTGACAAATAGCAAATTAATAATGAGAAAATTATCGACAGGGTCGAAAGACACATTAACTTAAAGTACTTATTAATTGTAGATTTACTTTAGCAGGATCAAACCACTTTTTATTTTATATTTATTTTATTTTAACACATAGATATTGGTACAAGGAGGCACCAAATACATATGCCCCACACAAATCTCATTTGATTTGTGTTAGGGCAGTGATACTCATGGTGCAAGAAGGCAGTGAGTAAGACTTCTCTGGCATAGGCTATATACATGTGGCCATGTGAGAGCATTTCGAGAGGGTAAGCGGACTCTCCTCATCCTCGGCCGTACCAGGACACTTGAGGGCCACACCTTAAGCACGACGGCTACTGACATATCAACTAGTTATACAAACTGAATTAACTAGACAAGGGATATCAAAGCTTAATTTGTGGAATGAAAGTCGAAGATTATGACTACCAAACCACTGACTCATAGAAGTATTAATCTATAACTAGTATTGATCCCAGTCAGCTTGGAAATATACAACATCATTGATTCGATTGTATTAAAACAGGAGTGAAATGAAAGAAAACGAAAGGATATAATGAGAAAACACCTACATGAAAGAAAGTCGATGTGATAATAACCACGTAATCAATTAATATTTCCGATGAAAAATCGTATTCACAAGTGTAATACAAACCAATCATCATACACTCAAACCAGATCATCATCCATCAATTTAATCTTAGCTTTGTGCATTTTAACGAGGAAGTGATAGATAGAAAGCAAGAAAACGAGTAGATGGAGGACAGCTTTTAAAATAGATAATCAGACAGATAGAAATAAGCCAAGATGGATTAGTAAAAGTGTGCAGTAATAATAATAATAATAATCGATTCTTTCTTTACACTGAATCAGGTCAAGGTGAATTATTCATTAAAAAGAAAATTGATTATCAGCAAGGAAAGTAAATATTGATAAATAAGACAAAATACATCAGACCACAGTTTCCAGTGACATACATTCTGTACAGTAGAAATAGTTACATTGATTGAATCAAAACACAATTTAGGGAAGATCTCTTAGTAATATATATTAGCCTAAGAAGTCATGATACACACCATCATATCAACACACAAGAAGTCAACGTAAATGAGAGCTAATAAAATAATTAAAATATTAACCCCATATGAGTGTATATTTCAAAATGAAAAACAATCAGTTAAAGGCAGTCAGCCAGCTACAACGTAGGACCAGGCACATATGTGCATCGGTCCAGGTTGCCATACCTCATTAGCACACAAGATGAACAGCAGATTCATAGGAGTGGTTAAGTCAAAGGTGGTAATATATAGGAAAAAGATTGCATATAGAGATATAGTACAAGAAGAAAAAATTGGTCCGTAGAAAGAAAGGTATGAAGTGATTTTAATCTCTTAGTTTAAGGGAAGACAGATAGTGTATACAACTAAATTGTTGTGATCGATTTTGAGCCATGTCACACACAGTCTCCAACCATTGGTTACGAAAGTCACGCGGACCCCAACCAAGTAGTCTGCATCTACCAACATGGCTCAGACTAGAAGTTAGAGACTTCAGGCACTGATGCCACGTTTTGGTTTGGCCGCCCCTAACTTTCATCCAACCATCCCCTACACCGGTTAGCATTGCACGTCGCGGTAATGCTAACCGGTGAAAAGTGTTCGCGATCCATAGAACTAACCGATGATGGTGAACAACATGGTAATAAAATACCATTAATTTACGTATACCGTTGAAATATCAGTCGTTAGAAGAAATATAGTTCAAATTGTTGATCAAATGATTCTCTCTTTGACAGGAAAATCTATACATTGCCTACATGATAAGTGTCATAAATTCAGTTAGTTACAAAGTAGGACCAGGCTCATATATGCATCGGTCCAAGTCGTCATACCTACCTCCATAGCACAACAACACAACATGAACACCGAATTCATAGAAGCACTTAACTCAATGGTGTAATACATGAAAGAAAGAGTTTATATACGGATATACACAGGATATAATACACAAAGCAAAAATTAGTTCGTAGAAACAAAGATATTATGCGATTTTAAGAGGAAGATGGAGAGTGTATACACCACCTACACCATTCAGACCGTGTCATCAATTAGTTAAATGTGTTTTACAAACTCATTCCAAGATTGTTTCAACTACAAACCCATCAATTTTGATTAGACCTTGACGAAATCTAAAGAAATCTATCAGAATATTGTAGGTAGTGAATTAATACCTATGATACTGATAACATAGACAAACATTTCTGGGAATACTGAAAAAGAAAACACCTTATTCACGTATCCAAGATACAGGCATAAGTAATAAATTAAATATGCAACATGACTTAAATATTAAACAATATCATGGGAAAGGACACAGAGAGTTCATTTAGGGGAGCTATAAAACCCTGATTCTAAACTGATGGTGAACATCGGCTATAGGATCCTTAATGAACAAATAGCGTGTGAACCAATCGTTGTTCACTGATTACCATGGAACTGCACCTACCGACGTTTCTCTACTACCTTGTGGATCAGACCTTTAGGTCAAGGGTCCCAGTTGTGGCCTCCTAAGAAAACCAACTGTTTCGGTTTGAGCACCCGGACAGTAGTATCCCAGCCCTCACACAAATCGAATCATCTATGTGCAGTATATCTATTCGGTATCTGCTTATGTTTAAATAATAAGGATTAAACAATAATAATAATAATAATAATAATAATAAAAAAGGAATATGGTTGGTATAACAAATGTAGAATCATTAAATTTAGTATATAATAAAGGTATATCTTGCTATGAAATATGAACTGAACAAACCTCGAAAACAAAAAGACGGACATTCAATAGAAGGATCTAATGTCAGAGCTTCATTATCTAAATGTCATCATCAGTGAAATTTGATAAATTTCATAGGAAATACCATTTGTTTATAACAAACAATAAGAAATGCAAAAGTAAGACAAAGAACTTACCATTTTCTGCATATTCCATCACTAGATATACATGACGCTCAGATTCGATCACTTCATATAAGCGAACTAGTTGACAATAAGAAGAAGAAGAATAACCAGAAAATATGGTTAGCAATAATAATGTTGATTTCAAAGACAATAATATGGTAGTTCCCATTTAAACATTAAAATAAAAACACGAATTTCAGCGAAGGGATCTCTTTTCAACGAATTTATTATCAATCGTATTACAATCGTTTATATATGAAACATTTTTGTTAAAGTACTAATTCCATAAGGAAATGTGAACAAGGAATAACCAAGATGATGTAATAGAAAGATTATAATACTAGATTACGTAATATGAATAATAACAATAGATTTAGTGAATATAATAAGATGATTAAAATGTTTTCGTTACAATAATTAAAGGTCATAGAGGTGTAAACAATAAAGTGATATGATGAACATTCATGAATAAAACAATGAGAATATAAGACATAAGTAAAGGGACAATGCATTAAGAATAATAACAATCAAAATACTTAAGGCCAAGGTAACGATAACGATAAGACGTACTTCTTTTGTACGCATAGTTCTGGTTTAAACTCCTGGATGGTAAGAGCTTCAGCTATTTTTAAAAGTTGGATGCGAAGAAATCTGGGTAGATTTGAACGAATCATATAAACAACCTTAAATTCATTTTTTGGATCTGTGGAATGGTTACAGTCGATGAGGTGTTCAAGTATAAAACTCCTAACTGCTTTCCTTTCCCCCTTATAGAACCAAGCTGGAATATGTTCCCGTATCCGAGTTGAAAGCGAGCGCTGGCTACGACCAATGTACCTTGCTCCACAAGAGCAAGTGAACTGGTAGATGCACATAGAGGCGACCAGACGCGGAAGCTTGTCTTTTATGGACACAGAAAATAAGTCCCTACTCGTGAAGGTTATACGCAATTTAGCTGCATTAAATGTTCTTGTAATAGTTGTTGTTAGACGATTTTTGATTACGTCTGATGTTCGATCAGCTTATATAAAGGTTTTTCTTCGTAACGGAACAACTAGGTTTCTTGTCGCAACTACTTCTATTCATATTTTTTTTCTATGAACCGTTCTGGGTAACCATTTTCCAACCGGGTTTTCTTCAGGAATTCGAGTTCTTCTTCTTCTCCTATACCACTGAACATCGCACGTCGAGACAGTCATCTTTCACATCATCTGAGCTGCAGTCAGTGGGAGAATAGGCAGAGACGACGAACAGGCAACGACGAGTGTCCCTATCTTTCCGAGTCCTTATTGGTCCGTTTAGTCGGACAGAGCACAAACGACTGTCTACTGGGATCCACTCTAAGAGAGCTAGTTCTGCCCTAGGACCCAATGCTATGCCTACGCCGGTGAGGCCACGAGAAGCAGAATCAGGGCTTCCAGATACACGAAGTGTGAATCGAGTTGGTTCTTTATTTTGGCATGGTGCAAATGAATGACGCTACTCGGATCCTGTATGTGCGTTTCGGAGACGCAGCACACATCGATGGCGCGAGATTCCAAAGTCCTAGCTAAGGAAGCCTGCTGTCCTATTTGGCACAGTGTTCGTACGTTAGAAGCTCCTACGTGTAGTTTAGAGCGTGGTTTAAGGAGACCAGGAATAGCGTTCCGTGTACTCGAATCGTTTGCCCTAGCGGTGCGAGATGATAAAGAGACGTGAGGAGGGTTAGTCGGGGAGATAAGAGTGGTATTAAGAGGTGTAGGAAGGATTTGAATGTGACCAACTTGGTCTCGTGTGCTGTTACGGGTATGAGGGCTGGTATCACTTACCGGCTGCCCACACTGTGGAAGAGTGCTTCCTGAGGAACCTGAAAAGGAAATCGGATTAGCGTTGGTCTTAACTGCCCGGGAGCGTGACCGCAGAGCCCAAGGGACAGCTGCTTGAGGCCAGTCGCGCACGGCCTTTTTGTGGAAGGTTTTTGGCGTGTTAGCTCCGTTCTCCAAAGGGCCTTACCGCCAGAGACGGTAATCTGTAAGGTAAGGTGAGGTGTGACACTTTTAGGGTCGACCTTCGCTAACCCCACCCCTCCTTGTGAGAAGGCAGCATCATTGTAGATGCTGGTTGTCTGAGGGAAACACTTTAATGCTGTCACACCCCTCTACAGTCAGCAGTACGACTTCGCCCTCAGACCTTGAGTTGCTGCTTTTAGTCTTACCGTTCTCCAATCGACCTGCCTGGCATGGTAGAACCTACAGGAACATATGTTCCAGCCAATATAGCTCGGTTGGGTCATCACGATAGGCAAGCTCGACCAACGCGTCAAGGTAGCAGCTACGGTCGGGAAATGAGACCAATGTATTATTAATAGAACTGTGATGAATAAAAGTAGAACTGCAACCCATGATTCATTGGTTACAAAATTGAGTTCACAGTTCTATAATTCATCTGATTTACACAGTTAGCATGTCCATTTGATAGCCTACTCTTACATCGATTAACTATGGCCATACAGATAAGGGATGGTTAAGCACTTATAACATATACCAGCTACCTCACTCAATGAATATAAACTTATTCATTACTTCATTGTTTCAAAAGACTAATCTGTATGAAGTACACTATCTGAGAGTAATACATTCCTAATCAAATCAGCTTGTTTATTGTTTAATTCGTGATTTATATCGCAAACTAGATTGATTTAAACAAGGTCCGATAACCGTACAATGTTTTTAGATTACCAATGGTTTTCAAACTAAAATCAATCAGAAATATATTCAAATTCATCTAAACAAAGAAACAGACTAAATTGTGATTTATTAAATCCAAAACACAATGACAACGAAGATTATACATACACCAGTTTTTTTGTATAAATCTCAGTAGTTACAAAGAAATTTTTTGCACCTCCAGTGAATGAGTAGACAATTGCTGGTTGCTCTATTTATTCATTTTTTTATTCCAACACATGAACATTGGTATAAGGATGCACCACATAAATCCTTCAATTTGTGTAAGGGCTGTCCAAACCGAAACAGGTAGTCTTCTTAGGCGGCCAGATCCGAAGCCTTCGACATAAAGGTGAGATCCACAAGGCAGTGGGGGAACGTTAGGATACAGTCCCATGGTAGCCAGTGACTAACGATTGCTTCACACGACATTTGTTCTCTCAGGATACTGGAGCCAGCCCATGTGCACCATTGGTTTGGAATCAAGATTTTCCAACTCAACTAGGTGGATCCTTCATATCCACTAACCCAGTTCAAATGCCCAATATTCGCTTTCCATGTTGTCAATTTTGTAAACAACAGTAATGCCACAAGAAGGCAATGAGTAGGACTTCTGTGACAGTAATTGTATGCACGTTGCCATGTGAGAGCATTTCGAGAAGAAGAGCTGGCTCACCCTACTCTCAGCCATATCAGAGCATTTTCGAGTTTGAAAGTCAACTTAGAAGCGCGCGAGACACATAGGTTCTGAGTTCGAATCTCGCGGGGCAGGATCGTGGATGCGCATTGCAGCTGAGGTGTCCCATACTAGGAAGAAACTGCTGTCTAGTGCTTCCAGGTTTTTCATGGTGATGTAGTTTCAATGGACACTTTAATTAACCATATAAGTAATATGAAACAAATGTCTAACATTTTTTCCGGTAGTAATAATAACAATAATAATACTATTAATACTCCAAATTATACAATGGATAAAGAGAGTATAGTTATTGTTAAACACAAAAAAGAATCAATGAAAAGATATTAAATATAATTGATTTTTATCTCTACCTCTCTCTCTTTATCTCTATATCTGAGTGAATATTCGTGAGTGACAGAAATGTAAGGAGAGAATGAGAGAGAGAAAAAGGGAGAGAGATAGCAACACGTGTCAAATTGACTTTATCATTATTATCATTATTGTTATTGATTTTTTTGACAGACAGCCTGTTGTTTTAATTATTTGTGGAATTCTGTAATATACATATTGGCCCATTGGCCTTAGTTGTCATCTCTTAATCATTCACTCTTTCTCCCTCCCTCTCTCCCCACTTACTTTCATGCTTATGTACAAACCATACAACTAAGGAGTAAAACGAATTCGATAAGAAAAGAATAATAATAATAATAATAATAATAATAATAAAGGAATATAGACAATTTATTTGGGAGAAAATCAATATATATATACACACACACAGAGAGAGAGAAATGATCTATACCATTTATTACTTGATAGTATTTCAGTATGTTCGAGAAAGAAAGAAAGTAGTTTCATCACAGCTCTGGCTCATCTATGGTGAAACGCATATTAACGTAATAGACAAAACTAACATTCTCACTAAAAATTACAATAGAGATTATAATTACTTCAAGAATTTTAATATATTTCAATAGTTGAAATCATCAGTCGATTGAAACTAGACCACCATGGAATACATGGAAGCAATGGATGGCCGTTTCGTCCTAGTATGGGACTCCTCAACAGTGCCCTTCCACGGTCCCGTTTCCCTCCCGCGAGATTCGAACCCAGGACCTATCAGTCTCGCGCGCGAGCGCATAATATAATTGATGAGATAGGATAACAGCTATTGACTTAAGCCATAATCATAACGAATAGTTGAAAATATCAGGTGAAATGGTTCACAACAAGTACCAATAGCTAATATTTACTTTGCATTTCAATGACAATGTCGTTTGCATATAAATCGAATGGAATACTTGAATATCTTATGTGGATTAACACTGACTTATTTTCAACGAGCTATATTCAGGCGAATATCAGTTTTGGAGAAAAACTATTCAAATTAATATACAAATTGAATTAGAAAATTCCTAAGTGATTTTCATAAAACATAATCTGTAAAAATAAATAATGTTCGAATTCTCACTTCACGTCCAGTTGAAACATGTTGTGCTAATTTGACTTTCGCAAAATTACCACGACCAAGTGTACGAATTAACTTATATTTCCCTACATTTGGTTGATCTCTTAGTGATTTTCTGTCAGGATTGTGTTGAAACGAAGAATTATTAGCTTGATCGTTGGTACCAGTACATGAAGTTTTACGCATTAAACGAACTCCTGATGAACTGACAGTACTTGTTGTAGTCACACTAGGCATCTTTGTTACTTTTCTGTGATCTGCTAAAATTAATAATATGAAATGCCTTTTGTTATTAGAGAAAAACAATAGTAATACTATAACTCACTACGATAATCAATATGTCACTTGAACAAGGTGAGTTACCTACGAACTAGAAGGACAAAACAGGGTCGAAACAACTTCCATCAAACTACAAACCTGTTAGCTTCACCAGTGTCGTAGTTAAAAGAATAATCAAAAAGACTATAATGACATCTGTGGAAACCAACAACTTGTTAAACAGCGAACTACATGGTTTCAAGAAAAGATTATCTTGCATAGCAAGCCCCGTTAAAGCGAAATCAATGGACAAAGGCTCTAGATAGTAGAAAATCAGTGGATGTTATCTACGCAGACTTCAGCAAAGCATTTGATAAGGTGCCAAAAATATAAACTACTCTTGAGGCTGGAAAATTCAAGAATTGCCGGACCTCTCCCAAAGTAGACCAACGATTTCTTGGTAGGTCGTAGACAGAAAAAATGAATTTCAAATGCTCCTCCTGGAAACCAGTACTTAGTGGAGTACTGCAATGCTCTGTCCTAGGTCCTTTACTTTTTATGCCGTATGTAAATCAACTCCCAAATATGGTTAAGTCACCTATGCTACCATACGCTGATGTAAAAATCCAGTGAAGTAATAGGGGGAGTATATAAATGTGCACTTCAGCCAGACTTAGATGTTATGACTAGCTGATCTAAAAAGTGGTTGGTGCTTATCAACATGGCTAAATATGTTTACATCCACATTGCGGATACAAATGTAAACATATATAGCACAAGGGAAGTCAGTGCCCATAGTCTGGATCTTCAGATGAAAATGAGCCATGATATTAAGACCACGGTCCACTACCTAGAGGTAGCATCTAAGGCGTTCAAAACCCTATGGGCTTTAAGACGGACGTTTACCAAGTTAGATACGAATATGTTCACTACAGTATATACAACCTTAGTGACATCCAAACTTGAAAACTGAGGTTTGGGTGCAAGCCTCTCTATTAAAAGGTGACTCGGATATCTTGAGAAAAGTACAGACGGTGACTATCGAGTCATCGATTCTTGAAACCTGTTACCAAAAGTGGTGTCTACCTCTCCAACTCACTAATCCAAAAGAAAACCAGACACTCAGAAGCTTACTAGATTAGGACAAACACAGATTGTAGGTTTTCTATCCTCAATACACAAATCTGTATATTACTTTTTCAGTAAGATTCGTTTTATTAAACTATAGATACTAATTACTTTATTTGACATAAATTCCACGCACTAGTCACATGACATCTATACTACTGACATTAGCATAACTAAATCAATAAAAAATGAATTAATCATCTTGTGATGTTTAAGTAATGAATACGCACTTGGACGCTAGAAATTAAAGTATCAAGTGAGTGTGAACATAACCGCGATGGTGTTATTTATGATATTTTATAGAACAACAATAATCCATTTATTCAATACTTAGTACTGTGCACAACTGAATTTCCAGCACAAAACACTTTAACAAGGTCCTGCTTTTTGCTCACCCTACAAAACTTGTATATGCATATAAAACATAGAAAAACGTAAACAAAATGAAAAATGTGTGTTCAGGAGCTGTAGTTTTTTTATTAGCAGTCGTATGCACTAGATGAGACATTGATGTGTTTTGACCTCCGACGCGCTTTTCCTTTGACAGGAAATCCCGAACTGTGAAATACTGGTGTAACCTAGTGCCTGTCGGAACGTGTTTGGATACAGTGTAAATTAGTTAGATTCAAGTCCCTTTGTTCGTACTAAAGTAATGAAACATAGGGAACACAAAGACCCAATCGAGTGACCTACCTTTTCATCTTATAACTTAGTCTATTCCTTCAACTTCACAGGTCATTGAGATGATTCTATATTCCAGGGTTTCTACGTAGTTGAATAACTCAGCTTCATTAGGGTATTATCCAGCAGCCAAAGAACCCAAAAGCTGTTGTAAGTGGGATGCTTATGACAAATTTGGAGTGCATCAAAGTTTAGGGTTTCATATTCTATGAAGATCCTAACAACACACTTTACTTTGGATTTGAACGCCTGTTTTTTGGCTTGCTGTATTCTAGTATTACTTAAACAACAATGATACCAATGAAGAAAAATATACCGATCGAAATCCCTCTAATGATCACCATTAAATAGTTATTTCTCGAAATCCTGTGATGCTGAATCTCGATCTATCACGTTTAGAACTATATTCACTAGACTGCAGGACTTAATATTGCAGTATACACTTCAGACGTTAAAAACAGCTGATAACAACTAATAGCTTTTAGTCATTAGTAAGACATTGGAGTATTCAGCTATTCAACCTACTCAAGTTTAATTGATACTGTAAGTGCAGTCAGGAATTTAGTGCGTGCTTAGTGTGTTGGATTTTAAGATAGAAACAATCGGTTTTCTACAGAGAGTTGCTTGACAAAACAATAAAATGTGTTCAGTGGTAGATTATATGGATGAAACGGCGCTTAAAATTAGCAATAAAAAGCATTATTTTTCTGGCCAATTCTTGTTCCTATGTTGTGGTGTCATATTTTATCTATATATTCATTCAATCTGAGATACTGAGTCATTGTGCCGAATTCTACTGAAGTTACTTCACCTTGCCTGACAAATGAAAAAGCTTCTAGATTGTGGTTAAGAATCGACTTTTCAACGAAACTTGTAGTAACCTATCTTGTTACGCATTTAATGGGCACAAGTGATGGGTATTAAACCATTTAATGACATCGACGTGAGCATCACTAGAGCAATTGGTTGGTGGCTAGCACGACACCTAGAACAATTGAATTACATATTTGAAAGCTTCCATAAAGCCTCTCCAGCTACCCACCGGTATCGCTAGCCATAAATTAGTCGAGTGGAAATTAACGCCGAATACACGGTAAAATACTGCTTACTACCCAGCCGATTTTCAGTAACCGCTGTTGAAGACACAGCCAGATTGCAGAGACATACAGGGTGAGGTGGTTAAGTGAAAATAATGTTGAAGAAAAGGAAACCATAGAAGCTAGCTTTCGCAGTTCCATTTTCCTAAGGACTGTCAGTGAATACGGGATAGTAACTGACGATCCAATTTAAGACCTACTTTGGTCAAGCAAATCTTTTCAAAATGATTTCTCTAAGATGAATACAATAATCTGTATAGAAGTTTGCACACCTTAAGACAAGTACAAAACCAGCCCCACTTACAAGACAGCCAAGGAAAGAAACGACCCTGGCTATATCACCCGCTGGATCCCACTACAATTAGGGATAAATCGATGCATTTCCGAAAATAAAAACGACACCAGGTATACCAACTTGTTTGAAAAACTACTTTACTAATGAGCTAGGATGTATCTTGTGTCTAATTCATGTTCCGATCATGGCAAATTGAAAAATACTTGTGCAAATTATTGTAAAAATGATTTCATACATACCCAGAAGCTGAGTTACTGATATCCGATATCTGAGCAATCACACAAACTAAGAAACACCACATACATCCCCAACAAGCAACCATATTCTACCAACCGCTCAACACTTGAAGTCAATCAAACAACCTTCAAACTCCAAAATGACTCAGACTGTTTTCAATGATATTAGGGAAGCTCTCCTCTTATACGTCTAGAAGCGACAAACAATCAATGCCCCATAATCAAAAAAGGCTTGAAGAACAAACAAAAGTAAAAGAATAAACAGGAAATTGTTTCAGTTTCGAAAGGATAGGAGCCCTGTGTTGATCCAACCTTCTTTTGAAAGCACCGACTAATGGAGCTTCACTAACAATCGTTGATGATTCGATGAGAAAGGCAGTAGTCAGCTGATAGCTAATTTGTCCTGGTCATGTGAACAAATTCAGTGTCCTCTTGAACTTTCTGTTTTGGAAGACAAGAAAAATAAGAGCATATCAGACTCAATTCATCACAAAATAGCCTAAAAACCGTTAAAAAATCGCGTCTGGGTCTTCTATAAAACAATGGAGATAGGTTGCGTTTGGTCAGTTGAGCATCATACGGGAGCTTTGCTATTCTGGAAATTAGTTTGTAGCGGTAAATAAATCCCCAAAATAAATAGCTCTGTACGTTTTCGACATTGGATGCTAACCACATTACTTTTAATGCACTCACCTAGCTGAAGGCGATCGGTCATGCATCCGCACAAGATCACGAGTGCGAACCTCGTGCTCAACACTCCCTGTAATGGCTATCCAGATTAGATCAGACGATCCTCGATATAATGATAGTCTATCGAGTGTATCTTCGAATCGCCTCGCTTCTATCTTTTGATTTCATTAGGTGGGTACGGTTCATATTAGGTGTTACTGGCCAAGGCATTGTCAAACTCCGAATACCTGTGGCATCTTCATTGGTGAGCCTAACGTGATCTGGTACACCAGATTACAAACTGTGAGTCTGTTCTTTTTTGGGATTCTATATATCATTGCCTTATTTTAATTTTTTTACATTGTGATATTTTTTCATGTTTTTGGATATATATATTTCCCTCGTTCGGTCTCGTACTTCATATTTCGCCATGACTGAACAGACACCCAAAGTACTTGAGCTTAAGACTATGTCCCCACCTTCGTTTCAACTGATACCCTTCTGTCCAGATAACATCAAATCCTGGTTTTGCTACGCAGAAGTTGACGTGATCGACACACGTGCACAATTATTCGCAGTTGTCAAGGCACTGCATTTTAGAAATCACCAAATCTTCTAATACCGAGACTTTTTCAGTCAAAGAAAAGCCTCAAGCGACCAAGAATGACATAACCGAGTTATGTCATACACTTACGCGGTATCTTAATTTTCGTAACGACCGTAAACGGTCACACACCCCTCGAAGAAGCACTTCACGTAAGCGATCTGTCTCTAAAGCACGAGATACTGATAACCCCGACTGGTGCTGGAATCATAACCAGTATGAAAATTCTTCCGGAAATTGCAGAAAACCATGCGATTTCTTCAACCCAAAACACACGGACACGAAAAACAACTCGGGAAACTTCCAAGCCGGCACGCGTTAACGGCAACCGTAGCCGGCGAACATAGCCGTCTGTTAAAAGTCACAGATGTGATGACGAGAGTTCGCTACCTCGTCGACACTGGCGCAGAAGTTAGCGTTACCTCAGCAAATTCTAACGACCGATCGGTTCCAAACTTACAGGCGGCAAACGGAAAGCCTATCGCTACGTATGGCAAAAGTTACGTTTACCTTAACGTGAGTTTACGCAAACCCATTCATTGGATCTTCGTTGTTGCAGATGTTTCTATGCCAGTCATTGATATGGACCTTCTACAGCACCATAATCTGATCATCGATACGTGCAAACGGAAGCTAGTAGACGGAAACACTAATCTATCTGTTCGCGTAACTTCTTTTGCTGGTTGCAGATTATCTCCAGTCACAATTAAGCATACAATAGACCCATTTTATCAACCACTACTCGATAAGTATCCTGGGATACATCAAACGCAACGAAGTCACCGTGTGTTACCAGCAACGTTACACACCACATCACGATTACAGGACCACCTGTGTTCTCCAAAGCACGCCGACTAGCCCTGAAAAGCTAAGGTTAGCGAAAAACGAGTTCGATCACATGATAGACTTAGGAATCATACGGCCGTCAAATAGCCCATATGCATCTCCGTTGCACATGGTCCCTAAAAAGGATAGCAACGATTGGATCCAACTGGCGACTATCGGCGACTGAATGCGAAAACCATTCTCGATCGTTATCCGTTGCCTCACGTTCACGATTTGAAAGCTACCTTGAAAGGTACAACTGTCTTTTCAAAATCGACTTGGTCAAAGCGTGAAACCAAATCCCTATGGATACTGACGATATTCCGAAAACAGCTATCATAACTCCATTCAGAATCTACGAATTTTTGCGAATGCCTTTCGGTTTAAGAAACGCCGCCCATACCCGACAAAGGTTCATAGACGACGTTTTTCGAGAACTCAGCTTCGTACATGCGTATGTTGATGACTGCTTAATAGCAAGTCCGGACAGAGAATCGCATCTCAAGCATCTGGATCTTGTTTTCGACTGACTACAAAACATGGCATTACTGTAAACATTCAGAAATGTCAAATCGGAACCGACTCACTAGACTTCCTAGGACACACTATCGATGCTCAAGGCATTCGACACCTTAGGACCAAAGTGGCGGCCATTCTGGATTACCCAGAACCGACCGCGATCAAGTAACTACGAACGTTTAACGGCCTTGTAAGTTTCTATAGATGATTCATACCGAAATGCGTGTTACTCATGAAACCTCTTTCCGACCAACTTCGTGGAAAGGCAAAATCCATGAAGTTGGAGGACACTGCACGATAAGCATTCTCAACAATTAAGGAACCTATCGCGAAAGCAACAATGCTCGCACATCAAAACACTAAAGCGCCCATTACTATCGTATTAGACGCATCCGACTCAGCAATCGGAGGAGTCTTACAACAATCGGTCAACCACTCCTGGCAACATTGGCATTTCTCTCTAGACGGTTGTTAGATACTGAATCGAGGTACAGCACATCCGGTAGGGAACACCTAGTTATGTATTGTGCTTTAAGGTTTTTTCAACATTATATCGAAGGCCGTGAACTCACTCTTTTTACTGACCATGAACCGCTTACTTTCTCGTTAGGCTCCTCTTCAGACAAGTACTCACCTCGTGAGTCTCGACAACTGGACTACATTTCGCAGTTTATTTCGGATATTCAACACATTTCTGTAACAAACAATGTAGTCGCAGACGCTTTGTTTCGCGTAACTTCTTTGAACAGTTTCCAAGGAATCGACCTTCTGAAACTCGTCCAGCTTCAAGTAGAAGACACTGGTCTTCAACACGAGTTATCGTCTACAACCCTTAAACTATGTATCAAACAGATGGGAACAGGTGTGGAAACCTTACTTTGTGACACATCTACAGGTAGGGATCGTCCAATCGTTCCGAAACGTGATCGACTCAACGTCTTCAATACGTTGCACAAACTTTCTCGTCTTACTAGGTATCCGCAATGCAGTGAAAACTGACATTGGATACACTGCGGCTCAACTCGTGCATGGAACGACACTTCGACTTCCAGGAGAATTCGTGCGTCCTTCATGCTCTTCAACGAACATGGATCTAACCTCCTACACGAACAGGCTTACAAAGGCGATACGTTCGGTTAAACCTGTTCCCACTCGACCTCGATCAACTGATGTTTTCGTCCAACCTGACTTACAATACAGTACGCACGTCCTCGTACGTCGAGGCTCGCATCGATGACCTCTTGACTATTGCACGATAAAGAGAAGGATGGGGTTTAAGAGGGACCAAAAATTCTCATTGCACATTATTTTCTTATATTGTATATCACGGTCCCTTATAGTAAGGAAAGACGACCAGACGCTGCTTAATCTAGTGAGCTATCAGAAGAGTGTTTACGAACGACAAAAGTCGTTGGGTTTAAACTTCCGGCTGTCCACGGCTTACGGTCATTACTACCCCAGTAAGAGAGAGTGATCAGTAGCGGTAAATAAATCCCCAAAATAAATAGCTCTGTACGTTTTCGACATTGGATGCTAACCACATTACTTTTAATGCACTCACCTAGCTGAAGGCGATCGGTCATGCATCCGCACAAGATCACGAGTGCGAACCTCGTGCTCAACACTCCCTGTAATGGCTATCCAGATTAGATCAGACGATCCTCGATATAATGATAGTCTATCGAGTGTATCTTCGAATCGCCTCGCTTCTATCTTTTGATTTCATTAGGTGGGTACGGTTCATATGACTCCGCTGCCTGTATAAAACAATCAGGTACGAAAATGTACTACACAATTATAACTGATAATTGTTTAGTCCCATGTAGGTGTTTGGCTTCCAGATTGGATTGACAGTCTAGGAGGAAGAGGAAAACGGTGTAGATATCATGTGTACGAAAATGTTTGAAAATGTATGTGTGTGAATGTGTCAATTTGCCAGAAGTTGGACCCCTCACCAAACTCGATCTCTTGTATGAACTTGAGTTTGTGATGACCACCTTTTATATCCGGGTTCTTGGCTGCGGGTGCATGGGAGTACTCTTCGAGCAGGACATACAGTCAAATAGAAAAAGAAAATTACAAAGAGTACGAAGATCGAACAGGTTTTTTTATTTCAGTGACCATTTGATGGCTTGATGTAGGTAAGCATATTATATTGAAGCTACATCTCCTCAAGTCAACTGGGTAACGTGTTGGTCTGCCATGTACAAGTGTGCGAGTTATATTACTCATGTACATCATGAATAACTGATCAGTGTAAGGAAATACTACAGTCCCACCTACTATGGACGGGTGTGGTCTATTGCTTTAGTTAGTGGTCTAGCATTCAGGAGGGCACAGGTTCGAATGCATATGGAGTAGGCGATTACAATCACGAAACTTACATCCACATGATGGCTGCTGACTGTAAGTTGCTCAGTAATGAGGAAAAATAACAATAAAAAAACAGACGAGTATGCCAAAGTGTTCTGACAAGCCATAGTGGATCACCGTGTTAGCTGCCTAAAGTATGAACAACACAAGTGTTTTCGATCCAGGTAATTATCAATCAAATGAAAAAGCCACATGTGTGGTAGGTTTCAGTTTCACGACGAACTAAGTTCTTCAACATTCAAAATAAGATCACAAAAATATAATGCAAATAAGAAATAAGGAAATATGTGAATATATGAGTTATAATTTTTTGACATATACTTAGTTGTTTGAGGTCAACTCTGAACTAATCAACCTAAGTCGTCACACGCTCACATATTGCTGATCAGTAATAAATGCTGATATATGTCGAACAGTAAACAATTGTGGAAGACGTTATAAGTTGAAAAATCATCCTCCGAAGTGGACTCCATTGTCAGTATCATCTGGAGCCTGACTGAAAATTCATGCAAACTACTTTAGTCGATCTGTACACAAATAATATGCACTTGTAGTTATTGATTCTTTTTCAAAGTGACCCGAAATTGTTTCACGACCACCGAATTCTGAATTCACAATCAAAGCATGAGGAAAGGATGTTAGTCAGGAGGTTGTTCCTTTGGTAATAAAGACTGGTGAGTACTTGTCTGAAGATGAGCTTAAGGAGAAGATAAGAGGTTTGTGATTGTTGAGAACAGTGAATTCACTGCATTCAACAGTGTTTATAGTGCCGTACAGCACAAGGCATGACTAGGAGTTCAACACTGCTATATATCAACTCGGAGTCTAACAATCGTCTCGAAAAGAATGTCAAATGTTGCCACGGGTGGTTATCCTATTTTCATAAAACTCCCCCGATTGTTCAGTCTGCAGCGTCTACGGTGGTACCAAAGAGTGCTCCAGTGTCCTGGTGTGCGAGCATGCTTGCGTTGGCGATAAGTTCATCAAATGTGGAGAATGCTTTTCGCCAGGTATCGTCCACATTGATAGACTTCGCATTTCCACGAAGTTGGTCCATGAATAGTCTGATGAGGGACGCGCGATTCGGTATGAACTGTCAATGTAAACTTACACGGAATCTGAGCGTACGCAATCGCGCGACTATGGTAGGTTCTGAGTAATGCAGAATGAGAAATTGACCAATTGTTAACAACGTCCTGGATTGTGAAGTGATCAATCATTGACACAAACACTGTAGTGTGTTCGCTTTGCGAATATGTCATCTAATTTATCAATGCTACGGCACGACTGTCACTAATTCATTCAATCTTCACATTTTCTCATTCCTAATTGAGTATCGGCTGAACCCTCTAGAACTAATTCATAACACCTCATTACAACAGTATGCTAACCAGCTCTCACCAAACAGTGAAATAACGAAGGAGTGAGGTGTCTTGTCATATGTTAATGCGGTATTACGACAGTTCAGTTTCAAACAAAGAACGTTGTCAATCTCGAGTGATATTTTCCAGTGGTGAGACTTGAATAAATTGGATATTCACAACGGACTAATCGTTGATTGCTATTGCCAATAATCACCTATACGCGAGACTGTAAATCTGCAAGTTCATTGTTGTAAACCCTTGTAAAACTAACCAGTTTTTATTGAATGCAAACACTCACATAAACACAAAAACAACATTTTATATTCTATCAACAAACATTCACCAGTTACTACGTAATCCATCATGAAAATGGTGTGTCCTTCCATACAAACATTACAATTTATTGAAATGACAATCAAAATACAAAACGTTTTTATTAAAGTACAAAATGAAAATGACAAAGTAAGCATGATAAACCAAGTGATAAAACGCTTGTGAGAATCATGGATTACTCTTCGTTTTTCTGCACAAGATTAACCATATGAAACACCCAATGCATGCAACAATGAACGAGATAACTATTGGTAAGACAATGTAAAAGTAATTGAGTGATTTTCCGTGTTCGGTGACTTCAGTCATTTCTGTAGGCCCAGTCTGAAGAAGTGTTGTGTCATTCGAAATATTGTCAGTCGAGCTATTCTGAAGAGAGATACAGTGGTATTCATAGTAAATATCAAACATGTCATCATTCATCATACATCATTGTCAGTATTGATGGCACAATTGAATTCAACAAATACTTACATAATTTGCACTTGCACAATGTGATCAATATACAACGAATCAAAATATCTGCTGCCGACTTGACAGTCAATGTGATAAGTACACATTATCCAACAACTAACTGACGATTTATGCTTGTGTGATGAAACTTGTTTCCTGGATTTCACACCCTACAATTATCTAAATGTTGATCAACAAAATTATAACTGATGGCTCTATTGAAGTAATGCATACTGGATGCATATTTCTCAACAAGGAATCAGAAACACTTGCTCTCAATATCAACAATGAAAGCCTACGAACTTTTACTAATTATCCAATCATGCTACACAATTTTCAACAGACTACACTTCATCATTCAAACTGTTTCCATCGATATGTTTCCGGGCATTAGTATTAAACGACGCTTCTATTCATTGTTGAATATCCGCAAAGAGACAAAGCATTGTACTAACATCTGATTGAGTATCGTCAACGCATACAATGTTTTAGTTTATGTACTGAGGGAACAATAAAAATCATTACTTATTCGTAGAAATAAATAGTTCGTCTGAGTAAACATATTCACAATATGGAATGTGGCAATATTAAAAACAACTTGTGAAGTCGTCCAATTACTTACTTTAGGCTGGCAAACATTTAATTTGAATTCACGAACATTCTTATCACTGCCAGTAGTACACATCTTGGCATTTTCACACCAAATACACTTCGTATTCGATGTTGATGCATTCACATGCTTCTGTCGTATTGTGTTTTGGACAGCCTTCAGTGAAAAGAGTAGGGTGATCACATTTCAAGTTAATAGACAAAAGATAAGTGAATTACAAGACATGTAACTATTACTCAATGATATGATGGTGATTTCGGAGTTGAGTGACTATTTCATTCACCGGGAGTTTTTCATCACCTTGCGTATTGCAAAATTCAGTAACTTTCAATGTCATTCACATCTCACGACAACATGTTGGAATTATACACAAACAAACTGAATGTTGAGTGGTGAGTTTTGATGGGCGAATTTCGGTGGATTAGAATGACTGTCAACATTCAGGAATGTGCACACTGTGTTGTCACTGGGTTCAGCACAGCCTACTGAATTGAATTTTGGATGGTTGTCGAATTTCTTTCCATGTCATCAATTTATGATTGAAATATATCTTCTGTATACTGCTTTTACATACGTAATTTTGTGAATAACATTGTGAACTCACTCAAACTGACTATTTGAAAGCTGGTGCAAGAACGCCATTTGTTTTCCGACAGAAAATACACTTTCGATCATGTCAATTTATTCGAACAACGAGAGAAGAGTGGCATTTTTCTCGAGTTCATCGTTGACATTTTTGTTGAAGAGATTTCAATCGACCAACTGTGATGGCATGTTTCAAACTATGTGATCACATTCCACTCTGTGTGTCGTCAGTTAACACCTCAGACTGGTTGAGTCATGCAAACTCACCGATAATGAATGGTATTTCATTCAACGAATATTGAAGTTGATCTGAACATTAGATTATGGAATGATTCTCCCAGTTGTCAAAATGTCATTTCAATAGTCTAACACATGATGGACTGAAATTTGTTTGTGATTACTGTTTGTACACATTCACGAGAAAGAAAACACTTCCGTATTATGAAGTTGTCAGCAGTTTTGATAATGTACAAATATCGAAATCTGAGCACGTGGCTTGTCTATACCTTTATTTAATCTGATGAGTAGGATAAAGTAAAGATTCTGGATATTAAGCTATTATTCCAAAGGTAATTACGATTTCACTGAGTGTTTCCGTGATTTTAACATCTCTTGAAAATTCAGTGTCACATGTACCAACTGAAAGAAACACTGTACACATCCAAGTCAATGCACAATCAACTAACTGACTCATCATCCATCACTTCGTGACATTATGTTTAATTATATTTCATTAGAGTGATCACTTCTATAATATTTCAAAATGTGTCCTTCATTACTTTGAATATTCAACAGAGAATTAACGTGTAGTGTAGTGTCAGTTGAGACTAATGGCTGGATATTATTTAATAGCTGACTGAAATTACGCATGGAATTTTCAATTTTATGAAACGAAAGTGGTGCATTCAAGTGTGAACATAGTTAACTGTGATTCAATATGGTTTAACTTACCCCAAAGAGCTTCGTACTCTACTAACGTGCCACTTCTGATCCATTCACCAGGAACATTCATTTCAATATTCTGAAATCTGTATAATAAATTGTATAGATGAAAACACTTGAAATTTAATTCAAGAAGCGTTCGCCAAACACATGCGAACGACTTCTCTAAATATCCATGCACACTTTGCGATGAGGAAATTCACACATCTTAGTTATATTACTCGGTATGTCCATATTACTCGTTATCTCAGGCTAGGTAAGCCGTAGCAGACGTGTATCTTGAAATTCATTGTTGATGGAATTTAGCACAGAAAACGAAAACAACACCATTACGAATACAACACAATAATCCAAACCGATTTTGTGACAGTGACAACGATGACGATTGTTAAAATGAAGACACATATACTTTGATTTCAATTCAACAATTTCTTTGATCAATCACTCAAAACACTTAATCATAAACACTGGAAATTTTCAGGATTAGTTTCCACTATGGCTCTTAATCACATGTGATACTACAATTTTGCTCTACGATGTGTAAACACTTAATTGACATTGATTTCTCAATAATCAGTAACGCTCGGACTGTAGTCCGATATCATTTCCCACATTCTTCTTCAACACATCAATGACACTTCGATCAATTTATTTAACACACAAAACATCTGAATAATGTTAACTGTCAGTGAGATAATATTAGATTGCTATGATAGATTACAGCAAATTTCTGTGGTAACATAACGATAATTGGGTATAAATAGAAAGAATATGAGTCTAACAGATTATTATTCATGTAGGTTAGTGTAAATCACAATATAAATATTATCCATTACCCGTTCCGCAATGAAATAAACCATCAATTTCCGATTTGAATTGATTTCCATCGATTTCTGTAGGAATCTGAAAAGAAGTATTGGAAGTCTGAGTAAAGATCTGTCGACACACAACCACCTGTATCAAAACTAACTAACCATTGAAGTGATGTGTCCTTATTCACATCATCTTGTTCGAAATCGACTAAACACGCTCACAGTTAGCATACTGATCTCTGTTCCACTAGAACTATGCTCCGTCTGGTCTACTAAGATATTTCGACTCACGTCACTTGTGAACTTCAGTGAAGTTAGATGGACGATCTATCTATCACGGAATGAAGTGATACATTTTGAGATGAATATCCACGTCGGTTGACGGAAATGTGATTGTGAATAACTGGGATGCTGCTGCAAGTGAATTTGTTGTCATGTAGTGGAATTGAGTTGATGTGCTCACTTCCATCCATTAACGTTCGTTTCTCAAATATATTCTTTTCCATAAGTTATCCTGATTACCATGAAACAACTGAAACTCATTGAGTCCAACACACATGAAATCTTTCATCTCACAAGCTAATTCAAGTCATCCAACATCTATCGTATTTCAACTGAGTGAATTACTAAAAACTGACATTCGAACAAATACACACTGAGAAATAATTGCTTAACTAAAGTGTGTTACTAAGGGATTAATAATAGTGTCATATAGTCTGCTTGCACATTACAAAATGCTGTTGTCGTTCTGTCGTGTTCAGTGTATCTTGATGCATTCGACAGTAATGATATGCACGAAATTGGAGAATGATCTGTACTGAATGAAACAAAATTATACTTCCATTCAACTGTGCAACTTACATTATCATAATAGACAGATATCTTCCCATTCCGATGTATCATCGTGGTTATCTTGAATGTAAAAGCTGTTAAAAGAAGACTATGGATACTTAGAATTTCAGCAGTTAATGATGAGCATGCCAATGTTAGATGTTAAGGTGTATATGTCTATTCACAAAGTGATCACATTCAGTGGATATTTACTGTGTCATTTCAAATATTTTATTTAGTTGAACTCGTAATAAATATAATCTAGTAAACATCATGTAAGAGACACAAGCATGCATTGTACAAAATGAGTGTCAGATGACTAGTTTCCGAAGCTGTATTACACACTCATTTCCATATAGAAACAATAAATCATCCAGCTTCTAATTGGAGAGCTCCTGGTTGAATAAATATTCACATTGGCACAATATATTCCATAATTTCCTTTGAAGATTTGACGCTTAATGAAGGTGATATGAGCTGTGGAGTGTTTGTCTACAAATGGAACTTGATAATTTGATCGTTTATACAACATATCGGTATATCAGTGTTTGTTAAAAATGAAAACTGAATGGCTTCAGATTAATCCTCTTAACAATTACCTTATTTGAATGACGACTTTCTAGGAATAACCATGTGGTGGGTAACACAAATTTACTTATTTTGAAAAACAGACCTTAATCACGATTCATTGAAGCCTATTAATGAAAACGCATCTCTGTATTCTCATATCTACAAGTTGGATGAGATTAATCTAGTATGTTTCTACTTTTACTAATTGTTCTTTATGTCACAACCAATGTGTCAGTTTGTGAAGAGAAATCAAATACTCAAATTGAACAAATAAATTGTGAATAATCTCAATGAATGATGGTGTCAGTGATAGTATGACACATGTGATCAAACAATCATCTTACTGTTTGCTTACGTGTATCATTAACTAACGTTTGGAAGGACTTTCTGACAGCCAATAATTTTTCTGAAATAATGAAAGTAAACAACGTTGTGTTTATTTATATGTCAAGTGAATATCCTCCTCTTTCAGTAAACATTTCAAACAGAATGAGTTTAGACACGAGTAATCATCTTCCTCTTGAGATTGATGTGGACGGGTTCAATTAGGTGAGAGTTTCAATGACTTTTATCACTACTTCAACGATATGATAAACATTTCAATGCAATCAACTGTATGGAGTATTTTACTTCTGAAACACTGATTTTATTAGGTTTTGGCCAAACAAGAGACAGTTAATGTCTATACGACAATACACATACAGAATCACGTTTTGAGATTCTGTCATTCAAATGGGACTGTATTCTTTCAACTAAACTGATTGTTACGCAGAAATGCAAGTACAATCTCATTAATTCTTATGACTGAACAAAATGAATGGACATCATCTTGATGTTTGAGGTGTTCTGGTTCGAACCAACCAAATTGCAATAGTAGACTGTTCATGGTCGTTCGTTAACTGGATGTTCAACCGAGAGAATGAGTCCCAATCAAGAAAGTGTTGAATATACAATCGTCCACAGACAGTGACTAAGAGACATTGAACTTTTATGAATCTGGTGAGTGACAGAAAAGATTTGGAGGACATCAAATATAGTTTGACAATTCATATGCCTCAATAATCCAATCTGATTTCGCACATATTATCGTTGATTGTTAAAACTGTGATCAGTTCGATTCATTGCATCTACCAAAAAGTGTCCTATTGATGAGATATCTGTTTTATCGTAGTTTTGACAGACCGGAGAGTAAGTTAATTTCAATTTAGCAACTATTTATACTTAATCAGCTTGTGTTTATTTAACATTCTAAATTGACAGTACTGAATACGTGTTGTGAATACATTTTAGGGCATCGATTCACACGAACAAAATAATTACTGCGTACTGGTTGACTCTCGTGTAATGATCAGGTTAAATACTGTGTCATTTATGAAAAATGAAAATGAGAAGTAGAAACACTAAACAAAATATCAATGAACGATAGAAGAACTTACTCCATTTGAAATCTCGGATTTGGTATTAGATTCGCGTTCTATGTAATGTCTCATTATTCCTGTGTGATTTTGTTCAGTAAGTATCGTTAAACCTATGTTTATTGAATGAAAACATGCAATTTAATTGACAATCCGCAGTGGATGAATGAAAGAATTCGAAATTAACAAGAGACTGAAATGAATTTCATGAACTGTAATTAGTTTGCGGTAAGGCATCAAACAATTTAAAAGTTGAACACAATAAGACATCGGTGGAAGTTTCGAATGTTAGGAAAAGCAAAAATCCGATTTACTGAGGAAACTACAACAACTGTGATTCATGGAATGAAATATGAATAGATAGAACTCTAACAATTTTAATTTAAGACATGGTTCTCTTACTAAAATTGCTTATGTCGAATATTCTGACGTCATAGCCGTAAAATTTAAACGGAAATCGTGGATTGACACTTTGTGAATATCCCTGTATATGATTAGCACTTCCATTGCAAAATGTAATTAACTCACCAAACCACTGTCCAAAATCTTGAAATTGTCACTAAGAACTGGAATGGGATGATTTAGGCGAATCGTTTCTGCATAGTAATCATAATGAGACTGGATATGTGTAATAGAACCTGACTGATTACTTACATATCTGTACAAATCATCTTCAAATACTGTTTTTCTTCCTCTCTGAGAAACAATTTCGTCACAAGCGTGTTGACAACCGAGGAATTTGAGAGTCAACATGACAACCAAATACAGCGGTATCAACTGACCAGATGATAAAGTATATCTGAAATGATTCAGATGACAAAATAGTCTTATTTCATTGAAAAACATTGAAATTCAAAAAACACATTGATTTGTCTTAACTGTACAATCAACACTCACCTCATCTTCTTGATCGAAACGTTAATATTTGTTGTTAGAACTGGTTGAGTTTATATAGATTTTCTGAGTGCTTTTTGCCGTTTTCCGATTAGATGTTTCAAAGTGACCATTACGACCATGAAATTCCAAAAAATCATATGACCTCTGCTAGCCAATCATCATGGTAGATGAATTCATAATTATGAAATATTCTTCTATGTATTATGATGTATAGGCTGAGATTTATTCAACGTTTGTTGAAATTTCCGACCCCTATTGATGTAAAGCATCTTGGCTATAATTAGCAATACAATAAAATATGTAATTGCTTTACTTGTAGTACGAAATGTGAGCTCATGTATTCACGAACAAACACATTGGTGCTTACAGTAATCTGTGGATCGATTGATCGGTTTGACAGTGGCCATTGTGTTGAAGTCTCAAAGTTCTTCAAGATAATGAATAGACAAAGAACGTCAAACTTAACTCGGTTCGCTGAAACAACTGGCATAAATTCACTTAAACCAACCTTGTCTATCCAACAATATTCAATTGTCAGTATTGCTTTGCCGTAATAAACTAATTCAAAGACGTCTGTCATGCAATTCTTCTCTTCGTGACACTCAATTTGACGCTATGATAAGTAAATTAATTGTTACTGAATATTCTGAGTAGATCCATTTGACTACTGACCAAATGAGTGTTTTCCCTGAATTTGATTGAGGTTACTTATAACAAGTGAGTGAGGTAGACTGAAATTTCCAGGAAACCAAACGTTCTCGTAAATTATTAAAAGTGCAAAATTACCTATTATTCAACCTGTATGTGAATACTCAACCTTTCGAATGCTTGAAAATTCCCCCACTATTATCAATATCAATCCTATCGGTGAATCTGGATTCGTACTACTATCCTGCGTTTGTTCTTCTTGCTCTAATCAAACTCATTTATTCATTGGATTATCAGTTGATTAATCGATTGGTTTTCAGATCAGTTTGTTTGTGTACTGGAATTAAGTAAATTATTCAATTTTATACAATAGTCTGTAATAAGAATGAGAACTGTTATATAATTCAACAAAGTCATCAAAAATAGAATGACGTTGCGTGACAGGTTGTCTGAGGATATGAACTAAGGGAAAAACGACAGGCAGTGGTCATCTACTCGTTAGTGAATCATCTGTTAAAATGAATATAGTCCATACATGACAGCCTATCGCCCACGTGATGAATCTGATAGATTGAAGAAATAAATGAGCAGATAGATCAAACCACATTCTCTTATAAATAGCAAACATCCACCATTTTAGACGGGTACTTATTATTGTTGTTTCGATTAAGCGATTGTTCTTCAAATCACCATACTCGTATTCTTTATGACCGGAGGTAGTCTTATGACTCACAGATCAATTAAACATAACAATGACAACAGTTGAACAAACATGAAAATGATATTTTCCAACGGAAAGATGTATTTCGTTCGATCGATCTTCCTTTATGCGCCTAATTATGCAAAGGCCTTCTAACTGAGTGCATTTGGGAATAAGACCTGATGAATCAGCAATTTTGTCCGATTTGCCGGTTGTAAAATACACGTAACATCAAGTTCTATCATTTCTGTTACATCCGCTAAAATTTTCAAAATAAAATTGTTTACTCCTTTGGTTACAGTGTAGAGCATTACAATCACATATTTTTGTTGACCTCAGTTATTTATAGAAACGTCAATGATTATATTTTGTTGCTATTTATCACCCCATTCCATCTCATTATTCAAGTAATATGGCATTCTCTAACCTGTATGGTAGGTGCAATAGGAAACTCATTTAGAATGAAAATATCAGTTTTTATAATAATAAGTCGTTTATTTGACCAACAAAGAAGAGTGAAAGTCTCATTTTGCTAATGATAACGACTTTTACAAAGAGATAATGAAGTGAAAACAAATCTTTTGGCTGTCAATTCCTAGAAAGTCTTACTCCGGCTATGACTAAACACTAAAACCATTTACCATCTAATTTCAAGTGAGTTAAGTGGTTGTTTTCCAGAAGAACCACCCAGTTTTCACGTCCTCAGTTTATCAATTTGTGCAACAAACATTAACAATCTCGATTCTTTGAGACGACTAGTCATTACGTCCTATGTGTGTTAGTCTATGAGACTGTGGTGAATCATCCTGGTTGCAGTATCTGACTATAGTCTCTACCAAACTAAAGGAATATTTTGGGAAATTTGTTAACATATAAGATGCAGCATCTGTGAACTAATATCGGATTTCGATTTTCTTATTACAGAAAACTGTAGTTCATATGAAACTGTGTATTGACTGGACAATCCACATATATTTCCATTCAAGTCATGTCACATAAAATTCAGAGAATATTGGTTTGTATTCATGATGTATCATTGGACATTGTATAGCTGAATCTTATTTAGTAAAGGTATTGATAGATGTCACGACTTCTCACTAGAACTCCGAGAATTCCCTCACGAATCTAGTCACTAGTGAGCACATGTTAATTATCAGTATGGGGGTTGTGGAGATTGTTAAGTTTTTTTTGGTTGAGATCATGAATCAATTGATGTTGGATCACCGTTGGAAACCTGAAAGCGCTGGACGGCCGTTTCGTCCTAGTATGGGACTCCTCAGCAGTGCGCATCCACGATCCCGCAATCCGCGGGATTCGAACCCAGGACCCACTGGCTTCGCGCCTGAGCACTTAACCGTTAGACCATCCAATGGTGTTAGTGTCAAACATGATCTCAGACAAAAAAACTTAACAATCTCCACAACCCCCATACTGATAATTAACATGTGCTCACTAGTGACTAGCTTCGTGAGGGAATTCTCGGAGTTCTAGTGAGAAGTCGTGACCAGTGGAGCTAATCCGTGTCGGGTAGAGACAGGTATCTACCTCAGTACAATGGAAGTTGTTCGCGCAATTTCGTGGATTGGTTGATGTTAGACACTAACACCATTGGATGCCGGCTCAGTGGTCTAACGGTTAAGTGCTCAGGCGCGAAGCCAGTGGGTCCTGGGTTCGAATCCCGCGGGGTGCGGGATCGTGGATGCGCACTGTTGAGGAGTCCCATACTAGGACGAAACAACCGTCCAGTGCTTCCCGGTTTCCAACGGTGGTCTAACATCAATTGATTCATGATCTCAGCCAAAAAAACTTAACAATCTCCACAACCCCCATACTGATATTGATAGATGTGTCTATACTTTTCTGTAAACACATTCTACTATCGACAAAATGAATGCTTGTGTTGAATATTGATAAAGCTTATATACCATCGTCCAGTGGGAGCGATCGAATTTCATGCGTGCAATCTTAAATGGTCAGTGGTATTTTTTCTCGTTGGGTTAATTAACTGTTTTGATCGTAAATTACGCATCAAAACTACTGTTTACACTTTAGTTGTATCTACTCCAGGTAAACTGATATTGTATTGAATGTTTATTTTCTGCTTTTGTGTATTTGTTGAATTGTAGCATACTTGGTCGACTTTTACTTGATTTATTTAGTTAAGGTTTAAGAATTCTCTTACATATCCTATTTGTGTCACCGTTGTAGTTTACTTTCAAGATGGCCAGCTCTGCTCATAAATGTGGACAACCATATTGCTTATTCCTTGTGGAGAAAGGGATGCAATGTGATGAGTGTAATAAGTGGTTCCATAAGATGTGAACCCGATTAAGCCCCACTGCATATAAAAGTTTCTCAAAGCCCAACTCTCATTCGCTTTGTAGTTTTCGTTGCTCGAGCAAAAAATTACTCATCCAGGAAGCAATTAGCCTCCTGATGTTGGCTAATAAGAAGGTTGATGAGGGCTGTACTGGTAATATTGGTATTGATGGCGAAGATTGCGCTAGTGTCGTAAGTGCTGTCCTGATGTACAGCTTCGTCAAATACTGTTGTGGATCACTCGCTTGACTCCCATGACTCTGCTACAATAAAAACTAATCGTAAGATACCAGTAGTTAATAGACAGAATCTAACGTCACGATCAAAAGCTGCGAACACAGTTTCAAAAGAAGCTAAACACCTTCCTAGTTTAATTATTTGGAATCTACAGGAATCAAAACACAACGACCCTGCTGAGAGGTATGCACATGATCTGCAGTTGGTGGAATCTATGTTAAGAAACGTACTATCTGAAGAGGTTTCAGGGGTACATATCACGAAAGTAATACGACTTGGTAAATGGGTTGGAGGCGAGACCCAACCAAGAAGGATGTTGAAGCTGGTTCTCGAAAATTTTGAAGAGAGAGATAACGTATTGAAAACGCACAAAGAATTCGTGATTCAAATATTCGTATTCGACCACATTGGCCGCTTGGGGATCAAATGAAGTGGAAGAATGCGTTTACGGAGTTCAGAATTCCCAAGTGAAACTAACATTACCATTAAGGGTTTTCGGATAATCAGGTTATGGAAGACTATACTTCCGAGGCCTGTATGGGTAGAACGAATGATTGCCAAAACATCCCAATTGTGTGCTACACGAACGCCCGCAGTCTTAGAAACAAAATGTCAGAGCTAAGTCTGATGGAGGATTAATTAAGTCCTGATATAATTGTTGTCACAGAACCTTGGTTCACAGTAGATATAGAATGTTCTTCCATCATTGTAGGCTATATCTGTATTAGAAGTGATAGTTTTAGGTCGCAAGGGGGAGTAATAATGTTAGATGTTAGGGATCACTTTCGCATACAATCGATCATATCGGAGGCACATGTTAGTGGAACATGTGAGGTAGCATAATGCAAGATTAAATCTAGAAATGGGTTAGTGACTATAGGGGGAATATACCGTGGTCCGTGTTGTCCTGCTGACGACCTTATCCTAAGACACATCTGTTCTTAGCGTATAGCAGAATGTTGTCTCATCGTTTTGGACTTCAATGCACCACCTATCAACTGGATAGAGCTTACAGCTCCAGGTGGAGGTTTCGATAGCGACCTTTTATCAAATGATATTCAGTGCGCACTAGTGAAATATATCAAAAAACCGACGCATTTTGATTTGAAACATGATCCTTGAATGCTGGAACTCGCCCTCACCTACCACTGTCACGATGTCTTAGATGTTCAGCAACTTCCGCTACAAGTGAGCACAGATAACGTTGTATTTCGCATAAGGCTTTGAACACATAGTATAGGATTAGTATTTGTTCCAGCCCATCCCATTATCAGAGGAGCGAATATTACGGCAATCAAAAACAGTGCCATCTCGACTGCTAGGTAGGTCGACAAGGATGGATCGATGGGAGACGAATGGAATAAGTTTAAGGCTACATTCGTGTCCGTAACGTCGATGTTTATCCCAAGGTCAGCACGTAAGCTATCACACTGACCTCCATGGATCAATAAGGAAACCCGGAAGCTGTTAAAGAGTAGGAAACACTTCTGGGACTTATTCTTGTTTGCAGGTCACGCATCATTCAAGGGTGAGTGCCAAATACTTCAGAATATTTGCAAGCAAACCACAGCTAAATCTCGTATTACTTACGAACGACAGTTGGTGTATGATAGCCACACTTGTCCAAAACGATTGTTTTCGTATGTTAAACGGCGAATGAAACGTAGTGATGGTATTCCCCCGTTACTGTTACACGAAAATTCACACTTACTAGCTGAATCAGGTCAGGCATAAGCTGAAACCTTTTTCAAACTATTTTAGCGAAGTCTACTCTACGTTTATTGTAACAAATACTTGTCCCACTCACACCGAGATACCAGCCATTGAATCTGTACAGGTGACTGTGCAAACTGTCCTTCCGTTGATAACTAACCTCAAACCTTGTAAGATATCGGGCCCTGACAGGTTACATCCACGGCTGCTGTCATCTCTTGCGGACATTATTTCAAAACCGCTCGTGACACTTTTCAACATGTCCCTCTCACTCGCTCAACTCCCTAGAGATTGGAAAGACACTATAGTCAGCCCTATATTTAGGGATGGTCAGAGACAGATCGTACCTAACTACCGGCCTGTCAGTCTAACTAGCATTGTCGTTAAGTTACTTGAAATGATAATTTGGGTTAGGTCGCTAAGCTACATAGATTCACACAATCTGTTAGCTCCTGAGCAACATGGATTTCGTAACAAGCGTTCATGCTTGACTAACTTACTTATTGCGAGAGAGGATTGGACAGCAGCCTTAGATAAAGGTCTGTCTGTCGATGTGATATTCATAGATTTTGGCAGAGCATTTGACAAGGTTTCACACTTAGGTCTTATGCAGAAGCTTACGAGCTTCGGAATAATAGGTACTGTAGAGGAGTGGAAAGGCAACTTCTTATGTGACGGCAGACAGAGAGTGAGGGTCAATGGGACGCTATCAGATTGGAAGCCGGTCAAAAGTGGTGTACCCAAGGCACCATCTCAGGCCCTCTGCTCTTCCTTCTCTACGTTGACGAGTTGCCGCTGTTGCTTAAGTCCTCGACATTATTGTTTGCGGATGACCTAGAAATCTGGAGAACAATAAAAAGTGAGGCTCATCATCTGTATCTTCAAGCTGACTTAGACGATTTAGTTAGAAGCGCTCGAGATTGTGGCTTAGAAATCAGTGCTAGGAAGAGTGTGCTAATGCACATAGGTCACTGTAATAGTTACCATCATACTATTGATGGTAAACCTCTTACATGCATTCATGAGCATAAAGACTTAGGAGTAATAATAAGTCATGACGTAAAAACAACTACGCATTGCAACGCAGCCGCTGTCAAAGGTTTTCGTGCGTTATGGTCACTTCGCCGAGCGTTCAAATCTTTTGACGAGGAAATGTTTCGAATTTCATATCCCACCTATGTAAGACCACATTTAGAGTACTGCATTCAAGCAGCTAGCCCATGTCTAGTAAAGGATACAAACTCCCTTGAGCGTGTCCAACGTGTGGGAGCGAAATTAGTGAAGGGTCTTTCTAAACTCCCTTAAGATGTGCGTTTAAAGCGCCTTAATTTTTTCCACTTGTCGTATCGTAGGACGCGAGGTAACCCGATACTGGCATTTCGTATCTTAAATTATGATTTGGGTGTTTATATGTCTTATCTTTTGGTTAATGTAACGACGATCAGGTCTGAAGGCAGCCTGATTTTCTCATTTTTGCAGTTTGCGAATCTTTGTTAGGCGTACAACAATTTTTGAGGCGAGTACTTAAGTCAAATGAATCCCTCTATGGTTGTCACAGGATGATTTTGACCCTCCCTTATATATTGAGACAATCAGTGATGGTGACCAGTGATGTGGGTCAACGTCCGATTTCCGGATTTGAGCTAAAATATTGGACAACCTCATTACTATAACCGGACCATCATACCTAAATACCTCTGGAGTCAACACATCTGTACCAGTTACTCTTCGTTTAAGCTCTTCATCGTGTTCAGAGCTTGATAATATGACTTTACAAGAATCTGTCAGTGCAAAAGACTTAGAGGAAATCCATTTGTTTTTCGTGACCATTTGGTTCAAATTACTAATAGATGTCACGGCTGTTTTACAGTTGTTTGTATATTTTCAAGCAACGTCTGCATCAGCCTCGTTTACAAAACTACACAAGTGTAACCACAGTTATTCTTGGAATCCGATTACGGCTTTCTCGTCCTTTAGTTCGAATCTGATGTGTCTCCTCAATGTGATTTTTCTGCGACCAACGAGGCGCAAGCAAATGCGCACTCGTATTACAGCATGATCAGAGTCTAGTGATCTACTCCAGAACGATCGGCAGTCTACTACCGAGCCTGTCCAACGATCACTGGTGGCAACATGGTCTTTTTGACTCCACCTACGATGTTACTTGGTGGCACAACAAGTGAATATTCAAAGATCTATCAGTTTTTTGACGAATCTGCATGATACTCAGTGAGATTGTCTAGCACCTCGAGATTTCTAGTTAGAATGATCCACAGATAGCCCACTGCTGACACTGATTACGGCAATCACATGTCGAAGGGATTATCATGCACTACACGTTCAGGATACACTAGTATCACAATTCTAGGGAAATTATGTCTTCATAGAGTCAACTTCACTGACCACACATACATTGCAGGTGACAAGTTCACGGAAGCCCGGTACTTCAAATTCACAATGTAAAGTTAATAACTCAGTGGAGAAACAGTCAGATGCCATCACACACAGACTCCATATTTGTAAACTAAAAATTTCTAGTTGAAAACCCCTCAATCCTGACATCTTCGGACAAAAGTGATCACACCATCATAGCTTTCAATTTCATCAAGAATACTGGGCTGAAACTTCCTACTAACAAGCACCAAAACTTAAAGCTGTCCAAATTCAATCCTCAACTTGACATGAACGCTCACTTGGACCTCTCACTGCATATAATCTTACGCGCTACAAAACAGTCCATTCAGAAAACGGTTCCCAAAAGTTACAACGGCGTACGGTAATGAAGAAACTCACTCTTAGGATGTTAAGACACGAAGGGTAGTAATCGGCCGGATATAAGCGAAACAATGACAACAGCAAATATAGACAGTGCGAATGAGCAAGGAACTATTGCATAAAGGCGATAAGAGAAGATAGACTTCAGTATCAAACCGAGCTGGCCGATTAGTCTGTCAACAATCTGCAAAGCTTATTCCTTCATGCATCCTCTCTTTTTATTGACAAAATAACCTGTGTTACTATCTGAATTCATCCGTGATACAACAGGCTTCTTTTCCGTCAAAAACAATTTATAATGTTTGATTTTTTAATTCAGTCTTCAGTAATAATGATAGGAAGTCTATCGACCTACATTGAGTCTTGCAGTTTGTAATACTGTGGAGGTCCAATCTCGTTTCGAATATATTAACAGAAGGTACTGATATTACGTCTTTCGGTAGAGGATTCCAGTAATTCACTACTCGGTGCGAGAAACGAAACTCCAGATGTAAACGATTTGATCTCGGTTTCTGAACTTTCTTCGAATGTTCTCTCAAATGATCAGTCCTAGACGGAAGTAGAAGATAAGACATGTTGATGCCAAGGTCATCGTTCAGTATATGATAAGCCAATATTAGATCACCCCGTACTCAAAAGTGAGATAACGGAAATAAGTTGAGGTGTCTCAGTGTGTCTTCATAAGATGGGCCAGATAGACGTTGCGCCATCTTAGTATCTCGTCGTCGGATCCTTTACAACATCTCTGCTTCATACTTGAAACAGGACTCGTTGCTTGATTCCCATATTCGAAATGTGGTCGCACATAAATCGGGCATAATAATCTAAACATTTCATCATCTATATACTGGAAAGACTTACGAATAGACCATAATACCCTATAGCATTTCGCAGCAGCAGCCTTACAGTGACTAGTGGTTTTGAGATCACTGCTTAATATGACCCTCAAATCTTTATAGTTTCTCACTTTGGGTAGCATGAATCCACATTGTGTTGTGACACGATTCATCATAGTCAGTTATTTGCATCACTACACTCTTATAAGGATTTACTTCTATTGACCACCTGTCCAACCATGCCACCAATCAGCTAAGATCATTCTATAATGCTAGCCTATCCGACATACTGTGTATGGGTCTCCACATTTTTATGTCATCAACGATGAGTAGAACAGATGATTTTGCTATAGTTGGTAATTCATTTACATAAGGTAAAAAGATTGAACCTTGAGGAACTCCACTTTTTACAGGTACCCACAAGGAGAGAGCCCCATCTGCACTTACCCTTTGTCTCCTGTCGTGGAGAAAGTTACTTATCCAAATGGTTCAAATGGTTCAAATGGTTGTGGACGGAATAGAAGAAGCTTTCGCTTAACAGGCTTCCGTGTCTAGTAGCAGGGGATCACCAAATCCTCCAGGCAGGAACCTAGGTATGTTAACAATAAAAAGGAAAAGAAATTGGTAAATCATAATGTGATGCTGTCCTTGGTCCTTAAGAATAGGTCAAGTTGCCTCTTGAAGGACTCCTGAGAAGTCGCTTGGACTAGCTCGGCCGGCAGCGAATTCCAGCTTTTGACAACTCTTAAGGAGTAGAAGTTGTGTCTACATTCCGTCTTGCTATGTTGTGTTTCCAGTTTCTGGGTGTTACCCCTTAGGTTATTATTCGAACTAAGCTTAAGTAGGTGTTTAAGAGGATGTCCAGAAGTGTTAAGAATACTGTAAGCCATTAGTAAATCACCTCTAAGACGCCTATATTCTAGTGGGTAAAGGTCTAGTGAACGGAGGCGTTCTTCGTAAGGCTTAGATTTGAGTCCTCGAACTGATTTCGTGGCTCGCCGTTGGATACGCTCCAAAGTGACCTTGTCCTTCTGGAGTGAGGGGGGAGTACTATGTTTCCGTACTCTAAATGGGGACGGATGAAACTATTGAAGATTGTGTGGAAAGTTCGTCCGTCAAACTGTCCAAAAATGCGCTTCAACGTTACCAGTGCAAGGTTTGCTCGGAAGGCATTTTTGTCACAGTTAGCGTAAGACTTTAAGTCATGGGGCACCAGGACTCCTAAATCTTTTTCGACTTGGGATACTACTAGAGAGGAGTTTCCTAAGTTGTAACTGTAGTTTGCTACATGTCGCAGATGGACTACTTTACACTTTGAAGTGTTAAAGGTAAGTCCGTTATCGTCTGCCCAACTTTGAAGTCGAGTCAGATCCTCCTGAAGTGCCTGTGTATCGTCTTGGTTGCGTATCTCTCTCCAAAGTTTCACGTCGTCGGCAAAAAGTAATAAATCTGACGTTACCTGTTGAGGAAGATCATTTATGTAGATCAAGAAGAGAAGAGGCCCTAGTACTGAGCCCTGGGGGACCCCACTAGGACATTCCATAGCCTGAGATAAAGTGAAATTAACCCTAACCTTAAAGTGTCGATTTTTTAGGTATGAAGTAAGCCAATCGATTAGAGGTGGTTTGATACCTAGTCGTTTGAGCTTGTTGATAAGACACAAGTGGTTAACCTTATCAAAAGCTTTTGAGAAATCAAGGTAAATGACGTCAACCTTTCCCTTGCAATCGAGGATGCTTGTCCATTTGTCCACCGCAGTCAGCAGGTTGGTTATACAAGAGTAACCCTTCCTGAAACCATGCTGTTGGGGTGAGAAGAAATTTAAGGACAGTAGATAGTCATTTAAACCGTCGCATATCAGGGACTCCATGAGTTTTGAAGGTAATGACAGAAGAGCCACCGGCCGATAACTTGAAGGTTCATTGCGTCGACCACCTTTGAAAATTGGTGTGATGTGAGCCAACTTCCAATTTTCCGGTAATTTGCCTCGGCTAAGCGAGTGTGAAAACATCACGCTAAGCGGCGTTGCCAGGATTGAGGCTGCCTCCCTCAGTATGGCAGGATGAACCATATCCGGGCCAGGAGAAGTGTCAAGTCTTAAGTGCTGCAATTTCCGGAACACCAAGTCAGCGCTTAGGTCCACTTCAGAAAGTCCTGTGGAGTTGGAGATGAAACTGTCGTCAATAAAGTTGATGTCAGCCGGTTGAAATGTTTGAGAGTAATGGGCCGCCAGAAGGTTAGCGGCGTCGCCATCGTTGTTGGTCGGGCCGTTAAGACCTAGCAGTTGAGAAACTCCTGTTTTGGCTTGACGAAGAGAGGCTGCATAACGGAATAGGCTTCTAGGGTTAGAGGCGAATTTGTCCATAAGCTTTGTTTGGTACTGAAGCCTGTCTTCTCTTATAGCCTTCGTGCATGTGTTCCTGATATGTTTGTATTGCCTATACGCTCCATCGTTATTAGTTCGTTTGTATTCCGCCCAACAGTGCCGTTTGCGGCTTAGGAGGCGAAGGGTACGGTTCTTGATTACTGTAGGTGGCTTGAAGCTCTTGGGAACCGTTTGAGGAACTGAATGGTCTGTAGCACATAAGAGCGTGTGCAGTTAAAAGTCCCAATGACCATCCACATCGATTTGAGGGTGAACATCCCAAACGACCTGTTGTAGATAGTCATGTAGAGCTGGCACGTTCAGCCGTTTAAAATTCCAACGCAAATTATTGTTGGGATACCTTAGCTTAGTTTTGATGACAAAACTGAAGGCTATGACGGCATGATCGCTTTTTCCCAGAGGAGCCAGGATTGAGAGGTTGTCGACTAGGAATTCTTCGTTAGTGAATACACAGTCTAAGCGCGATGGTGTCTGACTGTTTCTCCAACGAGTTGCCGACCTCACATTTTCATATAAGCCCAAGTTATCGATGAGGTTGTAGAACCGAGCTTCAATTGAGTTGTCGCCTCCAGTGTACGTGTGTTCCGCGAAGTTGACTCTAGGGAGATTAAAGTCCCCTAGAATCAGGATGTGTGTGAAACCGAGACGGATAGAGCGGGATAGTCCTTCCAGCATACGACTATCGTACTCGGTGTCGGCAGTTGGCTTCCTGTAAATGACTCCGACTAGACACCTGGAAGTACTAGACAATCTTACAGAGCACCATATGGATTCCTCAAGATTGTTAAACTCGAGGTTGTGAACCTGGTGCACCTCCAAGCAAGAGCTTATGTATATGGCTACTCCGCCCCCAATTCCTGTTTTTCTGTCGTTGCGGAACAAAGTCATCCCAGTCAATGCTAACTCTTGGTCCGAGAACTGAGAAGATATCCAGGTTTCAGATATTCCTATCAGATGGGCCTTATTAGCGCTGCTAAGTTCACGTAGTTCATCCAGTTTGTTTGGTAGACTCGCGGCGTTCATATATAAGCAGTTTATGCTTTCAATTTGGAACGCGTGAGCTTCGTCCTGTTTTTCTGTATGAACCTTATGTGAATGGACAGGTAGCCCACCTATATGAGGTTTGCCGAGGTGGTAGGCCCTGTCCTTTACACGTTTTTTTTATCGTTTAGACAGTCCACAAGTGGAATGGTCAGCTCCAACTTGCCTTTGTTCTTGGTCCTAACTTCGTATGGCCTATCCGGGTGCATGTGGATTCCAGGTGGCAATCGACGTCTATTAGCACGAAATGCTTCCAGAACTGCAGCCGCCATGTGGGAAGATGGGAAGGTTATCTTCATTAGACGGGGTCTAAGATCACCGTCCTTCTTGGCTAGTCTCGTCACATGCTGAGTCAGTATGTGTTTGAGCCTCAAGGACTGTTTGATGAATTTCCATTCCCTGATGTCAGAATTTGATTGAGTAGGGTCTGCATTTTCCGGTATACCTTGGACAATTATGTTTCTTCCGCGGAAAAACTTCTCGCGAGATTCTTTAGGGACGTTTCGTATGATACTGCGCTCAGAGTACGGTATGTCGGGCAGTATTCTTACGTTACCATCTGATTTCAGCAAGTGACTTGCTAGCAAGACGTCCTCTACGTCGGTAGCATTCTTAAGTGTTACTCGGAGAAGCCTCGGGTGATTTAGATGCTTAGAATCCTTTCCTCGAGTGAGCCGGGTGACCGTCAAAGGCTCTATTCTAGGAAGTTCAAGCTTCTTGTTCAATTCACCCCAGAGCATCCTGTCGTTTTTGTCCTGCAGACTGAGAGGAAGATCAGGATTGTCAACGAGGTTCATGATAATGAGAGAATCGTCACGAACTGTTGTTAATTTACCAGGTTTCACGATGGGTTCAGGTTTAGTAACTTGTTGTTTGGAGGTCAGTGTGCGTTTTGAATCATGGGCTCTTTATTGGCCGGACGAACAGTCTTGGGGGTAGACTGTGCGACTAAATCACCAGTTATTTTCCGTGCAGCAACACTTGGGTTGCTCGGCTTAGGCAGTGATGCCTGGTTCTTTTGGGCTCTCTTAACGTGGGTCGAATCACCTGCAGGGTTTTTGGGAACCACTGTTGTGTTTGGGGACCCTGAGCTGGGAGACCCGAGTTTGCCTAGGGAGTTCAGTACCGTCGACGTAATGATGGTACTGAGCCTCGACACGTCGTCGTTAGTGTTGATGGATGCGCCGTCGATGGAATACCTATCGACATCCCTGTTTTTGAGTCCGTTGCACGCTCTTGTTTGTATATCAGTTTTTTTGCTATCGTTTTCCAAGTTAACTGACAACTTGTTCCGAAGACCTGTCAGTAGGACAATGATGTTACTCAGCAAGACTACGGATTCCGTGTTGCACGTGACACACACCCACTTTTGCTCTGACTTGCTGAGTCTGTTGTAAGCAGTTGCTGTCAGATCTGTGCATGCTTCGTGGAACCAACCTTTGCAGTTGTCGCACTGCATGCCAGTTGTGACAGCAAAACGGCATCCCGGACGTTTGCATGAGTTTTTCATGACGGTGTTGAAGCAAATTATGTTATAGATGCTTGCAAGAGCCTAAGACCTTTAAAAAAACACTAAAAAGCACACTGAAAACGGACAAAAATGGACAAAACGAGTGATATAAACTGAAACTAGTCTATACGTGAAAAACAAAAAAAACCGAATAGTAAGCTGAGGCAAAACCACAGGTAACTATTAAATATAGTGAAACTCAAAAAAAAGTAATCTACCGAACGTATAGCTCAGGATAGATTCTTTAGAACTGAAATGGTACTTTTGTTGCGTAAGAACACAGCAAAAGTTTGATAAATGCAAATCACGTTAGGACTAAACTTCCCGTTCGAAAAGCGCGCGATAATCTACGACTGTATGGTGGATACCTACTCCCAAATTTATACACCGGATTTATCGTAGAGTCTTTCTAGTCTCTGTGCAGTCTGGACTGTCTTAGAGACATGTCAAACAGTATCGCTAATCGTTCACCAATCACATCTGATATGGCTCTCATAATCCTAGGATGAATATCATCAGGACCACTGGACTTATCAGGTTTGAGATGCTGAAGTAGGCTTAAAGCAGTACCTCTCTCGATGACGACAGGGTTCATCAGAGAGCCGCCGCGATCATAATGAAGCATTGGTCGTTCCTCATTACCGATAGAAAACATTTTCTGAAATATTCTGATAAAGCTACAGCCCTTTTGGCATCATTTTCTGCTAAGATTAATGGATTTTCTCGTATCAAATGTGATGGAATTCCATCGCTTCTCTGAGTTCGCCTTTGTAAATACGAGAATAACCGTTTCGGACTATATCTAGAATCCCTAACCAATTGTTTTCCATATGATCGTCCAGTCTTAATTATTCACGCTTTACAGGCATTCCTAATCTTACAATAACTTGATCTGTATTTTTCTAAGCCAGTAGAGATGAACACATCCCAGTGCTTCTTCCTTTTTCTGAGAAGTTTCCTGACTGTTTTAGTTATCCATGGTGGACTGTTATTCGGTCTTCGCGGTAACACGTATAGTATGAACGAGGACGTAACTAAACTAAACCTACCATTAAATACAGATCATACTTCTTCAACTGATAAGCTAGTATCTACAAACCAGTCTGTATAGCAGCGCATTCCTGAATGGCTGATATGTTGGCTTTGCATACATTTGGGTAGGGTGTAATCTGATCGTATAACATGTCCCCAGTTCTAAACGTGAACGAAAAAACAGAGTGATCGCTGTTCACTAACGGCGGAAGAATATTTAGGTCGGCAATATCCCCACTATCATGAGTGATTATCAAGTCCAACAGAGAAGAACCTTGGTTAGCACCGAAACGTGTGGGTTTGGATACATGCTGCACTAGTGCATGCTCCATTATTGTTACCAGGAACCTACTGTCAAAGGAGTTTATAGATCCTTCCGTGGTCATCTCGGTTCAACTAATATCAGGTGCATCAAAGTCTCCTATTATCAAGGATCTGGTATTTGCACTCCAACGATGAATGTGCTCTAAAATAAAGTCATCAGCTAAGCAGATCGGGCTGCGATAGATGACACCGAGTATAAATGTACTACATCCGATAGCCAATTTATAGCTTATGACTTCACAAGTACCGCTATCATGGGATTCGCTAGCAGAGGAGTGGATATTTATATTATTGGCTATATATAACAGGAAGCCACATCTTTTTCCACACCTATGTTTATCACTCCTGAGGTAATGGTATCCGGATAATTCTGGAGTGATGTCTAAGTCAAAGATTAATCGAGTTTCTGTCACTGCTACAATGAGTGGCTTTAATCTGTCCACTAATGCTTCTATTTCATGGAACTTATGTCTTAGATATAAAACTCCTAAGTAGAACGGCCTATCCACACAGGTCTTGATAGCATTCGCTTCCAAGACCTGACTAACCGAAAACCCACTAGCCGGAGATTTTCCTCACCGTTCTGCCGACGGGTTTCTAGTCCAGCTAGTGCTCTCCTCCTGACCTGAACTCCTCTAGTCCTCAGTATTAAGGATAATAGGTTGATGAACCTGTGCTAATCCTGACAGATTGTATTCCAGTGAAGGTTCAGTTTCTCCTTGCATATATTCACTGATGAGGCTGGTACCACTTGTTCGGGTAAGTCGTTCCAATCATTCAACACTCGATGAGAAAAACGGAACCACACTTTAAGTTTATTAGGTCGCGGTTTATGAACCTTCTTGCTATGACCTCAGAGATTATTAGTGCTGAAAAGAGCAAAAACATAAGACATATTAAAACCCAAATCATAATTAAAGATACGAAATGCCAGTATCGGGTTACCTCGCGTCCTACGATACGACAAGTGGAAAAAATTAAGGCGCTTTAAACGCACATCTTAAGGGAGTTTAGAAAGACCCTTCACTAATTTCGCTCCCACACGTTGGACACGCTCAAGGGAGTTTGTATCCTTTACTAGACATGGGCTAGCTGCTTGAATGCAGTACTCTAAATGTGGTCTTACATAGGTGGGATATGAAATTCGAAACATTTCCTCGTCAAAAGATTTGAACGCTCGGCGAAGTGACCATAACGCACGAAAACCTTTGACAGCGGCTGCGTTGCAATGCGTAGTTGTTTTTACGTCATGACTTATTATTACTCCTAAGTCTTTATGCTCATGAATGCATGTAAGAGGTTTACCATCAATAGTATGATGGTAACTATTACAGTGACCTATGTGCATTAGCACACTCTTCCTAGCACTGATTTCTAAGCCACAATCTCGAGCGCTTCTAACTAAATCGTCTAAGTCAGCTTGAAGATACAGATGATGAGCCTCACTTTTTATTGTTCTCCAGATTTCTAGGTCATCCGCAAACAATAATGTCGAGGACTTAAGCAACAGCGGCAACTCGTCAACGTAGAGAAGGAAGAGCAGAGGGCCTGAGATGGTGCCTTGGGTACACCACTTTTGACCGGCTTCCAATCTGATAGCGTCCCATTGACCCTCACTCTCTGTCTGCCGTCACATAAGAAGTTGCCTTTCCACTCCTCTACAGTACCTATTATTCCGAAGCTCGTAAGCTTCTGCATAAGACCTAAGTGTGAAACCTTGTCAAATGCTCTGCCAAAATCTATGAATATCACATCGACAGACAGACCTTTATCTAAGGCTGCTGTCCAATCCTCTCTCGCAATAAGTAAGTTAGTCAAGCATGAACGCTTGTTACGAAATCCATGTTGCTCAGGAGCTAACAGATTGTGTGAATCTATGTAGCTTAGCGACCTAACCCAAATTATCATTTCAAGTAACTTAACGACAATGCTAGTTAGACTGACAGGCCGGTAGTTAGGTACGATCTGTCTCTGACCATCCCTAAATATAGGGCTGACTATAGTGTCTTTCCAATCTCTAGGGAGTTGAGCGAGTGAGAGGGACATGTTGAAAAGTGTCACGAGCGGTTTTGAAATAATGTCCGCAAGAGATGACAGCAGCCGTGGATGTAACCTGTCAGGGCCCGATATCTTACAAGGTTTGAGGTTAGTTATCAACGGAAGGACAGTTTGCACAGTCACCTGTACAGATTCAATGGCTGGTATCTCGGTGTGAGTGGGACAAGTATTTGTTACAATAAACGTAGAGTAGACTTCGCTAAAATAGTTTGAAAAAGGTTTCAGCTTATGCCTGACCTGATTCAGCTAGTAAGTGTGAATTTTCGTGTAACAGTAACGGGGGAATACCATCACTACGTTTCATTCGCCGTTTAACATACGAAAACAATCGTTTTGGACAAGTGTGGCTATCATACACCAACTGTCGTTCGTAAGTAATACGAGATTTAGCTGTGGTTTGCTTGCAAATATTCTGAAGTATTTGGCACTCACCCTTGAATGATGCGTGACCTGCAAACAAGAATAAGTCCCAGAAGTGTTTCCTACTCTTTAACAGCTTCCGGGTTTCCTTATTGATCCATGGAGGTCAGTGTGATAGCTTACGTGCTGACCTTGGGATAAACATCGACGATACGGACACGAATGTAGCCTTAAACTTATTCCATTGGTCTCCCATCGATGCATACGGGTCGACTAACCTTGCGATTTTTGTTGTACTACGATTATGTTCTTACAGCTTGTCTAAGGCGCGCGCTACGGACTGGACGTTACTTTCAGGCTTAGGCCTTTAGTTTTAGTTTTCTAGGATTCTCGCAGATATGGACGGATTTTTTTTCTTGGAAGTGTGGATGATAATTCATTTCTTAACTTTTAACATATAAACTGTGAATTTCATGCCATTTGATAAGATCTGAGTTCAACTTATGGTATTTATGATCATGTTCATACAATAATTCATAATCATACAATTACGTATATTCATTTTGGCTATACGATCAAACTATGCTTTGTCAGTTTGAAACCATGTATAATCATGTTTGACGAAGATTTGCATTTCATATCTGTATTCTATTCCTTAAGGAATATATGGTTATATCGTATTCAGATGCTTTAACCCACGTACTTTATGTATCTACAGGATCTATTCAAACCTACCTAATATCAAAAAATATATATAACCGTGTATGTTAAAGGACTGTATATTCACGATTTTATGAACTATCATTTGAATCGTATTTGGGTACTATAAATCATTTAATTTCCGAAATTACCTGTCCAATTCGGTGAGTCTGTCATAGTTTTTTTTTCTGACAGTATTTTTTTCCAAAAAGCTGTTTCATATATTTGTTCAAGAAGCAACATAATAACCTTAGACGGTAATAATCTTCTGAACTACTTATCTCTGCACCTCCCAATTTTTACTAATACGGACTTTCAGTTTATATATGTATCACATACCGTACTCACTTTGATTGTTTGTTACTAATTATCGACATTTCTAAATTACTTTACTATATAAGGCTATCTTTCGTGTCATATATATATTAAAATTTATACAACTTGCTCCTTTATATTCTATTTTGCCTCCACACAGATACTGACATAAATATTTCATCTACACTACTATCTTCCTGCCATTGTCATCTTTTGTTTTTGACACCACTAATCCTCACGATACATTCACTTTTGGTTAAAACATAGATTTTGATTTTTAGACTAACTTGAGCCCTCGCAATTGATTTTCTTACCCCTTTCTATTTCCAACATTCTGTTCGGTCCACTTGCTATACGTCACTTTCTTATCATGCCACAAAAGAAAATGAAGAACCCTGCTTCTAGGCGTCCAGCCAAACGTAGGAAAACGACACAATTTAACATCACTACTGACACGATTTCCGACAGTTTCAACGGGACGAGCCAATCCGTTCATCCGGAAGCAAATAAGCTTTTACCAGTTGTCTCCATTCCAGATATGTTGAAAACTCTGCTGGTAAACAGTGATGATAATCGCAACTGCAACCATATGGATGCTGTAAAAAAGTTGCAAGTAGACATGAACAATCTCAATCCGCTTAAATATCTCATCAACCTCAACCTCACAGAGACTCCAGATCAAATGAATGACATAAATAATTTCCTAGATCGTGTTGCATCAGAGGTATTTGAAAGAATAAGACGATCTAGCAGTGCAATTGTGTTTAATATACCGGATACACATGCCCTTAAAAATATCAAATCTAGTCTGCTTGGAGCCAGCAATATGACACACGTACCATGTGTATGCACAAGATCAAAAGGAAGTCATCCTGGTATGTACTCACCGATCTTGTTCAAATTCAACTCATCTGTAGATGCTAGTAGATTTTTAACTTCCTCAAAATTCATTGAGACAAAAACAGATTTTCAAGGATATTAAGACTCTTCCGGATAAAACACCATGCCAGCGAAAAGCAGGAAGAGATAGCTACAGACCTCCAGCGTCAAACTCTCAAACGCATCATAATCCTAATGGTCGTAAAGTTAAGTCAGATTCTAAGAGGACGTCTAGCTTTACAAGTATGCCGCCACCAAAAAACTCTTCTGAATCTCCTAAAATTCAAAACCCAGAAGAAAGTAATCCCAATGTACGTGGTGTCCATCCTCTTAAGAATGTTGACTTAGATCCAACCCAAAGTAGTTGTGCTGATGACGAATGGGATAACACAGTCCAAACCCCTGTCAGTGCAACACCCAGTTACAGTAACTGTGCAACGGATAACAGGAAAACTAATCATAACATTCATATAACTGACCACGCACTTAACGTTGATATATTCGAACCTCGCAAGCCATCGCAAGTATGTTTAACAGCACACAATCCTCTCCAACTTATGAAGAAGCCAAAATCAACCACAAACCTTGGAAATAAACGTCTTAAGCACGTTACCCATACGTCAGGTATAAATAGTTATCTGAATTGTAATTGGCCACTTGGTTGCACACATAGACCAGATAGCCTTCTTGGTCCGGCTCCCAATATGTACACTGTCTTTATCAGATGTTATATCCAATAGCAATGAGAAGGCTTTTTTTGTAATTCCGCCGGCTTTCCTGCCGGCAACGGTAAACATATTTCACATGATGACAAAGTGGTTGAATCTATTTCCCCTCGCAACACAACTCTTACCTTAGCCAATCCTACGAGTATTCATGGAACTACCAATTGCGATTTATACTCTAACCTGCTTCACTATGATAACTCTGAGTTTCTTATTCTTTCGTTCAATGCCCGCTCTCTGTCTAATAAAATTATTCATCTTAAAACTCTTTTATTGCTTGTAAATCCAACCATTGTAGGCGGTACAATTATCTATGTCCATTCAGACATTCAAGCGTGCAAATTTGAGGATAAATCCCTTGATGCTATAGACGACTCCACTTGGGTTACTGTAAACTGTGGATCCCAAAATTATTTACTGATGGGATGCATATATAGACCACCTCATGCGGATACTAAGTTTGACAGATTACTAACAAACATATTTTCCATTGCTTCGCACCAACCGCATACTTTTAAAATCATCGGATGTGATTTTAACCTGCCAAAAATTACATGGGGCTTGACTCCGGTACCAGGTCGATATAACAAGCTAGTTGAAACATTAGAAATTTGTGGATGGGTTCAACAGGTCCGAAAACCAACCAGGGGGAATAATACACTTGATTTAATGTTCACAATCAACATAGACTCTATCTCAGTACATACCAGTCATGAGTTTTTTATGAGTGACCATAGAGTTGTATTGAGTATTATTCACTCTTTAAACGCCATACAATTGAACTCTAAAGCTTCATTGATGTACCAAAGCAGACATTTTGATCAACAAACATGGAAACGGACTGGAACTCTCATTCAATGTTTACCATGGGAAACTTATTTTACCACAAATAATGTTGACATTGCGCTTTCCAATCTATACCACAACCTGATATATTGTCTTGACTGCACTGCTCCAGTTATTGGCCGTGTGGCTTATAATGCTAATAGGGGCCAAAATACTTTTAAAAGAAAGCTGAGGAAATTAAAATGCCGCTACTACGAGCAGAATGATGTGTATGCACTTCAGAGTATACTTAAATTAATCAACAGAAATGCTTCATCTAAACGTAAGTATTTTATGAATATAGAAAATAAAGCTCTACGTAGTAAAAGCCCAGAATTATCAATACTTCGGCTTTTTAAATCCCGTGTAAAGTCAAATTCCCTTGGCACGACTAAATTCTTCATAGTTAACGGAAGCATTGTTAACGACCCGAATACTATATGCGAACAATTCAGCAAGCACTTCTCGCAGTGCTACAAAACTGGAACTGAAAACTCCATCATTACATTTCCAATGCTGACATCCAGACATCTGTCGAAAATTGATTTTACACCCTCCAACATCAAGCAGGCCATAGCTGCCCTGAAAAAGTCTTATGATGGTGGACCTGACGGGATACCTTCATCATTTGTGAAATATGGAAGTAGAGAATTTCCACTATTTTGTTTGAAACTTTTCAATCTATCTATGGAATATGGGACCTATCCATCTGTATGGAAAACATCCCTTATCACCCCTAGATTCAAAACAGGACCACGTAGTGATATTATTAACTATAGGCCAATTAATTTGACATCCGTGCTCTCAAGAACCATGGAAAAAATCATCCACAAACAGCTACTATCATTTTTACTTTCGGCTAGTCTGATCAGCCCATCCCAACACGGGTTTATGACTAAACGCTCATGTTTCACATCGCACCTGGAGTTTTTTGATCAAATTACCCAGAAAAGAGATGTTGGTCAGTCAGTGATAATTCTTTACTTCGATTTTAGTAAGGCTTTCGACAGTGTCTCACACAAACTTCTTCTTTTAAAACTCTCTTCATTTGGCATACAGAATCCCCTTTTATCTTGGCTCAAATCTTTTTTAGAAGAACGTAGCCAAATCGTTCGCTTTGGATCTTGCTACTCTAAACCTGTGAATGTAACCAGTGGGGTTATACAAGGAAGTGTGGTTGGTCCATTACTCTTTCTCCTTTTTATCAATGATGTGTGTTCCCTCTTTCAGTATGGTAAGCCTTTTCTTTTTGCTGATGACCTGAAAGTAGTTTATTCATTCTCTTCTCCCACGAAAGAAAGCTATATTTCAGCGGTAATCCAAGAGGAAATAAACAAGTTGTACGAATGGACTATTTCGTGGAATATGCCACTTAATGTTGACAAAAGTGGATTTATTCACATTGGTCGCTGTCTTAACTTAAATCTGACTGTACAGACACATACACTCAAACCTCTTAACACTGTTCGTGACCTGGGTTTAAGATATAGCAACAGTCTGAACTTTTCTGAACACATTATATCTCAAGTATCCAAAGCTAGAAAGCTCATCGGATTGATAATGATAAACTTCAATAATATCGAATCGAGATTGTTACTATACAGAAAATGTATCTTACCCATTCTTGAATATGGTATTTTAGTTTACAGTAATTGTAGACATACTGACCTGATTAGAATTGAAGGTGTTCAAAGAAAGTTCACCAAAGCTGTTCTGGGTATTCCGATAACAAAGACTATTACCAAAGATGTCAACAACTCAACTTAGAGCCTCTTTGGATCAGACGTATCAAATTAAATCTTGTCTTTATCTACCGGCTTATTAACGGTATTTCCTACTCTTCGGTATCCACCCCTTCATACCTTATGATATCATCCCACAATCTACGCAATAAGGAGAATATTCTAGCGATTCCAAGAACCCACACAAACTTACGTCAGAATTTTTTCCTTATTCGCTACTCAACCATGTGGAACAGACTGCCAGTGAACCTCCGTTGCAGTGAAACTACAACCCGGTTCAAAAGTCTCCTTGACGATTTTCTTTCCGAAAGTGGATTATGTCACCTATTGAATATCAATGTATTCAATAATGATTTATACAAACAAGGTCCGTCATCCATTTAATTGCTTGAAAAGCAAAATAAAACCTTTAAATCTTTCCACATCTATTTTATTTTATTTCTATTTATCTTAATATATGAAATCTGATTATGTTCGTGTTTATCATTATTTCCGTTATTAATATCATTATTAGTTCCCTGACACATTAGATATTCTTTTTGTATCTTCTTATCCTTCTAAACATATTTAACTCCAGATTGTCCTTTAAAATCAATTTTGACTTTCATAGCATCAATCTTAATTATTATTGCACAAATATTTATACTAATATCCGGTTTCACTCTGTATACTATTACATAAATCTAAATGTATTCATCCGAGTGCATTAAAAGATTTTTATTTTATTTTCCTAAATTGTTGGTTTCCTTCTGAGGTTGATATTTATTACACATTTATTATTCTTATCATGAATCAAAACTTTTCACTAGGTGTTCACTTCTTTTCACTCCATTCTTTCCCTCTAAATAAATATTATTCTTAAGATTACGAAGTTTGTAATTAAAACAATAACTTGTGTTACACTTAAATTAACTTCTCAGACCCGTTTTATCTTCACTATGCATATAGGACTACTCATACATATTGATATTTTATTATCCTTTTCACTCAATTGAGACTTTCATCGCATCACTCCAAACTATGTGACTGCACAAACATTTATTCTAGCGTCATATCTTACTGCAATTATAAGTTATTTTTTCTTAATTATTTTTTGTTACTAATTTGACGATACAAACATAGTCGTTTGTTCTTGTTTTATGTTCATAAACAGGCCTATTAGACTGTTTGCGTATTTCACGTCTCCTTTATTTCTATTCCCTTATTTTCTCCATTTCCTTCTTTAAACTCAATTCAATATTCTTTTCAATTGCACAGACCCGATTTATTATTATTCATATTCTACTATTATTGCTTAAATTTTTTTTAAATGGCAAGTAGAATGCTGACATTATTGAAAATTGTGTATTATTGCATTTTTTTGAAGAAACCCGAAATGGTTTCTTCACAACACTTATGTACCCATAAGATGTTTGTGAATAATAATAATAATGTCGATGACTTAAGCAACAGCGACAACTCGTTAACGTAGAGAAAGAAGGGCAAAGAGCCTGAGACGGTGCATTGGGTACACCACTTTGTAGACAGTTATTCAGTCCCAAAATTTTTAACTACTGAGTTGATAATGGCTGATTTCTCCATACATCTAGTTTACTGACACACAGCTACTTGTCTATTTAAAATGAACAATCCTCACAGTCCTCACAATCCTAAACCCGGATATTTGTGATAAGCTTGAATTGGATTGGTGTTCACTTGTCTAATATGTATGCGGTAAATATCTGTTTTTGCTCTTCAATAAGAACTCTTAATTATTTGCAAACCAGTGAAGCAATGCATGATAAATGTTTAATGTGACTTTAAAGTATTTTGACAGGAACAGGAAAGTGCCGATTTCTTTGGGGTTTGTGTTTCATGTGATTAAGTAAATGAAGTTCAGTATTTCTCTCGGAACTCAGCTTCTTTTGATAGCTCTCAAAATCTCTTCATAGTATCACTAAGAAATGTAAGCGTTTATAATTTGTCTTTAGAAGTAGCTCTATGTGTGTCAGTCACAGGGTATGACCTTTCATTCTATGTGTTGCATATTTTCCTACTGTTGTAATAGTTTGGGTTATATGAAAGTCTGGGAAGTGACAGTCATGATAATCGTAAAGTCTGGTATAAATATACATCAGCTCAGACTGCTAAACCATACATTTGAGGTGTACCATGTGAATCTAGAAAGTCTAGTTATTTAACAGCTGTCTACTAACACATTACATAATCGTGATAATCGGTTGTCTGTATTCCTTTTACCCATTAGTACTGTTGATATTTATCAAACTTTCAAACATGCTAGTCCGTTCGTTTCATATGGCTTTATGTATTAGTGTAGGTCGTGCTCGTATCCCTCATTTGTTGCCTGTCCAACCAAAAAATTAGGTTTGTAAGCAGACTGGTGTACCATCCATAACGTCTCGCTAGATTCGTGTATATTGATCTACCCATGTATTTCAGGTGGTCAGAATTCTTCATATTCATCGAACGTTGAGCAATGTTGTCCCCGAGTTTGCACTTAGACATGAGACATGGTACTAGACCATAAAATCACTGAGTGTTGGTCTGGTAGATGCAAACTGCCTGATTAAGGACTATGAGACCATGACTGTTAGTTATTTTAAGTGTTGAGTTACATATCTCAGCAACTCAGTTCTCTGCAAATACGAAACTTGTATGTCCTGTAGTGGCGTCTGCTGAGAGTTTTACGGACAGGGAGTCAGAAAGATGATTGTTTCATTCAATCTCCTGATGACGATAAGGAGTTTAAGACAACTACATCTGTGTCCCCTTTAGTTGGGTTAGAGAAGGAGATACAACATCTATTACCAGACTTTAAGGATAGTAGAGTAGCTAAATAAATGACTCTTCGGAACATAGAATGGCACCGCAATACTCCCTACGCAAGCCATCATGGAGTATGGGAAAGATTAATGGGAAGCATACATAGACTTTTAAGCGCAGTATCTATGTCCTACGGGACACTCACCACCCATTTGACTGAAGTAGAAAGAATACTTAATGATAGACCACTCTTACGGACGCGAACAAAATGGACACAAAGAAGACGAGATTTACAAGTTGGCGATCTACTCTTGATTATTGGAGACACTTATGCACGAAAGAACTTGCCTAAAGGCCTCGTGGTAAGTTTTGACCCAGGAGGAGATGGTCTAGTAAGACAAGCGAAGATCAGAACGTGGAAAGGTACAATTATTAGAGACATACGTAAAATTTGTTTATTAGAAGGAGCTGACGACCGAAAAGTAGAGGATGGAGAGACTTTTCAGAGTGACTGTGGCTAGAGTAAATCGTACCATTGTCACCTCTGAATGTTTTTACGTTAATATCTAATCAGCGAAAGTAAGGAAAGACATGCTGTCTTTAGGGGGCGGTGTTCCCTTTCTACTCTTTTGTATATTGTTTTATACTACTTATATATATTCAGTAAGCAGTTGTATTCTGAAAAACTTTCAAACTCATGTTGTAACTAGAGTTGTACTGTGACATTCTGAAATGTTCACATATATCTTTAACGTTCATTGTACTTATCATTATAATCACTGTAATTTATATACTGTGACGGTTATCCACAGTTTTGTGCATTTTTTTAAACGCAACAGTTTCCATATTGTTTGCTCTTGGTTCGAGTTTCGGTTGTGTAACGGGATTAAAATCATCATGTATGATGTTGTTAATAGATTTTGTTTTCTTTCTATTGCAGGGCAAGCAAGAACAAATGCTTTAGAAGAAGAAGAAGAAGAGGAAGAGCAAGCCCTGCATGCACTAAACTTACAGGACGACTCATAAGACCGTTTTGTAAACTAGCTCTCTTTTCTGTACATAACCCGCGAATTTTAATTTTCAAAATAAACGACTGGTGGTCTCCATTCCGTGTTCTCTCTGTGGTGTGAAGTGTTCAGTTAACATTGTGTGTGTTGTGGCTTTAGGTTTTCCCGCTTTCCAGTGACTGCTGATTACACGTGTGACAACTGGTGATGGAGGTGCCAACGGAAAAACGCGATGAGAATTTAGATGAACCCCCTCTGATTCCAATCAGGGCTGCTCCTGGTTCAACCCCACGCCAGCCACCACTGCTTGAAACGGCGTCAGATTACTCCGTTTGAAAATTTAAAGTCACAGCGTATCTTCGGAGAGTCCCATTGACCGAACATTTCAACTATCTCGTTTCTTTTTGAGCGATGAGGCAGTACGCAGGGCTATAGCGAATGGTTTTGCGGCCAGTAACACGCTCTCATAAAACTGGAGAATTCTAGACGACTGTTTTTCCATGCCCGTAGACACCCAGTAGGTGACAATTCAGTTTTTAACACGTCACCAGAAAGCACGCGAGAGTCCAATAGACTATCTTCATTCCCTGCAGCAAGTCGCAGTACAAGCATTCCCTCGTTCAGATATGATGGGACGAGAGGAATTAGTACGCTCACGTTTTGTCAAAGGCCTGTTGCCCGGACCACTTAAAGAACACTTTCTTCGAAATCCACCAACTGATACGTCTGACGTAAAAAGAACAACACTACGCTTCCTGGCCGCTGACAAACTAGTGAATTTATCCAACGCACATTCATCATCAGTAACGATTGTGGAACGAGCTACAAAATCTAGTGGCCTGGACAGCTGCCAGACTACAATGGCTGTGACCGACCTTTCCGGTCGAGGTGCTATCTGCGGACAGTCAAATTCGAAGTGGAATAAACAACCAGCATGGGGCAACTACAATGGGCGTCAAGCCGAATGTATATATTGCAAAAGGTTTGGCAGGAACGCTAGAAGATGCGGTCACAACCGCCCCCGTAAACCAGGCAAGCGGCGTTTTGGTTATTTATCTTCCTATGTTAATCATGTCAATCCAACTACATTTAAAGGTAGAGTACAAAACATCGAGCTAGACATACTTCTAGACACAGGAGCTTCAGTATCCCTCATTAAGGAAGACTTCTTGCAGAGACTTAACCACAGCACTCAGCGTAAACAATGCTCCTCTACATTAATTACGGCGAGCGGAGATCCCTTGATTGCGTGTTCTAAGATAGGGTTAGAGCTAATAATAAACAAGAACTCTTTTCGACATGAGTTCCTGGTTTGCCCCACACTGACCTGGAACATGATACTCGGGGTTGACTTCATGTTAAGATATCAGGTCTCTATAGACATGAATAAGTCGGAAGCTAAAATTGGCGGGGTTGTCGTGCAACTACAACGCCAGGAAATGCCAACCGAAACCGTAGCCCAGGTGGGAATTGCAGAGATTGTACGTCAGGTACAAGATAACAAAATAATAAGCGAAAAGGACCGTCAAGAGACCATTGACGTACTCCAACGATTTAGCTCTGTTTTCTCGGAGAATATCTCTGGAAATCGGACAACCATTGTGCAACATTCCATTGTTACAGGTGACCACATGCCATTACGCCAACCACCTCGCAGAGTACCACTGCATTATCAGCCTCACTTAGAATCAATGATAAAAGATATGCTAGAAAAAAAGATTATTGTACCATCTTCGTCACCCTGGGCATCGCCAATTGTTCTAGTAAAAAAGAAGGATTCCTCCCTACGACTGTGTGTAGATTACCGACGTCTTAATGCTATAACTAAGCGTGATTCTTTTCCACTTCCACGGATAGACGCTACCTTAGATGCCATGAAAGGTGCTCGCTGGTTCTCAACTCTAGACTTAGCATCAGGGTATTGGCAAGTGGAAGTCCGACCCCAAGATAGAAAAAAACTGCATTTATAGTGCCAATGGCTTATATGAATTTCAAGTAATGCCTTTCGGGCTAACTAATGCCCCAGCCACCTTCCAACGGTAAATGCAGACAGTTCTACACGGTCTCGTACCGCACCAGTGCTTAATTTACCTTGATGATATTATTGTATATGGCAGCACGCCAGAACAACATAATGCCAATTTGAAGGCAGTCCTACAACGTATTAGGCAGCATAACCTAAAAGTGAAACCATCTAAATGTCGACTATTGCAAAAAGAAGTGCTCTTTCTAGGGCACCGCATTACGGAAGATGGAGTGGCAACAGATAAAGAAAAGACACGTGTGATTGTTAATTGGCCGCAACCAAAATCACCCGAAGACGTTCGTAGCTTCCTTGGACTAGCTTCTTACTATAGACGCTTCGTACGTGATTTCGCATCATTAGCAGCACCTTTACATCGATTAACCCACAAAGGACGAAAATTTTTATGGACCAGCGAGTGTCAACAGGCGTTCGATGCTTTGAAGGCTCGGTTAACTTCTCCACCTATATTAGCCTTCCCGGATACTTCAGCAGACGGAGGCGAATTTATACTTGATACGGATGCTAGTTCCTCAGCTATTGGAGCAGTTTTATCACAAGTAGCTCGAGATGGACACGAAAGGGTCATTGCGTATGCTAGTCGACGACTAGATAAGAGTGAAGCACGATATTCTACAACACGTCGGGAGATGTTAGCACTAGTAAAATTCTTACAACATTTTCGCCATTATCTGCTGGGCAAACCCTTTCGCGTGCGCACGGATCACCGTGCACTACGGTGGCTCCGTTCTTTCCGCGAACCAGAAGGGCAAGTGGCACGCTGGCAGGAACGACTACAAGAGTTTGATTTCACATGCGAGTATCGACCGGGAAATCGACATGCAAACGCAGATGCCCTCTCCCGAATACCCCAGACCACAGATATTATTAACGCAATTCTTAGTACAGCTCCGGAGACAGATTGGCCCTCCCTACAAGCAACAGATCCAGACTTACAGATTGTTTATCAAAGACAGCTACATGGAAATAGTAAGCCATCCATGAGGGAGCTTAAAGATCAATCCGTAACAACTCGTCGTATTTGCACCAAATGGAGCAACCTCAAACTATATGGTGACACATTATTCCTAATTAATGAATCAAAACAACCCCTACTGATAGTACCGCGAGTGAAAGTTGAGAGCATTGTGGAACAGGTACACCGCGAACTTGGTCATGCGGGAGAACGGAGAACTGAACACGCTGTCCGTCAACGCTTTTGGTGGCCATCCATACACGAAGATGTAGCTCAGTTTTGCAAGAATTGTAACACGTGCTGCCGTTTTAAATCGCCTCAGCAGACACCCCGTGCACCAATGACGCCGATGGTGACGACAGGACCACACCAGCGAGTTGGCATAGACATCATGGGACCACTGACAACGACAAAAAATGGGAACCGCTACATACTGGTTATGGTGGATTATTTCACTAAATGGTGCGAAGCTGTACCCATTCCACAGCAAGACGCCCTTACTGTTGCCCGAGCTTTCATCGATCATTGGGTCTCCCGTTATGGTGCCCCTACCTCACTCCACTCCGACCAAGGTCCATCCTTTGAAAGCCACCTCATTACTGAGATATGCCGGCTATTAGGAATCAGGAAGACACACACCACTGCGTATCACCCAGAAGGTAACGGTCTCGTGGAAAGAACAAACAGAACTATTAAAGCCATCTTGCAGTCGTTCGTCAGCAGATCGTCACCTGAGTTATGGGATGAGGTGCTCCCCCAATGACTTTTAGCATATCGTACGTCGGTACATGGGTCCACGGGATTCTCGCCTGCTACTTTACTGTTTGGGCACGAATTACGCTTACCAGTAGAGATACAGTCACCCCTGCTGCCCTACGAAGAAAAAGAGCATGTTCCGTACATACGTACTCTCCGCAACCGACTAGCTGATGTATACCGTCTGGTCAACATTAACTTATCTAAGGCTAGTGGACACCAAAAAGATATATACGATCGTCAAGCACAAGGACCTAGATATACAGTCGGAGATCGTGTCTCGCTACGCCGCCCAATGACATCGCTAGGGAGCTGCAGTAAATTCCATCAGCCCTGGCAAGGCCCCTTTGAAATTGTCCTCATCCGATCGCCCACCACGTTTGTATTGCGTAACATACAACGGCCTAAAGACGACGTGATAACGGTGCACTACAACCAGATAAAACCGGATCGGACGACATTTCCCTTCGACGCTCAATTCGCCGATCCACCGCCGGCCACTAGATTTTATGAAGTAACGTCTGAAGGAGGGTCAGCATACCCGTGCCCAAGACCAGGCACTGAGGACAGTGCCTCATTAGGAGAGGGGGCGATGTAACGGGATTAAAATCATCATGTATGATGTTGTTAATAGATTTTGTTTTCTTTCTATTGCAGGGCAAGCAAGAACAAATGCTTTAGAAGAAGAAGAAGAAGAAGAGGAAGAGCAAGCCCTGCATGCACTAAACTTACAGGACGACTCATAAGACCGTTTTGTAAACTAGCTCTCTTTTCTGTACATAACCCGCGAATTTTAATTTTCAAAATAAACGACTGGTGGTCTCCATTCCGTGTTCTCTCTGTGGTGTGAAGTGTTCAGTTAACATTGTGTGTGTTGTGGCTTTAGGTCTTCCCGATTTCCAGTGACTGCTGATTACACGTGTTACAGTTGCTCATAAACTGTTATCAAATTTAGACACAGCTATCGGCTGTCTTTGTACTATAGTATATTATAATTATTCTTTATATTACTCTTACCGGAAACCTTCGTTATTTTCATTCTTGAAGGACGCGTTTAAACGCCTAGACACCACACAAGTTGAGCTTTGTAACTGAATTCTGTGTATTATTTAATAAAGAACCACTTTTGTAGACAAATTGTTGTTTTGGAACTTCAATTTTGCGCGTATCTCAATCAGGTCAGTTGGACGCTTCGATAGACTTAACAGAGGTGGTTAGGACGTTTTACGTATACCCAACCATCACCTATCTCGAAACAATAGTGGAAAGAATAAGTTTTAAGAAAACTAAGAGTAGTCACACAGAGACATGGCACTAGACCATAAAATCACTGAGTGTTGGTCTGGTAGATGCAAACGCCATCATTAAGGGCTATGACAGCACCACGGCCAGTTATTTTAAGTGTTGAGTTACATGTCTCAAATTGGTTTCAGTAGTGCAGGTTTATTCCTTCTTTGTTTATCCTTAAATCCTCAGTTTTTAATTTGTTGCATATTTAACTCCTATAAATTCGTGCTCAAACCATATGCTGTGTTTCGAATTTCTTCAGCCATCACTAATGGGACTGCTTCTACTCTTACTAATTTCGTATGCTTACTATTCTTTGAAATGGACAGTGTTTTGCACTCAGAACAAGCTTTGACATTCTCTTTCGTTAGTTTTGAGTTGTCTTATTCAGTCTTTTTATCTATGACAAAACATTTCTAACGTTTCGTAGTCAATCATTTTGAAATATTTATCTCTAATATATTTGATGTTATTAAATTTTGATGAACATGTCTTTATCATACAACCGAACTGTTTTGATTACAGTGATATCGATGATTTGGGCGGAAAATTATCCGAATATTGGTTCTCAATTGATCAGTCATTATCGAATAAAGACAGTTCCAATCATATTTCAGATTCCGATCATCTATCAACTAACATTGGCTCAAAAATGGGAACAGCTATAGGATTTCAAGTTCGTAGTCGTCGGTCAGCCACAAGTGGTCTTATGAGAACTGGTCAAAGTGTTTCTGAAACAGCTACTTCTGTAGTGAAAAAACACGGGTGAGGACAATCGAATGTACTTAGCACAAAATTACTCGGTAAAATAGAAAAACCATATAGTAAATCGTTAATTTGCAAAATATCAATCCATCATATCAAACTGGACTGTTCCTGTTGCAAACATCAATCCATTGTTGTTTAGAATGCATAACCTTTGACCTTCCATCCCGATTTGTAAACAAACATAACATGACCCATTGTTCATCGTTCACAAATACTATGCTGCACACATGGGCTGTGTCTAGTTGCTGGACAGATCAATCTGTCCATTCTTCTTTAACCACATTTTCACCTTGTCACTTACTTATTGGTTTATTTATTCTACTTGAGCCATACTTTGACCTTGTTATTTATTCGCTTATCAATCTAGACTGTTTATATATGAGCGTATATGTGTGTGCCCTTATTATCCCATTAATCACGTTTGTAGCTTATTTTTGTCTGACTATAAATATGGAGTAACGCTTGACTAAAATGGAGTTGGCTTCCCAGCCATTTTCCCTGCGTGTCATTTTGCTTGGCTCTGTTTCATTCGCTTCATATACAAAATATATGTATTCTCAAGTCAATTCTCGTTATTCGACTTATTTAATTCCGTTATCGACTAACGCGATTTAAGTCGACGATTATATATGAGAATAGGCGATAATAATCATTCGTACGATCTTAGAGTCAGATCCACGGGCCACTAAATAGTCTTAACCAGTAACTCATGATAAACGTAGGTAGTTTCTATATATTATAAATATTGAGTAAAAGTGACTTTTTAATTTTAGATTAATTTACGATAATTGTCAATGCTTGCACTTTCCTGTTGTATAAACATTCAAGACTGTGTTTGACCAGTCTCTATTAGCACATGTGCATCCCTAGCAGATTGTGGCCGAGTCATGAATAGGAAAAAACGCAAATACTGCATGTTATTGCTAGCAATAATTTAACGTTACTACAGTGGTCTACAATAGTTTGACAAATAGCAAATTAATAATGAGAAAATTATCGACAGGGTCGAAAGACACATTAACTTAAAGTACTTATTAATTGTAGATTTACTTTAGCAGGATCAAACCACTTTTTATTTTATATTTATTTTATTTTAACACATAGATATTGGTACAAGGAGGCACCAAATACATATGCCCCACACAAATCTCATTTGATTTGTGTTAGGGCAGTGATACTCATGGTGCAAGAAGGCAGTGAGTAAGACTTCTCTGGCATAGGCTATATACATGTGGCCATGTGAGAGCATTTCGAGAGGGTAAGCGGACTCTCCTCATCCTCGGCCGTACCAGGACACTTGAGGGCCACACCTTAAGCACGACGGCTACTGACATATCAACTAGTTATACAAACTGAATTAACTAGACAAGGGATATGAATGCTTAATTTGTTGAATGAAAGTCGAAGATTATGACTACCAAACCACTGACTCATAGAAGTATTAATCTATAACTAGTATTGATCCCAGTCAGCTTGGAAATATACAACATCATTGATTCGATTGTATTAAAACAGGAGTGAAATGAAAGAAAACGAAAGGATATAATGAGAAAACACCTACATGAAAGAAAGTCGATGTGATAATAACCACGTAATCAATTAATATTTCCGATGAAAAATCGTATTCACAAGTGTAATACAAACCAATCATCATACACTCAAACCAGATCATCATCCATCAATTTAATCTTAGCTTTGTGCATTTTAACGAGGAAGTGATAGATAGAACGCAAGAAAACGAGTAGATGGAGGACAGCTTTTAAAATAGATAATCAGACAGATAGAAATAAGCCAAGATGGATTAGTAAAAGTGTGCAGTAATAATAATAATAATAATCGATTCTTTCTTTACACTGAATCAGGTCAAGGTGAATTATTCATTAAAAAGAAAATTGATTATCAGCAAGGAAAGTAAATATTGATAAATAAGACAAAATACATCAGACCACAGTTTCCAGTGACATACATTCTGTACAGTAGAAATAGTTACATTGATTGAATCAAAACACAATTTAGGGAAGATCTCTTAGTAATATATATTAGCCTAAGAAGTCATGATACACACCATCATATCAACACACAAGAAGTCAACGTAAATGAGAGCTAATAAAATAATTAAAATATTAACCCCATATGAGTGTATATTTCAAAATGAAAAACAATCAGTTAAAGGCAGGGGTGAAAAGTGTTCGCGATCCATCGAACTAACCGATGATGGTGAACAACATGGTAATAAAATACCATTAATTTACGCATACCGTTGAAATATCAGTCGTTAGAAGAAATATAATTCAAATTGTTGATCAAATGATTCTCTCTTTGACAGGAAAATCTATACATTGCCTACATGATAAGTGTCATAAATTCAGTCAGTTACAAAGTAGGACCAGGCTCATATATGCATCGGTCCAAGTCGTCATACCTACCTCCATAGCACAACAACACAACATGAACACCGAATTCATAGAAGCACTTAACTCAATGGTGCAATACATGAAAGAAAGAGTTTATATACGGATATACACAGGATATAATACACAAAGCAAAAATTAGTTCATAGAAACAGAGATATGATGCGATTTTAAGGGGAACATAGAAAGTGTATACACCACCTACACCATTCAGACCGTGTCATCAATTAGTTAAATATGTTTTACAAACTCATTCCAAGATTGTTTCAACTACAAACCCATCAATTTTGATTAGACCTTGAGGAAATCTAAAGCTGTAAATTCATCAGAATATTATAGGTAGTGAATTAATACCTATGATACTGATAACATAGACAAACATTTCTGGGAATACTGAAAAAAAACCCCACCTTATTCACGTATCCAAGATACAGGCATAAGTAATAAATTAAATATGCAACATGACTTAAATATTAAACAATATCATGGAAAACGACCCACAGAGTCCATCTAGGGGTGCTATAAAACCCTGATTCTAAACTAATGGTGCACATCGGCTATAGGATCCTGAATGAACAAAGAGCGTGTGAACCAATCGTTGTTCACTGACTACCATGGAACTGCACCTACCGACGTTTCTCTACTACTTTGTGGATCAGACCTTTAGGTCAAGGGTCCCAGTTGTGGCCTCCTAAGAAAACCACCTGTTTTGGTTTGAGCACCCGGACAGTAGTATCCCAGCCCTCACACAAATCGAATGATCTATGTGCAGTATATCTATTCGGTATCTGCTTGTGCTTAAATAATAAGGATTAAACAACAACAATGATAATAATAATAATGAAAAAGGAATATGGTTGGTATAACAAATGTAGAATCATTAAATTTAGTTTAGAACGATGGGAGGAACATCTTAGAGAACAGTTCAGCTGGCCTTCAGCTACTCTACAACTACCCTCCATTCCCAGACAATGTGAATGGAACATTGAAGTAGGTCCCCCAACTCTTGCTGAAGTTCAAAAAGCTATAGTTAATCTGAAACGAGGAAGGGCAGCTGGTCCAGATGGATTGGCTCCAGAGGTCTTTAAGGATGGTGGTCCAATTTTAGCGATTAGGTTGACTAATATTTTAGCTAAGATCTGGGAATTAGACTTTATCCCATCTGACTGGTCGCAATCACTTATCGTCCCAATATATAAGAAAGGGTCAAAATCATCCTGTGACAACCACAGGGGGATTAGTTTAACAAACATAGTATCTAAAATACTGGCCTCGATAATTATCAGACGTCTAACTAAGACTCGTGAACTACAAACACGAGAGAACCAAGCTGGCTTTAGACCTGGTCGTGGCTGCATCGACCACATATTCACCATTCGTCAGGTTCTAGAACACAGGCATACCTATCGGCGTCCGACGATGGTGGTCTTTCTTGACTTAAAAGCAGCATTTGACTCTGTAGACCGCGAGACTCTGTGGCAGTGTCTGTCATTGAAAGGCGTACCTCAGAAGTACATAAACCTTGTGAAGGCTCTTTACTCGAACACCACTAGTCGAGTCAGGGCTTATGGCGAACTGTCATCTACTTTTGCAACTTCAAGTGGTGTCCGTCAAGGCTGTCCACTTTCTCCATTTTTGTTTAACTTCATCATAGACCTATTGATGGAAATAACACTCTCGTCGACTGAATTCTCGGGTATTGATCTCCTTCCAGGAGGTCCACTTATCGACTTAGAATACGCAGATGACATAGTCCTGTTTGGTGAAGACGCTGACAAAATGCAGAGTCTTCTGGTAGCACTAAGCAACAATGCCAGAATGTTTGGGATGCGCTTCTCTCCCTCTAAATGCAAGTTGTTGCTTCAGGACTGGTCTGCGTCAACACCTGAACTAAGGATAGGGAGTGAAGTAGTCGAACGCGTTGACAACTTCACTTATCTTGGAAGTCTGATCAGCCCTAATGGGTTGGTGTCTGACGAAATCTCAGCACGGATTCGAAAAGCTCGCTTGGCTTTTGCCAACTTACGTCACCTTTGGCGGAGGCGAGATATCCGTCTATCAATAAAAGGACGAGTATACTGCGCGGCAGTCCGTTCTGTTTTAATTTACGGCAGCGAAACATGGCCATTAAGAGTAGAAGACACCCGTAAGCTACTAGTATTTGACCACAGATGCCTTAGAAATATTGCTGGCGTCTGCTGGGATCACCGGGTAAGTAATAGTGAGGTTAGACGCAGGGTATTAGGAAATGATGGTAAATCAGTTGATGAGGTTATGAATCTTCATCGACTGAGATGGTTGGGCCACGTATTACGTATGCCTGAACACCGATTACCACGACGTGCAATGCTAACCGGTATTGGAGATGGTTGGAAGAAAGTTAGGGGCGGCCAAACCAAAACGTGGCATCAGTGCTTGAAGTCACTAACATCTAGTCTGAGCCATGTTGGTAGATGCAGACTACTTGGTTGGGGTCCGCGTGACTATCGTAACCAATGGTTGGAGACTCTTGGTGACATGGCCCAGAATCGATCACAATGGCGTCGGTGTATACACTCCCTGTCTTCCCTTAAACTAAGAGATTAAAATCACTTCATACCTTTCTTTCTACGAACTAATTCTTCCTTCCTATACTATATCCTTATTGCAACCTTTGACCTAACCACTCCTATGAATCCGGTGTTCATCTTGTTGTGCTAATGAGGTATGGCAACCTGGACCGATGCACATATGTGCCTGGTCCTACGTTGTAGCTGACTGACTGACTGACTAGTATATAATAAAGGTATATCTTGCTATGAAATATGAACTGAACAAACCTCGAAAACAAAAAGACGGACATTCAATAGAAGGATCTAATGTCAGAGCTTCATTATCTAAATGTCATCATCAGTGAAATTTGATAAATTTCATAGGAAATACCATTTGTTTATAACAAACAATAAGAAATGCAAAAGTAAGACAAAGAACTTACCATTTTCTGCATATTCCATCACTAGATATACATGACGCTCAGATTCGATCACTTCATATAAGCGAACTAGTTGACAATAAGAAGAAGAAGAATAACCAGAAAATATGGTTAGCAATAATAATGTTGATTTCAAAGACAATAATATGGTAGTTCCCATTTAAACATTAAAATAAAAACACGAATTTCAGCGAAGGGATCTCTTTTCAACGAATTTATTATCAATCGTATTACAATCGTTTATATATGAAACATTTTTGTTAAAGTACTAATTCCATAAGGAAATGTGAACAAGGAATAACCAAGATGATGTAATAGAAAGATTATAATACTAGATTACGTAATATGAATAATAACAATAGATTTAGTGAATATAATAAGATGATTAAAATGTTTTCGTTACAATAATTAAAGGTCATAGAGGTGTAAACAATAAAGTGATATGATGAACATTCATGAATAAAACAATGAGAATATAAGACATAAGTAAAGGGACAATGCATTAAGAATAATAACAATCAAAATACTTAAGGCCAAGGTAACGATAACGATAAGACGTACTTCTTTTGTACGCATAGTTCTGGTTTAAACTCCTGGATGGTAAGAGCTTCAGCTATTTTTAAAAGTTGGATGCGAAGAAATCTGGGTAGATTTGAACGAATCATATAAACAACCTTAAATTCATTTTTTGGATCTGTGGAATGGTTACAGTCGATGAGGTGTTCAAGTATAAAACTCCTAACTGCTTTCCTTTCCCCCTTATAGAACCAAGCTGGAATATGTTCCCGTATCCGAGTTGAAAGCGAGCGCTGGCTACGACCAATGTACCTTGCTCCACAAGAGCAAGTGAACTGGTAGATGCACATAGAGGCGACCAGACGCGGAAGCTTGTCTTTTATGGACACAGAAAATAAGTCCCTACTCGTGAAGGTTATACGCAATTTAGCTGCATTAAATGTTCTTGTAATAGTTGTTGTTAGACGATTTTTGATTACGTCTGATGTTCGATCAGCTTATATAAAGGTTTTTCTTCGTAACGGAACAACTAGGTTTCTTGTCGCAACTACTTCTATTCATATTTTTTTTCTATGAACCGTTCTGGGTAACCATTTTCCAACCGGGTTTTCTTCAGGAATTCGAGTTCTTCTTCTTCTCCTATACCACTGAACATCGCACGTCGAGACAGTCATCTTTCACATCATCTGAGCTGCAGTTAGTGGGAGAATAGGCAGAGACGACGAACAGGCAACGACGAGTGTCCCTATCTTTCCGAGTCCTTATTGGTCCGTTTAGTCGGACAGAGCACAAACGACTGTCTACTGGGATCCACTCTAAGAGAGCTAGTTCTGCCCTAGGACCCAATGCTATGCCTACGCCGGTGAGGCCACGAGAAGCAGAATCAGGGCTTCCAGATACACGAAGTGTGAATCGAGTTGGTTCTTTATTTTGGCATGAATGACGCTACTCGGATCCTGTATGTGCGTTTCGGAGGCGCAGCACACATCGATGGCGCGAGATTCCAAAGTCCTAGCTAAGGAAGCCTGCTGTCCTATTTGGCACAGTGTTCGTACGTTAGAAGCTCCTACGTGTAGTTTAGAGCGTGGTTTAAGGAGACCAGGAATAGCGTTCCGTGTACTCGAATCGTTTGCCCTAGCGGTGCGAGATGATAAAGAGACGTGAGGAGGGTTAGTCGGGGAGATAAGAGTGGTATTAAGAGGTGTAGGAAGGATTTGAATGTGACCAACTTGGTCTCGTGTGCTGTTACGGGTATGAGGGCTGGTATCACTTACCGGCTGCCCACACTGTGGAAGAGTGCTTCCTGAGGAACCTGAAAAGGAAATCGGATTAGCGTTGGTCTTAACTGCCCGGGAGCGTGACCGCAGAGCCCAAGGGACAGCTGCTTGAGGCCAGTCGCGCACGGCCTTTTTGTGGAAGGTTTTTGGCGTGTTAGCTCCGTTCTCCAAAGGGCCTTACCGCCAGAGACGGTAATCTGTAAGGTAAGGTGAGGTGTGACACTTTTAGGGTCGACCTTCGCTAACCCCACCCCTCCTTGTGAGAAGGCAGCATCATTGTAGATGCTGGTTGTCTGAGGGAAACACTTTAATGCTGTCACACCCCTCTACAGTCAGCAGTACGACTTCGCCCTCAGACCTTGAGTTGCTGCTTTTAGTCTTACCGTTCTCCAATCGACCTGCCTGGCATGGTAGAACCTACAGGAACATATCTTCCAGCCAATATAGCTCGGTTGGGTCATCACGATAGGCAAGCTCGACCACCGCATCAAGGTAGCAGCTACGGTCGGGAAATGAGACCAATGTATTATTAATAGAACTGTGATGAATAAAAGTAGAACTGCAACCCATGATTCATTGGTTACAAAATTGAGTTCACAGTTCTATAATTCATCTGATTTACACAGTTAGCATGTCCATTTGATAGCCTACTCTTACATCGATTAACTATGGCCATACAGATAAGAGATGGTTAAGCACTTATAACATATAACAGCTACCTCACTCAATGAATATAAACTTATTCATTACTTCATTGTTTCAAAAGACTAATCTGTATGAAGTACACTATCTGAGAGTAATACATTCCTAATCAAATCAGCTTGTTTATTGTTTAATTCGTGATTTATATCGCAAACTAGATTGATTTAAACAAGGTTCGATAACCGTACAATGTTTTTAGATTACCAATGGTTTTCAAACTAAAATCAATCAGTAATATATTCAAATTCATCTAAACAAAGAAACAGACTCAATTGTGACTTAATAAATCCATTGGGTCGGAATCAAGATTTTTCAACTCAACTAGGTGGATCCTTCATATCCACTAACCCAGTTCAAATGCCCAATATTCGCTTTCCATGTTGTCAATTTTGTAAACAACAGTAATGCCACAAGAAGGCAATGAATAGGACTTCTGTGACAGTGATTGTATGCACGTTGCCATGTGAGAGCATTTCGTGAAGAAGAGCTGGCTCGCCCTACTCTCAGCCATATCAGAGCATTTTCGAGTTTGAAACTCAACTTAGAAGCGCGCGAAATTCATAGGTTCTGAGTTCGAATCTCGCGGGGCAGGATCGTGGATGCGCACTGCAGCTGAGGTGTCCCATACTAGGAAGAAACTGCTGTCTAGTGCTTTCAGGTTTTTCATGGTGATGTAGTTTCAATGGACACTTTAATTAACCATATAAGTAATATGAAACAAATGTCTAACATTTTTTCCAGTAGTAATAATAACAATAATAATACTATTAATACTCCAAATTATACAATAGATAAAGAGAGTATAGTTATTGTTAAACACAAAAAAGAATCAATGAAAAGATATTAAATATAATTGATTTTTATCTCTACCTCTCTCTCTTTATCTCTATGTCTGTGTGAATATTCGTGAGTGACAGAAATGTAAGGAGAGAATGAGAGAGAGAAAAAGGGAGAGAGATAGCAACACGTGTCAAATTGACTTTATCATTATTATCATTATTGTTATTGATTTTTTGACAGACAGCCTATTGTTTTAATTATCAGTCTTGTAGAAGTACTTTGCACTTCGAAGGTACAAAGCATATACCATACCTACGGACACTGATTGCCAACTGATTAAGTGCGGATTGCATGCCTTGGGCATTATCGCACAGTAAGACAAGATTATCCACATACTCAAGGTCGAGAAGTCTTTCTCCAGGCAACAGATCCACACCACCATTACTAACATCCATCAGAGCTGTTTCCAGAATGTCATCGATGGCAAAGCTGAAGAGGAATGGTGAGATTGGGCAACCCTGTCTAACCACACTGCTCGAATGGAACAATGGAGAGAGGTGGTTGTATGCCCTCACTCTGCCTGAGGTGTTTTTATATAGGGCTTTTAGAATGTTAATAAACTTCTCAGGCACACCCTTCTTCAATAGACAATCCCAGAGAACAGTCCTGTCCAACGAATCGAAGGCATTCTTGACCTGTTTTCAAGAAACACTACGATTGTTGGCCTTTGATAAGTATGACGGTGTTCTAACATTTGGCGAAGGGTGAAGATATGATCAATACATCCTCAACCAGAACGAAACCCAGCCTCCTCCTCGCGAGTCAATCATTCTCGGGTTTTGAACAACCTACGAAGTATGACGGAAGCCAATAGCTTGAATGCAATCGGAAGTAGACTTATCCCCCGATAGTTGTTACAGGAACGACGTGAACCCTTTTTAAAGATAGGGACAACTATCGACTCATTCCATGACGTTGGTACACTCTCTAGTTCCCAAACCTTTGTAAACAACGTCGTCAATTCCTTAGTCATAAAGTCACCACCATCTTTAAAATGAGCCGGAGGTAAGTCATCTGGGCCAGGTGATTTGTAACGCTTCAAGAGTTGGAGTTCCTTGCGGGCTTCCGCCTCATTTGGTGGATCAGACGTCACCGGTCATGGTGGGCAGGACAGTCTGACCGATGTTGCCGGAGCAGTAGGCCAGTTGAACTGCCTTTCGAAAAATCCTGTCCACCGTCCAAGACGTCGATGGATGTTAGTGATTGGCATCCCATCATCCTCGCAGATTGTTTCACTCACACCAGACTTCTTGCTGCCAGTGGCTCGGATGAGTTGGAAGAGCTTCCGGTAGTTACCAGATGCAGCTGCTGCTTCCAGCTCATTAGCACGCATCGACCACCAAGCTTCTCGGTCCTTACGCAAGCTTTGCCCAATTTCATTACGTAACATATTTCATTTGTGGTCAAATTCACGGTCACCCGGAGTAGACCGACGGGCTTCGATGAGTTGTAGGGAGCCTTTTCATGGCGTCATGCAATTGCAACCAATGCTCATCTATACTTTTCGGTGGAATGGTAGCTAGCCTAGAAACTAGCTGGGTTCGATACTTATTTGCAACAGAAGTTGCAACCAGCTTGCCAATATCAATCCTTTGCTAGCGGTCACTTCGTTGTCCACTGAAAAGTAAGGTAAGATTGGCGCAGACCAAGGCATGATCGGAGTACAGATAGGTACTCCAAAAGGAGCGGCAGTCTTGTACACAACCACGCCAGTGGTAGCTGATCGCGATGTGATCAATCTGAGTCCAGGCTTGAGATGCAGAGGGAGGACGCCAGGTGGCACATCGGCGATGACTGCGCCGAAAGTTAGTGCTAGCCAGAAACAGGTTGTGGTCTGTGCAAAGTTGCAGTAGACGGTCCCCGTTATCTGACCTGCGACCAACGAGTCCCCATCGGCCACCTAAACGACTCTCTTCTGTGCCTAGACGCCCGACCTGAGCATTCAAGTCTCCGGCTAGTACTACAATATCTGTCGAACGCACTTCCCGGAGAAGAACAGATAACTGGTGGTAAAACTCATCCTTGATTGCATCCGGGCTGCAATCTGTCGGGGAATAGGCGGAGATGACGAAAAGACATCGTTTCTCACTCCGATTTCTCCTCACTCTGATGAAAATTTCTAATCTTACAGCACATAACCGACTGTTAATGGGGATCCAATCGATTAGTGCTGCCTCAGCTCTAGCGCTTAATGCGACACCAACGCCAGCAAGACCAGACGAAGATGCCACAGGGTCCCCGGATAAGCGCACGTAAAACAAGCTTTTCGAAGCGACAGATGGAGATCGAATTTCTAGTACTTCCCCAGAGTCTTTATTACGGGTCTCGGATAGACAACAAACATCAATATTAAGACTTTCCAAAGACATAGCCAGCCCTATCTGTTGTCCGACCTGCATAAGTGTGCGAATGTTGAAGGCAGCCAGTTTGAATGATGCACGTCGTTTCGGAAAAACTGCTTCAGTACTCATATTCAGTGGAAACATACAATTTTCAACCGGACAGTGACTCGCGAACGTTTAGATACAGTCGAATTTCCACCAAAGACGAGCCGCTGTATAAGTATAAAAGAGGGTGAATAATGTGGAAAATAATAATAATGACAATAATAGTAATAATAATAATAGTATTAATAATGACAATAATTGTAATAATAATAATTTGAATCACTTGATTGTTTTTCGAAGCGAGAAAAGTATTTTCCATAGACATAAAGAGGAGTCGTATGCACTAGATGAGACATTGATGTGTTTTGACCTTCGACGCGCTTCTACTTTTACAGGAAATCCCGAACTGTGAAATACTGGTATAACCTAGTACTTGCCGGGAAGGGTTTAGACACAGTGTAAAACGTCATATAAATTAGTAAGATTCAAGTCCCCTCGTTCGTACTAAAGTAATGAAACATAAGGGACACAGAGACCCTGCCAGATTGCAGCAACATAAAGGACGAGGTGGTTAAGTGAAAATATTGTTGAAGAAAAAAGGAAACCATAGAAGCTAGCTTTCGCAGTGACATTTCCCTAATGACTGTCAGTGAATACGATTTTCATATACGACTAATTAGGGATAGTAACTGGCGATCCAATTTCAGAGTTACTTTGGCCAAGCAAATCTTTTCAAAATGATTTCTCTAAGACGAATACAATAATCTGTATAGACGTTTACGCACCTTAAGACAAGTACAAAACCAACCCCACTTACAAGTCAGCCAAAGAAAGGAACCACCCTGACTATATCACCCGCTGGATCCCACTTCAATTAGGGATATATCAATGGATTCCCGAAAATAAAAACGATACCACAGGTACACCAACTTGTTTGAAAAACTACTTTACTAATGGGCTAGGATGTATCTTGTGCTTTAGTTCATGTTCCGATCATGGCAAATTGAGAAATACTTGTGCAAATTATTGTAAAAGTGATTTCATACATACCCAGCAGCTGAGTTACTGATATCCGATATCTGAGCGATCACACAAACTAAGAAACACCATATACATTCCCAACAAACAACCACATTCTACCAACCGCTCAACACTTGAAGTCAATCAAACAGTCTTCAGTCTTCAGTAATAAGGATAGTAGGTGGGTGAACCTGTATTAATCCTGACACATTGCTTTCCAGTGAAGATCCAGCTTTTCCTTGAAAGTATTCACTGATGGGGCTGATACCACTTGTTCGGGTAAGGCGTTCCAATCATTGATTACTCGATGAGAAAAACGGGACCCCACTTTAAGTTTATTAGGTCGCGGTTCATGAACCTTCTTGCTATGACCTCAGAGATTATTAGTGCTGAAGGGAGCAAAAAGATTAGACATATTAAAACCCAAATCATAATTAAAGATACGAAATGCCAGTATCGGGTTACCTCGCGTCCTACGATACTACAAGTGGAAAAAATTAAGGCGCTTTAAACGCACATCTTAAGGAAGTTTAGAAAGACCCTTCACTAATTTCGCTCCCACACGTTGGACACGCTGAAGTGAGTTAGTATCCTTTACCAGACATGGGCTAGCTGCTTGAATACAATACTCTAAATGTGGTCTTACATAGGTGGGATATAAAATTCGAAACATTTCCTCGTCAAAAGATTTGAACGCTCGGTGAAGTGACCGTAACGCACGAAAACCTTTGACAGCGGCTGCTTTGCAATGCGTAGTTGTTTTTAAATCATGACAATACTACTTCTAAGTCTTTATGCTCTTGAACGCATTGAGGAGGTTTACCATCAATAGTATGATGGTAACTATTACAGTGACCTATGTGCATTAGCACACTCTTCCTAGCACTGATTTCTAAGCCACAATCTCGAGCGCTTCTAACTAAATCGTCTAAGTCAGCTTGAAGATACAGATGATGAGCCTCACTTTTTATTGTTCTCCAGATTTCTAGGTCATCCGCAAACAATAATGTCGAGGACTTAAGCAACAGCGGCAACTCGTCAACGTAGAGAAGGAAGAGCAGAGGGCCTGAGATGGTGCCTTGGGTACACCACTTTTGACCGGCTTCCAATCTGATAGCGTCCCATTGACCCTCACTCTCTGTCTGCCGTCACATAAGAAGTTGCCTTTCCACTCGCTAAAATCTATGAATATCACATCGACAGACAGACCGTTATCTAGGGCTGCTGTCCAATCCTCCCTCGCAATAAGCAAGTTAGTCAAGCATGAACGCTTGTTACGAAATCCGTGTTGCTCAGGAGCTAACAGATTGTGTAAATCTATGTGGCTTAGCAACCTAACCCGAATTATCTTTTCGAGTAACTTAACGACTATGCTAGTTAGACTGACAGGCCGGTAGTTAGATACTATCTGTCGCTGACCGTCCTTAAATATAGGACTAACTATAGCGTCCTTCCAATCTCTAGGGAGTTGAGCGAGTGAGAGGGACATGTTGAAGAGTGTCGCAAGCGGTTTTGAAATAATGTCCGCAAGAGATGACAGCAACCGTGGATGTAACCCGTCAGGGCCCGGTATCTTACCAGGTTTGAGGTTAGTTATCAACGGAAGGACAGTTTCCTCAGTCACCTGTACAGATTCAATGGTTGGTATCTCGGTGTGAGTGGGACAAGTATTTGTTACAATAAACGTAGAGAAGACTTCGCTAAAATAGTCTCAGCTTTTGCTCGATCTGATTCAGCTAGTAATTCTGAATTTTCGTGTAACAGTAACGGGGGAATACCATCACTACGTTTCATTTGCCGTTTAACATACGAAAACAATCGTTTCGGACAAGTACGGCTATCATATACTAACTGTCGTTCGTAAGTGGTACGGGATTTGGCTATGGTTTTCTTACAGATATTACGGTATTTTTGGTACTCACGCTTAAATGGTGCATGACCTGTCAACAAGAATAAGTCCCAGAAATGTTTCCTACGCTTTAACAGCTTCCGGGTTTCCTTATTAATCCATGGAGGGCAATGTGATAGCTTACGTGCTGACCATGGGATAAACGGCGACGTTACGGACTCGAATGTAGCCTTAAACTTATTCCATTCATCTTCGATCAATCCATCCGCGTCGACCGACCAATCAGTCGAGATAGCACAGTTTCTGATTTCCGGAATATTAGCTCGCCAGATATTGGGACGGGGTGGAGCAGATACGAATTGTATACCATGTGTCCTAAACTTAAAGTGAATTACAACGTGATCACTGTTCACTAGTGGGGGAAGGTGCTGGATATCAAAGACATCCTCACAGTGGTGGGTGAGGGCGAGGTCCAGCAGTGACGGAACATGATGCAAATCAATGTGTCGGTTTTGTGATACATTGTACAAGTGCACACTGAATAACGGTAGATAAAAGGTCGCTATCGAAACCACTACCTGGAGCTGTAAGCTCTATCCAGTTGATATGCGGTGCGTTGAAGTCCCCAATGATGAGACAACATTCTGCCATACTCCAAGAACAGATGTGTCTTAGGATAAAGTCGTCAGCAAGACAAGACGGACTACGGTATATTCCCCCTATAGTCACTAACCCATTTCTAGATTTAATCTTACAACATGCAACCTCACATGTGCCACTGATATGAGCCTCCGATATGGTTGATTGTATACGAAAGTGATCCCTAACGTATAATATTATACCTCCCCCTTTGCGACTTGAAACTCTATCACTTCTGATACAGATATAACCAGCAATGAAAGGAGAACAGTCTATATCAACGGTGAACCAAGTTTCTGTAACAACGATTATATCGGGACATAATTCTTGCACCATCAGACTTAGCTCGGACGTTTTATTTCTAAGACTACGAGCGTTCGTGTAGCACACACTTAAGGTGTTTTGGAAATCAATCGTTCTACCCATACAGGCCTCGGAAGCATTGGCTTCCAAGACCTGACTACCCGAAAACCCTTAATGGTAAGGTTATTTTCGCCATTTAATTTGCGAGTCCTCAACTCCGTAAGAGCATTCTTCCACTTGATTCGATCCTCAAGCGGCCAATCTGGTCGAATACGGATATTTGAGGCACGAGTTTTTAGTGCGCTTTTCAATAATATGTCTCTTTCTTCAAAACTCCCGAGAACCAGCTTCAGGATTCTTCTTGGTTGGGTCTCGCCTCCAACCCATTTACCAAGTCGTATTACTTTTGTAATATGTACCCCTGAAACCTCTTCAGGTAGTACATTCCTTACCACAGACTCCACTAACTCCAGGTCATGTGCATGTCTTCTAGCAGGGTCGTTGTCTTTCGACTCCTCTAGATTCCAAATAATTAAACTAGGGAGGGGTTTAGCTTCTTTTGAAACTGTGTTCACAGCTTTCGACCGTGACGTTAGATCCTGTATTTTAACTACTGGTATCCTACGATTAGTTTTTATTTTAACAGAGTCCTGGGAGTCGAGCGAGTGACTCACAACAATGTTAGACGAAGCTTTACTATGGGACTTTGACGGAGTGGTCTGAGAGTCCACCAAGGACTTATCAAGTAAACGGTCATTAGTTTTACCTGTCTTTCCTAATCTTCTGCGCTTCCGTGTCATCCATATTCCATCAGTCGTAGCATCCACATTAGAACCACTCGGGATAGTGATTGTTTTATCCGGGTCACCGGTTGCTGCTGTAGCAATATGGCCACCAATATCTAATGAGGTGTCACTCATTGATTGTTTCGGGGTGGACGGTTTAATAGCGGGTTGCACAGGTAGATGTCTGGCTTGCGCCGTGATAGCACTTACGACACTAACGCAATCTTCGCCATCAGTACCAATGTTATCAGTACAGCCCTCATCAACCTTCTTATTAGCCAACACCAGGAGACCAATTGCTTCCTGGATAAGCAAAGTTTTGCTCGAGCAACAAAAACTACAAAGCCAATGAGAGTTGGGCTTTGAGCACTTTTTATATGCAGTGGGGCTTAACCGGATGCACATATTATGGAACCACTTATTACACTCATCACATTGCATCCCTTTCTCCACAAGGAATAAGCAATATGGTTGTCCACATTTATGAGCAGACCTAGCCATCTTGAAAATCAACTGGAACGGTGACAGAAACAGGATATGTAAAAGGATTTTCAAACCTTAACTAAATAAATCAAGTAAAAGTCGACCAAGTATGCTTCGATGCAATAAGTACACAAAAGCAAAATCGAAACACTCAATACAATATCACTTTAACTGGGGTAGATGCAATTAAAGTGTAAACAGTAGTTTTGATGCGTAATTTACGATCAAAACAGTTAATTAACTCAACGAGAGAAACTGAACGAGAGACAATGGCACGGTTTAAACGTTAGGTCCTTTTGAAACGTGCCCGCCCTTTCGTTTCAACGACCTTGAACGGCTTGACTAGAGGCGGTCATTCTGTATTTCAATTGCCGTTTCAGTTTCAGTTTGGGAAGGACAGGAGGCTCGATGGCCTATGTTAGTCCTGGCAATGGTGGTCTCTCAGTTGATCCAACTTTCTTTTGAAAGAGTCGACGGATGGAGCCTCAACCACGTACTGAGGTAGTGAATTCCACTCGTTGATGATTCGATGGGAAAGTCGATAGTCAGCTGACAAGTAATTTGTTCTCGGCTTATGAACTTTTTTGGAGTGTCCTCGTAAATTCTCTGTTTTGGAAGACAAGAAAAATGAGGGCATGTTAGGTGCAAATTTATCACTAAGCAATTTGTAGACTGTAATCAAGTCGCCTCTAGTTCTGCGATAAGACAACGGGAAAAGGTTCAGCTTGGCCAGTCGAGATTCATACGGAAGCCTCGCTATTCCGGGAACCAGCTTAGTCGCCGTTCTCTGAACCTTTTCCAGAAGCTCACTGTCTTTTTTTAAGCAGGGGCTAGCCGCTTGTATGCAGTACTCAAGTTTAGGACGGACGAACACTGTATACAAAGTCAAAAACGTCTTAGCGTCGACATGACTAAAAGCTCTACGTATTGACCATAACGTTTTAAAACCTTTGGCGGCTGTTGCACGGCAGTGTGCAGTAGTCTTTAAGTCTTGGCTAAAGATGACTCCTAAGTCATTATATGTCTGGACGACAGGTAGCTCAATGTTATTCATCGTGTATGGATCTGTGCCTTGATGACCGATATGCATCACAACACACTTGGAAGTATTTATCGGCAACTGCCATGTTTGAGACCACTCAGATAACTTCTTCAGGTCATTTTGAGGTTCTAAGCTACCACTCTTACATCGTATCGTTCTCCATATCTTGACATCGTCAGCATATAGCAATGATGATAGGAGACGAGGAAGGCCATTTACATACAAGAGGAATAGCACTGGCCCCAAAACTGTACCCTGGGGCACTCCACTAAGCACAGTTTCCTAGCTAGACAACTTGGAGTTCACCCTTACTCTTTGTTGACGCCCAACTAAGAAGTCTTTTATCCACATCAATAAATTACCTCCAATCCCGACATGTCTTAACTTATATAACAGCCGGTTGTGCGGAACTTTATCAAAAGCTTTACTGAAATCAATGAAGGCGACGTCTACAGGTAGCTTTTGGTCCTTAAGAGCACACCAGCTTTCACGAGCCACTAATAAGTTAGTGAGACAAGAATAACCTATTCTGAAGCCATGCTGCTTCTCCGAGAGGATCCGGTTTTTATCGAGATAATCAAACAGCTCCTTCCGAATAATCTTTTCTAATATTTTAACAACCACACTAGTTAGGCTAACGGGGCGGTAGTTCTCAGGTTTGTGTTTCGTGCCTGTTTTGAAGACAGGACTTACTATGGCGTTTTTCCAGTCTTTCGGTAAGCGACCCTGCGTAACGGATAGGTTAAAGCATGTACTTAAAGGGTTCGCAACGAAGTTAGATAATTCCTTCAGTAGCCTAGGATGTAATTCATCGGGCCCCGTGGATTTACCTATGTGAAGCTTATTTAGCAGACCAAGGACATCGAGTTCTTTAATGGTCACGCTATCCAGTGTATGTATGGAGGGATCTGTATACGCTGACGAGAAGGGCGCTTCTATGGTATACACGTTGCTAAAGTAGTTCGAGAACGCTTGAGCCTTACCAAAGTCATCCTCCACTAATGATGAAGCAGTACTGTCTCCCCATAGAGCAGGAATATTTCCTTTTCTCCTTGTCCTTTGGTTTATGGTGGTCTCTCAGTTGATCCAACCTTCTTTTGAAAGCACCAACAAATGAAGCTTCACTAACAATCGTTGATGATTCGATGAGAAAGGCGGTAGTCAGCTGATAGATAATTTGTCCTGGTCTTGTGAACGAATTCAGTGTCCTCTTGAACTTTCTGTTTTGGAAGACGAGAAAAATAAGAGCACATCAGATGCAATCCATCACCAAGCAACCTGAAAGCAGTGAACAAATCGCGTCTGGTTCTTCTATATGACAATGGAGATAGGTTGAGTTTGGACTACTGTATACAAAGTCAAATGGTTTCTAGCATCGAAATGGCAATAGTCCCTGCATATTGACCATAGAGTTCTAAAACCTTAAGCAGCTATCACACGGAAGTGTTCAGTAGTCTTTACGTATTGGTTAACGATGACGGGTAGCTCACTGTTATTCTCTGTGTATGTACTTGCACTTTTGTAACAAATATGCACCATAATGCACTTAGAAACCATTGTCAGCAATTGCCATGCTTTAGACCATTCAGATTATTTCTCGACGACATGCCGAAGCAATGCTACGTTCCGGTTTTCATCTAAATACTTAAACAATTCCTTCCTAATAATTCTTTAAAAAATTTTGACAACCACGCTGGCCAGGCCTACAGGTCGATAGTTCCCAAATTTATTCCTCGTACCTGTCTTAAAGATAGGAACTACTATAGAATTCTTGAAGTCTCTTGGTAATCGACACTGGGCTTCAGGTAGATTAAAATATATACTTAGGTGATTCGTGACAAAATTTGCTCATAACCTAGGATGCATTTCATCGTTCCCATAGATTTGTCTATATCACTCTGATTTAGCAGACCACAGACATCGAATTGTTTAACGGTCACAGTGTCCAGTGCGTGCGTTCGGGAGTGAGTTCGTACGTAAAAATGGGATGGTATCTCTACGGTATATATATACAGATACATGCATATTGCTGAAGTAATTTGAGAATATTAGAGCGTTACCATAGTCATCTCCCACTAATGATGCGGTACCACTTTCTCCTCCCAGTGCTGGAATAATACCCCTTCCCTTAATCCCTTGATTTATGTACAAATTGAAGTTTTCGAAGCATTCTATAGATTCCTTAACAATTTTTCTTTCTTAAAACACTCCAGACTTGAGAAGGGTCGAGGCACAAATATTTCTAACTTCTCTATATTGATATTTTGTCTCATCACCACCCAACAACCTTAATCTCCTCCATATTCTTTGACTCTTACGGAGAAGAGTGCAAACCCCTTTAATGAACCACGGTGGGGAATTTTCCGGATCCCTTGGTGTAGTCTGAGGGATGTGTAGTATAGTGACTTTTTAATGCATCACGAGACATTTCAATTAGGTACTCTGATTTTATTGACTGACATGCTGAAGACACTGAGTGTATAATTTCTTGTATAATTGTTATCCAGACGTTTGGTCAGGCTTAGGCTAACTCACCCTCGCCATTGACAACCATATGTAAATCAGATATCAGAACTGGATAATCACCTTTACCTAACAGTAGCATATAATGAAGGATTGTGATATTATCCTCATTATGGGTCAGTATAAGATCTGATAAAGATAACTCGGGGTCTTGATCGTGCTCAGATACTTCGTTCTCATGTTATACCAAGGCACATGTGATAACCGCATCAACCAATTTCTGTTGTAAAGAATTTTCTGACAACTCAGCCCTCAGATTTTTCCAGGAAACCATTAATTCATTAATACCAATAACTAATTTTCATAGGGTTTAAGTTGTCATCCAGTCATATTTCAGGTAGTGATGAGTAATGTACTCAGTGATTTCGAAGTTTTTGAAGTTCGTCAAGATGGTGTTATTTTTGGTGGTTCTCATAAAGTAGCTCATCATCAAAGACACTGCTTCGTTGAGTCGTTCAATTGAAAAGATTATCGTAGTGAGTCCAAATAAGCGTTCATCTCCCGTATCTAATTTGGGAAGTCTTGCATATCTAGTTGAAGACAACAATTTCAAACCACCGTCGTGTTGTTCCACCAGAAACATGGGGAACATATGACTTCGTTCTGCACCACCACTAATACTTCCAGAATTTATCTGGGGTCACTATCAAAAAGCACAAAATAATGCGTTAAAATGGACATCTTCGACTGACTGTTCTCAACTTTAGTTGCCTGTCGCAATGCAATCTCCACAAAGAGTGTCAACTCTGATATTTAACATTAGTGTCTCACTAATAATAACGTTTGAATATATGAAAATTCATCCACTGTTTACAAAGCCAATCTGTCCTACAGCATATCAACATACGTGAGTAGCTTATCAAAGCAAATCCTGTAGCATTTGTAAAAGTTTGTACTTGCCTGTAAACTGACATGCTTCATGTAACATATTGTCATCTGAGAATATATATATCCTTGACAAGTGCAACATCTTGAAAAATCTTACCTGATCACGTTCACTAGGGCGGTGCCCCTACATACTATTCCTGCTTTGTTCCTATTTTTTGTCTTGGTGATTATTTATTTCAAATCTAGACGTCCGATTAATTTTAATGGGTGGGGAACTGAGTAATCCTTACTGATGTCTTGTCAAAGCAATAATGTTCCACGAACGTATTCCCTCGGTGTACATTCTGTGCTCATTACTGACCCATCACTTGCGGAGTTTGGAGCATGAAGGTAAGCTAATAGTCCGTGTCTCACATACACTTACTGTTTTTGAACAAGGTTATTCACAAACTCAGCGAGAAGCCTAAGCTATGTTTTGTGGCTGTTCAGAGACTTCACAGATATTTATTCGAAAGGCAACTCACTATTGTTATGGATCATGAAACTTTCAAGTTCATTGATCATCTGTAAAAGTCCTTATCACGTTCATGAACATGAAGTATTTGGCAAGGCTTTTTGTGCTCGTAGGTAACTCTAGTTAATTTGATAGAAGAAACCAGACCAGTAGTGAATAGGTCTTTATTCATGTCGTGAGACAGCACGCAATGGAGTGAGAGGTTATCTGTTCAAGCACAAGGCTCTTCAACATTCAGTACAACATAACAGGAAATATAATGTCTATGAAAAATAAGGAAGTGGATGAATACTTGAGCTCTATTGTTTTGGCATGTACTTAGTTTTTTGAGGTTAACTCTTAACTAATAAGCCCAAGCTGTCTCATTAGTTTTCTTCTAACATCGACTGCTATACGAACGCTGGTTCAATTAGCCTATCTCTTAAGAACGAAAACGCTCCGTTTCCGCGGCCCAAGGGAGAATAACTAACTCATTCAGTGTTCGATTTTCAATTAATGACGACCAACTCCGTCAGTATTACACGATACCCCATGAATGTCTCTTCCTGTATTAGCTTGTTATCTTAAGTTGTAGCATTTAATTTCTTCCTCAGCACTAAGCGGGTTAACCAACACCATGTTGGTGAGGTACGATTTTTACATGCTTTGTCTGGCTATCAGGTGTTTACTCACCCACCTCTTGAGAATAATCTACTTGAAAAGCAATGATGAAAAGCAGTCAAACTGGAGGAACTGCTCCGCTGCCCGTATAAAACAATAAGGTACAAAAAGGAACTACACAAATATAACTGATAATTGTTCGGTTCCACGTAAGTGTTTAACTCCTCCTGTAGCTCTTCTAGATTTACTGCCGGTCCCAAGCCCGTGTAAAGGAGGAGGGTCGGGCATGGGGTTAGCGTCCCCATCGCGTAGAAAACTAACTCGCTAAACAAACGCTTACCAGAAAAAAATAATTCAAATCATTTAAACTCTGCCCTGAGAGTTTGAAGGTCTTCATTTAGAAGAATTATTACGCTTCATGGTGAAAGCCGAGTTCCTTCGGAAGCCACGAGGCCGATGCCCCTTCTAACAACCAGAGCAAACATTTTTATAGGTACATGGAACGTCCGGGCAATGTGGGAGATCGGGTAGACTAGTGAAATAGCAACGGAAATGAGGAGATACAACTTAGCAGTACTGGGAATCAGCAAAACCCATTGGACCCAAGCTGGACAACAAAGGCTAAATACGGGAGAGATGCTGCTATACTCCGGTCGTGAAGAGGAAAATGCTCCGCACACTCAGGGAGTTGCTCTAATGCTGTCCAAAGTAGCACGAAATGCACTTGCAGGATGGGAATCTCACGGATCCAGAATCGTCAAAGCATCATTCAAAACAAAGAAGAAGGGGATCACAATGAATATTATTCAATATTATGCACCCATCAATGATAGCAACGATGATATTAGGGATCAATTCTATGAGAGGCTGTAATAAATCATAGAGAAGTGCCCAAGAAACGACCTCACCATTCTAATGGGAGATCTAAACGCCAAAGTCGAAATAGACATAACCGGATATGAAGATATCATAGGACGACATGGACTTGGAGAGAGAAACGAAAATGGAGAAAGATTTGCAAATGTATGCATTCAACAAATGGGTTATTGGAGGTACAATATTTCTACACAAACGTTTACATAAAGCTACATGAATCTCACCGGACCACACCACAGAGAACCAGATAGATCATATTTGCATCAACAAAAAATTCCGAAGGACAATGGAAGATGTGAGAACCAAGAGAGAAGTTGAAATAACTTCAGATCACCACCTAGTGTGGCCAATTTAAAACTGAAGCTAAAAAAGGACTGGACAACTGGACAAACAGCAATACAAAGGCTCAATACAGCCTTCCTTCGAGATACTGATAAACTGAATGAATTCAAGATAGTTCTAAACAACAGGTTCCAAGCCTTACAAGATCTACTGAAGGAAGGAGAAACTACTATGGAGAACAACTGGAAAGGTATCAAAGAAGCATTAATTTCAACGTGTCAAGAGGTTCTGGGCCTCAAGAAGCACCATCATAAGGAATGGATCTCTATAGAAACACTGGACAAGATCAAAGAAGAGCCAAAAGACAGCAATTAACAACAGCCGAACACGAACAGAGAAAGTTCAAGCACAAGCTGAATACATAGAAGCAAACAAACAAGTGAAGAAGAGCATTAGAGCCGACAAGAAGAAATACGTGGAAGAATTAGCAACGACGGCAGAAGAAGCTGCTGGAGAAGGAAACATCAAACAGCTTTACGATACAACGAAGAAACTAGCAGGGAAATACAGTAAACCAGAGAGGCTGGCAAAAGACAAAGAAGGCAAGCCAATCACTGAAATTCAACAACAGCGAAACAGATGGGTAGAATACTTCGAGGAACTCCTGAATAGGCCGGCTCCAATGAATCCACCGGACATCGAAGCAGCACACACAGATCTTCCTATAGATATCAATCCACCACCGACGGAAGAAATCAGAATGGCCGTCAGACAAATCAAGAACGGGAAAGCAGCAGGACCCGACAACATACCAGCTGAAGCACTGAAATCAGACATCGAAGTAACTACAAACATGCTTCACCTTCTATTCAAAAAGATTTGGGAGGAGGAACACATGCCGATGGACTGGAAAGAAGGACATCTCATCAAGATTCCAAAGAAAGGAGACCTGAGCAAATGTGAAAACTACAGAGGCATTACACTACTGTCAATACCAGGGAAAGTCTTCAACAGAGTGTTGCTGAACCGGATGAAAGATGCAGTAGATGTCCAACTTCGAGAACAACAAGTTGGATTCCATAAGGATCGGTCGTGCACAGACCGAATTGCGACACTACGGATCATCGTTGAACAACCAATTGAATGGAACTCAACATTGTACATCAACTTCATTAATTATGAAAAGGCATTTCACGGCATAGATAGGAGAACGTTATGGAAACTTCTTCGACACTACGGAGTTCCTGAGAAGATTGTCAATATTATCCGGAACTCATACGACGGACTACAGTGCAAAGTAGTGCATGGAGGACAGCTGATAGATGCATTCCAAGTAAGGACCGGAGTCAGACAAGGCTGTTTACTCTCTCCCTTCCTCTTTCTTCTGGTGGTCAACTGGATTGTGAGGACCTCGACATCTGAGGGAAAACACGGCATACAATGGACAGCTCAGAAAAATTAGACGATTTGGACTCCTCAGATGACCTAGCCCTCCTATCGCGTACACACGAACAGATGAAGATGAAGACAGCCAGTGTGCCAGCAGTCTCTGCATCAGTAGGCCTCAGTATACACAAGGGGAAAACCAAGGTCCTCGAATTCAAAGCAGAAAACAGCAATCCAATCACACTTGATGGCGAAACTCTGGAAGATGTAGAGTCCTTCACATACCTGGGAAGCATCATCGATGAACAAGGAGGTTTAGATGCAGACGTAAAGGCGAGGATTGGCAAAGCCAGGGCCGCATTCCTTCGATTGAAGAACATATGGAACTCAAAACAACTTTCAACCAATATTAAAGTGAGAATCTTCAATATGAACGTCAAGGCAGTTCTACTGTATGGAGCTGAAACTTGGAGAACTACAACAACCACAATCAAGAAAGTACAAGTATTTATAAATAGCTGTCTACGCAAGATACTCAACACTCATTGGCCGGATACCATCAGCAATAGCCTTCTGTGGGAGAGAACAAACCAGATTCCAGCTGAAGAGGAAATTAGGAAAAGACGATGGAAATGGATAGGACATACATTACGCAAATCGTCAAACTGCATCACGAGGCAAGCCCTAACTTGGAATCCTGAAGGGAAGCGGAAAAGAGGAAGGCCAAAGAACCCATTGCGTCGGATAATAGGAGCAGATATGAAAAGGATGAATTACAACTGGAAGGAGCTAGAAAGGATTGCCCAGGACAGGGTTGGATGGCGAATGCTGGTGAGCGGCCTATGTTCCTCCACGAGGAGTAGCAGGCGTAAGTAAGTAAGTAAGTAAGTACGTAAGTGTTTGGCTTCCAGAATGGATTGACAGTCTAGTAGAAAGAAGAAACGGAGTAGACATCCTGTGTACGAAAAGCTTTGAAAAGGAAAGAATACTCTTTTAAAATGTATGTGCGTAAATGTGTCAATTTGCCGGAAGTTGGACCCCTCACCAAACTCGACTGCTTATATGAACTTGAGTTTGCGATGACCAGCTTTTATAACCGGGTTCGTAGCTGCGGGTGCACGGGAGTACTCATCAACTAGAATATACAGTCAAGGAGAAAAAGAAAATTAAAAACAGTATGAGGATCGAATAGGTTTTCTATGTCAGTGACCATTTGATGGCTAAATGTAGGTAAGCATATTATATTGAAGCTACATCTCCTCAAGTCAACTGGGTAACGTGTTGGTCTGCCATGTACAAGTGTGCGAGTTATATTACTCATGTACACCATGAATAACTGATCAGTGTAAGGAAATACTACAGTCCCACCTACTATGGACGGGTGTGGTCTATTGGTTAAGTTTGTGGTCTAGCATTCAGGAGGGCACAGGTTCGAATGCATATGGAGTAGGCGATTACAATCACGAAACTTACATCCACACGATGGTTGCTGACTGTAAGTTGTTCAGTCATGAGGGAAAATAACAATAAAAAGACAGACTGGTATGCCAAAGTGTTCTGACAAGCCATAGTGGATCACAGTGTTAGCTCCCTAAAGTATGAACAATACAAGTGTTTTCGATCCAGGTAATTATTAATCAAATGAAAAAGCCACATGTGTGGTAGGTTTCAGTTTCACGACGAACTAAGTTTTTCGACATTCAAAATAAGATCATAAAAAATATAATGGATATAAGAAATATGTGAATATATGAGTTATAATTTTTTGACATATACTTAGTTGTTTGAGGTCAACTCGGAACTTATCAACCTAAGTTCTTACAGTCTGGTCAGCAATAAATGTTGACATATGTCGAACAGTAAACAATTGTGGAAGACGTCATAAGTTGAAAAATCATCCTCCGAAGTGGTCAGTATCGTCTGATACCTGACTGAGAATTCATGCAAACTACTGTAGTCGATCTCTACGCAAATAATATGCACTTGTGGTTATTGATTCTTCTCGGTTCGCTGCAGACACAGCCAATACCTGTGAAGATGCTACAAGTATTTGATGGTTGACAACACATTAACCAGTAACACCTTGGACGATTAGGACGCGACAACAGTGAAATTAGGAGTCAGAAGCGAAGAGGTTCGAAGATATTTTTAATGGGGTATCACTATCTCGAGAAGAGACTGATCTATGCTGGCTAGCGGTTGTAGGGGAAGTTGAGCACAACGTACCCACTCGTGATCTGATCCGGATGCGTGACAGAGCTCCTTCAGCTGGGCGACTCCATTAAAACCAATGTGGTTGGCATCGAACGTAGAATACTTACAGATTTATAGATTTCGGGTATGTATTCATCACTACATAGGAGGCCTGTCGCAGTTCAGATAATGGTGGTCTCTCAGTTGATCCAACTTTCTTTTGAAAGCACCGACAAATGAAGCTTCACTAACAATCGTTGATGATTCGATGGGAAAGGCGGAAGTCAGCTGATAGGTAATTTGTCCTGGTCTTGTGAACGAATTCAGTGTCCTCTTGAACTTTCTGTGAATTCTCTGCATTCAACAGTGTTTATAGTGCCATACAGCACAATACATTGCTAGGAGTTCCCTACCGAAAGTGCTATATATCAACTCGGCGTCTGGCGATCGTCTCGAGAAGTATGACAATGGTTGCCACAAATGGTTGACCCATTTTTATCAAACTCCCCCGATTGCTCAATCTAAAGCGTCTACTGCGATACCAATGAGTGCTTCGGTGTACTGGTGTGTGAGCATGTTTGCGTTGGCGATGAGGTCCTTAACTGTAGAGAATGCTTTTCGCCCGGTATCGTCCACATTGATGGACTTCGCATTTCCACGAAGTTGGTCCGCGAATAATCTCATGAGGGACGCGGATTCGGTATGAACCGTCAATGGAAACTTACTGGGCCGTTGAGCGTACGCAATCGCTCAACTGTGGTAGGTTCTGAGTAATGCAGAATGAGAAATTGACCAATTGTTAACGAAGTCTTGAATTATAAAGTGACCAGTAATTGACACAAACACTCTAGTGTGTTCGCTTTGCGAATATGTCATCTTATTTAGCAATGCTACGGCACGACTGTCACTAATTCATTCAACCTACACCTTTCCTTATTCCTAATTGAGTATCGGCTGAACCCTCTAGAATCAATTCATAATCAACATTCATAACATCTCATTACATCAGTCTGTTATCCAGCTCTCACCAAACAGTTAAATAACGAAGGATTGAGGTGTCTTATCATTTGTCAATGCTGTATTACGACAGTTCAATTTCAAACAATGAACGCTGTCAATTTCGAGTGATATTTTCCAGTGGTGAGACTTGAAAAAATTGAGTTTTCACAACGGACTCATTGTTGATTGCTATTGCAACATAATCACCTATACGCGAAACTGTAAATCTACCAATTCAATGTTGTAAACTCTTGTAAAACTAATCAGTTTTTATTGGATACAAACAATCACATAAACACAAAAACAACATTTTATATTCTATCAACAAAAATCCATCAGTTACTACGTGATGCATCATGAAAGTGGTATATGCTTCCATGGAAAAATTACAATTTATTGAAATGATTAACAAAATACAAAACGTTTTTAATAAATTACGAAATGAAAACGACAAAGTCGGCATGATAAACCAAGTGATAAGATGCTTGTGAGAATCATGGATTACTCTTCTTTTTTCTCCACAACACTAGCCATATAAAACAGCCAATGCATGTAACAATGAACGAGACGAGTATTGATAGGACAATGTACAAGTAATTGAGTGATTTTCCGTGTTCGGTGACTTCAGTCATTCCTGTGGTCCCAGTCTGAAAAAAGAACGAATCAGTGCAATAATTACTTAGTATCAAGTTTTTGTGTAGTCTTCTTTAATTCACTGCTCAAGTCGCGTTCGGTGATTTCTGGCGTTGTTTTACCGTGTTCAATAAGTGTTGGGTCACTCGAAATGTTGTCAGTCTAGCTATTCTGAAGAGAGCTACAGTGGTATTCATAGTAAATATCAAATATTTCACCATTCATTATACACCATTGTCAGCATGGATGACACAATTGAATTCAACAAATACTTACATAATTTGCACTTGCACAATGTGATCAATATAAAACGAATCAAAATATCTGCTGCCGACTTGACAGTCAATGTGATAAGTACACATTATCCAACAACTAACTGACGATTTATGCTTGTGTGATGAAACTTGTTTCCTGGATTTCACACCCTACAATTATCTAAATGTTGATCAACAAAATTATAACTGATGGCTCTATTGAAGTAATGCATACTGGATGCATATTTCTCAACAAGGAATCAGAAACACTTGCTCTCAACATCAACAATGAAAGCCTACGATCCTTTAGTAATTATCCAATCATGCTACACAATTTTCAACAGATTACATTTCATCATTCAAACTGTTTCCATCGATATGTTTCCGGGCATTAGTATTAAACTACGCTTCTATTCATTGTTGAATGTCCTCAAGGAGACAAAGCATTGTACTAACATCTGATTGAATATCGTCAACGCATACAATGTCTTGCTTTATGTACTGAGGGAACAATAAAAATCATTACTTATTCGTAGAAATAAATAGTTCGTCTGAGTAAACAGATTCACAATGTGGAATGTGGCAATATTAAAAAAACAACCAGTGAAGTCGTCCAATTACTTACTTTAAGCTGGCAACATTTAATTTGAATTCACGAACATTCTTATCACTGCCAGTAGTACACATCGTGGCATTGTCACACCAAATACACTTCGTATTCGATGTTGATGCATTTCACATGCTTTTGTCGTATTGTGTTTTGGACAGTCTTCAGTGAAAAGAATAGAGTGAATAAATCTCAAGTTAATAGACAAAAGATAAGTGAATTACAAGACATGTAACTATTACTCAATGATATGATGGTGATTTCGGAGTTGAGTGACTATTTCATTCACCGGGAATTTTTCATCACCTTGCGTATTGCAAAATTCAGTAATTTGGTACTTGTTATAACTCTCTCTTTCTTACGGTTATGACCGAGCTATTCCTATTGCTTAGTATTCTCGGACACCGATTCACTCGACAAGTCCCCAAATCAGAACACGGGTGAACAGGAAAGAGATTATATTCCAAATAACAAGGTTAGATGGAAGTAAGAAGCAATTCAGAAGCACAATAGGGAAAAACGTCAGTATATTTATAGTTTTTACATAAGAAGATTCCATAGTATTCTCCAACTATCGACTAGTGCTGATTGGATAAGAATTAGCCAATCAGCGTGCACCAAAGCAATCATGCATTGAGCATGCTTTAATCTAGTCTATGTCCCGCTAACACCTCCCCTCTGAGCAGATTCGTAGGATCTGGTGCTAGGGTCCAACTGCAACCGAGTGACTGGCCTGTGCTTTCGATTAGTCCATCGTCTAGGCAATAGAGAAGTATCACTCTTTTCTTGCACAGAAACTGACGTGTCTATTCCCGGCGTTTTGATTTCAAAGGTGTCTAGCAGAACATCAAGAGGTAATCGATATTGAATCTTGTTGCTGGCTATCGAAGTTGCTTTCAATTGGTTAGCATGACGTACCCAAACTTCCGAGCCAACTGACACCTCGTAAACCACACTCCCCTTCTTTTTCAAGATCCGACCAGCTGTCCATGTAGGATGTTTCCCACGATAGTCCATAGCAAGCACTTTTTGTCCCACCGTGAACAATCGTCTTTGTGCCCCATGATGTCGGTTGAACTGATTCTCCATCGATAGGTTTCGTTGGGGTTCAATAGCTGGCGTAGGACGGATGACATCGAAATGTGTTCGTATCTTTCTTTTCGGTTTTCCTAGTAACCTATCACCTGTCTTCTTTGGAAGTACTGGGGTGTCCAATGATGAACGCGATACGTTACAGACACTGTTAATTGGTACATCCATTATTCCAAGTTTGTCTAACATATCTAGACCAAGAAGATCAAGGTTCGGCCGTTCTGTTAGGTAACATATTCCTGTACAGTTAGTTCCATTGAAGGAAAATTCACACTGTAATTCACCAACCAGTTTTAGCACACCACCTGATGCGTTTTTAGCCGTTTTCTTAGATGGCTTCATTGGCGGTTTACCCAGCAAGTTATACGTTTCTCTAGACACTAACGTGATATCTGATGCCGTGTCAATTTGAAGACGAGCTGATATGCCGTTTATCTGGATGGTAACATACTTTCTCCGAATGTCATAGTTTGTTTGAAAGGCAGCTACCAAAGAAAGAGATTTGGACTCGGCTGATTTCACATGTCGAGGACGTTTATGCTTCTTCTTAGGCTGAGACGTACGCTTCGGTGGACAATGACCTTCTTTATGTCCACGTTTGTTGCACGCCTGACATTTATGCTTCTTGAACGGACAGAATCGTGCATAATGCCAATCACCGCATAACCAGCATGCAGTCCTTGGTTTGTTACGAGTTGTTACCGGCTTCTGAACTTTTAACCTAGTAATAGTATTTACACTACCGCAGGTTAAATTAGGATTTACCTGTTCAATCAACTCGTTGTCGTGTCTGATGCTTTGTAGACGCTTACACTCATCTGTCAATGTTCTGAGTGTGACGTTTGGGTCTTGATCCAGTCGAGCTAAAAGTCTAGTCCTGATCTCAGCATCTTGTGGTGACTGAAGAGCTTTGATGAATATTAAGCATTTAAATTGGTCATCAGTCAACGAGCGTAACTTGAAACGTTCACATCCGTAGGTTACTAGTATTTGATCATAGGTGTCTTCGAAACATTGCTCATATATCATGGGACCATCGAGTAAGTAACACAGTTGTTAGGAAACGGGTACTAGGTAAGGATGGCAAATCAATTGATGAAGTAGTGAAACTTCATCAGTTGAGATGGCTGGGACATGTGTTACGTATGCCCAACGACCGACTACCTCGACGTGCTATGTTCAGTGGTATAGGAGTAGGTTGGAAGAAAGCTAGGGGCGGCCAAACCAAAACATGGCACAAGTCCATGAAGTCACTGACAAGTGGACTGAGCCATGTTGGTAGGTGTGGACTACCTGGTTGGGGACCGCGAGATGACAGCAACCGATGGTTAGAGACCCTGAATGACATGGCTCAAAATCGTTTGCAATGGCGCAGGTGCATCCACTCTCTGTTTTCTCCCAAATTCTAATCTTCTGAATCCTTCATGTCCCTTTTTTCCTCTTTCCAAATTTCTTTCACTGGATTATACTCTTTAAATAACATCTCCAAACCCTAATCTTCCCGATTACTGTTTATACTCTTATTACCTCTACCACTACGGGATTTGAATCGACAAGTGCATCTCTGTGCTAATGTGGTGTGGCAACTCGAACTGATGTACGTACGTACGAAGTTCTACGTTGTTACTGACTGACTGACTGACTCTGTTGACGATGTCTGCTAGAACACCATATTCATCAGCTTCGCGTTTCACCAAATTTAGACACCGATATCGAATACTAAACAACGAGGATGACTCGCCGAATATCTCTGACAACTGAAATACCGTCTCCTCGAAACTGAGCTCTCGAGGTAACTTTGGCAATATATGGTCAGCAAAACATGCATGTTCATTGCTTCCCAACTTACGTACCAACAATCGGGTCTTCCACGCATCGTCTTGGTTACAGAATTCTGTTCTAAATGTATCTTCCCAACGTCTGAACCACGTGAGAAAAGTATTTCCACTTTCGGGATCATAGATGAATTCTGAGATGCTGGTAGCAACTGCATCACAAGACGAACTTGAAATAGCGTGTGAACTCGAGCTGTGGATGTTGAGCTGTTGAGTCAGAGTCTCCAACAACCGCATTTGTGCATCAAGTTGTGCTTGCTGTTGTTGTAGTATTCGGTTAAGCTGGTCATCTGATATGGGCATCTTGAATTTGTTTTCCTTTTTCCCCGTCGCCACTGTTATAAATCGCTTCTTCTTACAGTTATGACCAGCTATTCCTATTGCTTAGTATTCTCGGACACCGATTCACTCGACAAGTCCCCAAATCAGAACACGGGTGAACAGGAAAGAGATTATATTCCAAGTAGCAAGTCAGAAGCACAATAGAGAAAACGTCAGTATATTTATAGTTTTTTACATGAGAGGATTCTAGAGTATTCTCCAACTATCGACTAGTGCTGATTGGATAAGAATTAGCCAATCAGCGTGCACCAAAGCAATCATGCATTGAGCATGCTTTAATCTAGTCTATGTTCCGCTAACAGCACTATTTGCATTTTTCATCACTTCCTACAATTACTGTTATCGCCTGTAAAATTGTCGTTTAGAATGCATAACCTTTGACCTTCCATCCCGATTTGTAAACAAACATAACGTAAACCATTGGCCATCGCTCACAAATACTCTGCTGCACACATGGGGTGTGTCTAGTTTCTGGACAGATCAATCTGTCCATTCTTCTTTAACCACATTTTAACCTTGTCACTTACTTATTGGTTTATTTATTCTGACTGTTTTCGGATGAGCGTATATGTGTTGACTGCTTATCCCATTCACCATATGCTTGTAACTTGTTTTTGGTCAGACTATATAAATATTGAGTAACGCTTGATTAAATTTAGTTGGCTCACATGCCTCACATGACTCTTTCCACCCTCGACCGTATTAGGGTATTTGAAGGCTAATAATAGGAACAAATATTACAACTTAAATTGATATACATTTTCATCAAACCGTACATTATTATTTTCTTTGTCTTCTATATGTATATTATGCATGACAATGTTAACAAATTATCAGTTTATGGGTTGTGGAGATTGTTAAGATTTTTGATCGGGATCATAAACCGATTGGTGTTGAGGTTGATGTTAGACATTAACACCATTGGATGCCGGCTCAATTGTCCAATAGGTTAAGCATTCGCGTGCGAGACCGAAGGCCCTGGGTTCGAATCCCGCCAGCGGGATCATGGATGCTCATTGATGAGGAGTCTCACAACAGGACGAAACGGCCGTCCAGTGCTTCCAGGTTTTCATTAGTGGTCTAACATCAATCGGTTCATAATCTCAATCAAAAAACTTAACAAATTATCATTGAACTTATTGAAAGGTGGATCTATTAATTTTCGCTTATTTTATTTTATTTTTTAATTTTTATTATTTGATAGTCTACTTATTTAGAATGTCAACTTATGTTATGTAATCGTGAAAAATATCAAGATTATATTCGTATTCTAGAAGGTTTACTTTCTTCTGGTATAAATAAAAATGTTAATAAAACAAAATCATTATTTAAAAATTATATAACAAACTATTATTGTTTAAGACAAATACAAATTGAAGAGCTATCTGATAATGATCGACAAAAAACTTCATTAGAATCTATTGGAATAATTCGAAATTTATTCGTTGGTCTACATGTTATAGCACCTTGTGATTGGCGTGCATCAAAAGTGTATTCATCATCTTATGAAAATGAAAATATTATATATTTAGGTAAATTTTATTATTATTATTATTATTATTATTATTATTTCAATAGTTGAGATCATGAGTCATTTGAAGCTAGATCACCATAGAAAACCTGAAAGCATTGAACGGCTGTCTCATCCTATTGTGAGACTGCTCAACAGTGCACATTTACAATCCCGCTTCGCAAGTTTCGAACCAAGGACCTATCAGTCTCGCGCGCGTATGCTTAAACTTGTGACCATTGAACCGGCCAGTATCCAAATGGTATTAATGTCTAACTTCAACTAATCCACGAAATTGAGCGATAAATCCACCATTGTCATCAGTGAGTTAATATCTTACAACTGATTCGGTTGAACTCCATTGGTCACTGTTTCTCACTAGAACTCCAAGATATACATGTTGAAGCTAGTCACTAATAAGCATATGTTGATTAGTATCAGAAGGGGTTTTATGGCTATTATATTAATTTCAATAGTTGAGATCATGAGTCAATTGAATCTAGACCACCATGGAAAACTTGAAAGCACTGGACGGCTGACCGTTTCGTTCTATTGTGGAACTTCTCAGCAGTGCGCGTCCACGACTCCACCTTGTGGAATTCGAACCCAGGACCTATTATTATGAGTAATATTGTATAAATAAACCCAATAGCTTAGTGGATGCTCGGTTAAAGTCTTAATGTAAACATTAGCATTAGGTTGGAAGTATATCCGACTGAAGAGTCCTAAATAGGACGAAACGTTCGTTCTAAATTCCACTGTTGATTGTTATCCAACTTTAGCAAATACTTGTGATTACATGTCACCATTAAGGCAGTTGGCTCAGGATACTTCGGGAATTGTCTTGGTAATGTCATCTTGTTGTATTAAGTTGATATGGCTGTTTGAGTTAATGTACTTACTTACCGATTTTCATCTTGCTCATTACTGACTGGTGCAGATTGAGACTGATCAATTCATCTTTAACATCAGCAACGGAATAGTACAAATTATTAGCGGTAGTTTCTCTGCCAGGAGAAAATCTATGGATATAAATTCACTCGCAACGATTGATTACTAATTTCTGAGTGTTTTGTAGGTCTGAAAGAGACCTCTATATATGTATGTGTTTATATGTGAGAAGTGATAGAGCTGTACGCGTATATGTTGGACATTAGTGATAATTCTCATAAATTTTTTTGACTTATAATATTTCCCCAACTCTGATTTTATACTTTGACCATATATTTTCGTCCATTAGGCTATGAGGTATATGAAGGGGTAGTGAGGCTAACTAACTATCTACCTAAATTAAAATAAGTAGAGTGAATCATATTTGTTTTTATAGTTGAAAGCTTGGTGATTTTCAGTACTAAACTACTGAACATTTCATTTAATCTAGTCTGGCTCAATTTGTTTACGTTACGAAGATGAACTTCCTAAGTTGTGTGTCACAATCATTAGGGGTGAGAGTTTTTTTGGAAATATGATTGCCTTCGTAATGACATCGGTGTATTATGTAAATACATTTCAGATGTATATCTTGTTTTCATCATTTCACTACAGATACAATTGAATCAGCACGTTCAATTGGTGATTATTGGATTCGTTTAGAAAGATTATTGCCATCTTCATCATTGTCACCGATGCCATCGTCTTCACCGACATTAAATTCTATCCAATCATCATCTATTAAACAATCCAATGAATTATCAACACCCAATAGTTCACTATTAAATGATGAAATATTTATTTATTTCGATCCTGGAATGAGTGATGCATTGGAGAAACGACAACTATGGTTGAATGCAATAGAGTTAGCTTAAAATTGGAACATCATAGACGACGTATAGGTTATCATCATCAATCAAATACACATTTTCACGAGAATTCAGACTCCACTGGAAGTAATAAACTAGATTTATTTAACAAATCCAACGATACAGATTCAGTACGCAGTGCCTTACAACGGGTAGGTTGGTTTTCATCCTGAGCGTATAACCTCGATGTAGATTTTTAGTTACAAGTTTTAATGTAGCAGTGGAACTCTGCATGCATGTTTCATCTTATTACAAACCCTTACCACTATATTCATACCTATTGAGCAAGTATGTAGTAGCTTAATGGATAATGCTTTGACGTATAAGACGATGAACACTTGACTAGAGTCAGATTGTGAACATCAATACTGGAGTAGAGGTAAATCCGATTGACAAGTATCAAATAGGACTTAATGCACGTACTAGACTGCACTAATAAGTACAGTCCAAATATTCTAAAACTTTTATAGAAATTCATCACTACACGAGCCTCGTTTTCTAGTGGATGATACAATAGGTGACAAATCAAAATCTTCCTTTTATCAGCCACTCCTCGAGCCTTTAACCTACAGGTTTAATCTACAAGGCAGTGGAGCAACGTCAAGAGATGCAGTCCCATGGTAGCCGATGACCAACAATTGGTTCATACGCCATTTGTTTGCTTAGGATCCTGTAGTCAGCCCATGTGCACCATTGGTTTTGAATAAGTGGTTTCCAACCCACCGAGTTGGATTCTCCATATCTACCAACCCGGTTGAAGCACCGGGCATTCGTTTTTCATGTTTTCAATTTCTTAGACAACACCCGTGGTGCGAAAATGCAGTGAGTAGGACTTCTGTGGTAGTAACTGTGGCTATTTGAGAGCATTTGGAGGGGGAGAGTTGACTCTCCGCCTATACTCAAATGATCAGAATGCAGATATACACATGATTTTGATGTATATTGTTCACAAATCTGGCTTTCGACTACTACTAGACTGAAAGTTTGAATCCTACAACACTTTAGTTAGGACAACGAGACACTATCTCAAGCCATCATATTTAAAATGTAACTTAAAGCTAAGTACACGCACTTATCTTTAGTTAAAAGGTGAAATTATTGAAATCAATGGTTAACTTTTATTGTATGCTTAAGTTGTAAAACAACTAATATTCTATTTACTAAAATATTTCAAGTAAACAGTTCCAATCGCCAATCCACATAGTTATCAGTAGTAGTATTATTCACTGTAACTAAACTTTCGAATGGATGTTTGCGGTTAAACTATTTTGTAACGTGAATTCTGGCCAGCGGTATTTTGCTGTTGTGATATTCCACCTGAATGGAGTTTAGGCTGAGACAAAAATTAGTTGTAGTGTTATAACATTATTTTTATGATCTAGTAAATATTTGTTTAGTTATGATTATGGTGTTGAGAAGTTTTGGAAGTCCAAGAGATAGTAGATTCATTCTAGTTACTAGTGTTCAGTATTCATGAGCAATAGCCTTAACGTATGGAGTTTTATCAGCATTCTAGCAGTTGTCACAGTTTCAAGTTGAAATCGTTACCTATTCAATATTGTATTAATGTAGCAATCATTGTATGATGTAAAGTATTTCCAAGTTCTATAACCTACGCTTAGCACCTCAGCATAGTGGACGGGGACTCGAGTCATCACAGAGCATCACCTCTCTCAAGATTACAAAGTATTTCATATCAACGAGTACTAACTAGTATGAAACTTAAGTCGAGGACGGTTTCTTGCTGGCTACCACCAACTGATTACCAAATAATTTTACAACTTCATAATCTAATTCTTTTCTATGTAACTGAAACCAACATGCACACAATGCCTTTGAAGCAAACTTACTCCTGACCGAAAAAGTGTGTTTGATTATGATTAACTTTTGAAGAATTCATTTCTTCCATAAACGTATTGTATACGATTTATTTTGTTTGTTTTTTTCTTGAACATATTTTCTTCTTACTTGTAAACTCTCTTTGTAAAACAAGTATGCTCAAGAAACAGAATTATTTGTAATGCGTCAACGTCAAAAAGATCGAATCAAATTAATCACATTGTTCCCAGAAGTTCGAGTAAGTTTACTCATATGGTTTTTGTTATAAATTGTGGGTTTGTTTCCCGTATTAATGATACCGTCAATTAAAGAACAGTGAATTATCGACCAAACCAATGACGCATAAAACAAGTACGAGCACTCTAGAGTACTTATCGGTCTTGCTTCCCGCCTAACCCTGGTTGTTAAGTGTAGAACACCAATCTCAGTTTCTGTGATATGAATCCTGTAATTCAAACATGTTGGGTTTATATATACCAACCAAACAGGCCACATCGTACCATAAAATAGGAAATACACATTCATACGAGGTTTAGCCAAACGTGGCTGTGAATGTGGGAGATAGTCATTGATAGACAGAGGATAACTCAAGAATGGTAAATTGTATAATAATAGTTCATAGACGAAAACAAAGCTTATAATAAGAGGAACACGAATATAAATAGTTTAATTACTTAACAATTATACAATAGTATTAATCCATCAATGGATCCCAAAAGTTACTATTCATTATTCTCATCTGGATATAACAGTTTTGTTTTTCTTACTCATCAGTTGTTGTGTTATGTAATTCTACTCAAATTTTGCTGTGTGTTTTTTGTGGTGATATAAAGAACTATTATTACTTATAATTCCTAGTAAAGGTTTGGACTGTTAATATTCAAGAGACTGACGTTTGATCGATATTTAGTAGCAACAAACCCAAGGTCCGAAGGCGAAGTCGTACTGCTGACTGTACAGAGGTGTGACAGCAGTAAAGTGTTTCCTTCAGACAACCAGCATGACAGCGATGCTGCCTTCCCACAAGGAGGGTTGGCGTTAGAAAAGGTCGACCCTAAAAATGCACACCTCGCCTTATCCCACGGATATCCGTCTCCGGCGGTAAGGTCTCAACAAGTACAGAGCTAACACGAAAACGACTCACGAAGAGGTCGCGTGTGACCGACCTCAAGCAGTTGTCCCTTGGGCACTGCGGCCACGCTCCTAGGTCACTAAGACCACCTCTAATCCAATTTCCTTTTCAGGTACCTCCAGAAGAACCCTCCCACGGTGTGGGCAACCGGGAAGTGATAACCGCCCTCATACCTCTAACAGCACTCAAGACCACTGTATTCATAATCAACCTTCCTCTTCAATTCCTATTACTCCTCCTACATCGACTTTCAACTCTAAATTTCCTCTTTCGGCTTCCTCCTCAAGTGTCACCATAGCCAACGATTCTAGTGCTCAAAACACTGTCCCAGGTCTACTGAAACCTCGCTCCACACTACACATTGGAGCCTTCAACGTACGAACCCTATGTCAAATCGGTCAGCAGGCTTCCTTGGCTAAAACCCTAGAGTCTCTTTCCATTGATGTATGCTGTGTCTCCGAAACACGCATACAGGATTCCAGTGTGGTCATTCACTTGACCTCACCTCGGCAAAACGGAGAGTCAACGAGATACACCCTCCGTGTATCTGGTGACCCGATGGCCAATTCTCGTGGACTGGCAGGTGTAGGCATAGCGCTAAGCATGAGGGGCGAACAAGCACTGCTAGAGTGGATCCCCGTTAACAGTCGTTTATGTGCTGTTCAGCTAAACGGCTCCGCAAGAACTCAGAAGGATAGGGACACACGTCGTTGCCTTTTTACCGTTTCTGCTTACACTCCCACTGACTGCAGCTCGGATGAAGTGAAAGATGAATTTTACGGAACGTTCAAACGTAGTACTCTTAGCAGGTGACTCTAATGCTCAGTTAGGTAGCTTAAACCAAAGAGAAAGACATTTAGGTGGGTATTTTGGTATTCTGTCTCAGTGAACAGATAACAGTGATCGTCTGTTGCGACCGTGCCCAGACAATCGTTTGTTGTTAACAAGCACTAATTTTAAGCATAAGGAGATACATCGTCTAACATGGCGACCCCCTGCACCAAACCAACGATGGACTCAAATAGACCATATTGCCATCAGTCATCGTTGGAGAGGGTCGGTAGAAGGTTGTCGCTCATTCTGGAGTACCTGCTTGGACTCCGACCATGCCCTAATACGGGCACGCATCTGCTTGCGCCTCACTGGACGCAAAAAAGCCGCACAAAAAGGACCCATTAGAACTGAATTGAGTAACGAGAAAACCAAAAGTAGGTTCCAGGAACAACTGAGGTCACACTTAGGTAGTTCTGAAAACGAGGCTGACCCAGATGTTGCTTGGAAAGCTATACAAACAGCTGTGGAAACAGCAGTGACATCTATTAGTGACTTAAACCACAGAGTTACAAAGAACCAGTGGATTTCTTCAAAGTCTATCACACTGATGGATTCTCGCAAACTCGTCCCATCAGGTTCCGAACATGATGAAGAGCGACAACAAATCAGATCTAGGTTAAGAAAAAGTCTAAGGAACGACCGTGAGCAGTGGTGGGCAACGAAAGCAAAAGAGATGGAAAAGGCGGCGACTATAGGGAACACAAGACAGCTTTACAGACTAATAAAAGAAACTGGAATTAATAAGTCAAGTGTAAGTGAGAATATTTCGGAAAAAGACGACACTCATCTGCTCCCAGTCCAGACGTTTAGAACGATGGGCGGAACACATTAGAGAACAGTTCAGCTGGCCTTCAGCTACTCTACAACTACCCTCCATTCCCAGACAGTGTGAATGGAACATTGAAGTAGGTCCCCCAACTCTAGCTGAAGTTCGAAAGGCTATAGTTAATCTGAAACGAGGAAGGGCAGCTGGTCCAGATGGATTGGCTCCAGAGGTCTTTAAGGATGGTGGTCCAATTTTAGCGATTAGGTTGACTAATATTTTAGCTAAGATCTGGGAGTTAGACGTTATTCCATCTGACTGGTCACAATCACTTATCGTCCCAATATATAAGAAAGGGTCAAAATCATCCTGTGACAACCACAGAGGGATTAGTTTAACTAATATAGTATCTAAAATACTAGCCTCGATAATTATTGGACGCCTAACTAAGACTCGTGAACTGCAAACACGAGAAAATCAGGCTGGCTTCAGACCTGGTCGTGGCTGCATCGACCACATATTCACCATTCGTCAGGTTCTAGAACACAGGCATACTTATCGGCGTCCGACAATGGTGGTCTTTCTTGACTTAAAAGCAGCATTTGACTCTGTAGACCGCGACATTCTGTGGCAGTGTCTGTCATTGAAAGGCGTACCTCAGAAGTACATAAACCTTGTGAAGGCTCTTTACTCGAACACTACTAGTCGAGTCAGACTTATGGCGAACTGTCATCTACTTTTGCAACCTCAAGTGGTGTCCGTCAAGGCTGTCCACTTTCTCCATTTTTGTTTAACTTCATCATAGACCTACTGATGGAAATAACATTCTCGTCGACTGAATTCTCGGGTATTGATCTCCTTCCAGGAGGTCCACTTATCGACTTAGAATACGCAGATGACATAGTCCTGTTTGGTGAAGACGCTGACAAAATGCAGAGTCTTTTGGTAGCACTAAGCAACAATGCCAGAATGTTTGGAATGCGCTTCTCTCCCTCTAAATGCAAGTTGTTGCTTCAGGACTGGTCTGCGTCAACACCTGAACTAAGGATAGGGAGTGAAGTAGTCGAACGCGTTGACAACTTCACTTATCTTGGAAGTCTGATCAGCCCTAATGGGTTGGTGTCTGACGAAATCTCAGCACGGATTCGAAAAGCTCGTTTGGCTTTTGCCAACTTACGTCACCTTTGGCGAAGGCGAGATATCCGTCTATCAATAAAAGGACGAGTATACTGCGCGGCAGTCCGTTCTGTTTTACTTTACGGCAGCGAAACATGGCCTTAAGAGTAGAAGACACTCGTAAGCTACTAGTATTTGACCACAGATGCCTTAGAAATATTGCTGGCGTCTGCTGGGATCACCGGGTAAGTAATAGTGAGGTTAGACGCAGGGTATTAGGGAATGATGGTAAATCAGTTGATGAGGTTGTGAATCTTCATCGACTGAGATGGTTGGGCCACGTGTTACGTATGCCTGAACACCGATTACCACGACGTGCAATGCTAACCGGTGTTGGAGATGGTTGGAAGGAAGTTAGGGGCGGCCAAACCAAAACGTGGCATCAGTCCACGAAGTCACTAACTTCTAGTTTGAGCCATGTTGGTAGATGCAGACTACTTGGTTGGGGTCCGCGTGACTATCGTAACCAATGGTTGGAGACTCTTGGTGAAATGGCTCAGAATCGATCACAATGGTGTAGGTGTATACACTATTTGTCTTTCCTTAAAATATGAGAATAAAATTGTTTTATATCTTTCTTTCTACGAACTAATTGTTTCTTCCTGTAGTATATCCTTATTGCAATCTTTCTTTTATATATTACCACCTCTGAATTAACCACTTATATGAATCCGGTGTCCATCTTGTTGTGGTGATGAGGTATGGCAACTTGGACCGATGCATATATATGCCTGGTCCTACGTTGTGGCTGACTGACCTTTGACATAACCATCTTTACTCTGTAATGACTATACAAAAACCCAAGACCTATCTCCGATATTTTGATTGGTTTGTTACTATCCTTTACTTTCACCCTGTATTTATACTTGAAAGTACAAATACACATAATAAGTCACATTCTTATTGAATGATTTAATCATTTAACTTCCAATTCATTTTCATGTCAAATAGTTTTTATTTATTGAATAGTTTAACAATTTAGACTAAAACTAATGACCTAATTCAATATATTACTGCATTTGTCAAATGCACTAAGTGATTTGTTCTAATTGTCATTCATATGGATAGTTTTAGAGATTATAAAGTGTATAGATGAGAAGGAAGGTGATGAAGTTAAATACACACAGTATTATCCAAAATATCACTTTACTATATATAGTCAAACTACTTAGAATGAAGTGTACCTTTTTTATGATTGCGTTTCTTATGTGCTAAACATCAGTCAGTCAGTCAACAACGTAGAACCTTGTAGGTACGTACAGCAGTTCGAGTTGCCATACTACATTAGCACAGAGATACAATTATCGATTCAAATCTCATAGTGGTAGAGGTAGTAAAAGTACAAACAGTAATCGGAAAGATTAGGGTTCGAAGATGTTATTCAAGGAGTATAATCCAGTGAAATAAATTTGCAGAGAGAAAAAAAAGAAAGGGACATGAAGAATTCAGAAGGTTAGGATTTGGGAGAACACAAAGAGTGTATGCACATGCTCACACCATTTCAAACGATTTCGAGCCATGCCATTCAAGGTTTCTAACTATCGGTTGTTATCGTCTTGCAGATCCCAACCAGGTAGTCTACACCTACTAACATGACTCAGTTCAGTTGTCAGTAGTGACTTCATGGACTTGTGCCATGTTTTGATCTGGAGGTACTAATTACCCTTAGAAGAGACCTTATGGCTGTTTTACCTCACTACATCCTCTAGTATGATTTCTTACGTAAACGTTAAACTGAAAAATTTTCTGCTTTAATCTTAATTACACTTCCATAGATCGATTTAATATCAAATGATTTTAAGGGAAACTTGGAATCCAAATTTTATATCAGTTAGCCCTCATTCATAAGAAGTAAAAGTAATCTTGTGCCAGTGATGTTGAGTCATTTAAATTAGTAGCCATATTATAATCCGATCAAGGTTAAGTATTAGACAAACATGATATTGGTCAATACTCAGTAATCAGTTGTTATGCCCCAAAATGCCCTGATACAGTCGAGAGTGGGGAGAGTCAGTCCTCCCTCTCCAAATTCTCTCACATGGCCACGTGCACAAAACCACTGCCACAGAAGTCCTACTCAATGCTTTCTCGCGGCGTTACTGTTGTTTACGAAATCGATAGGACAAAAACCGAATGTCCGGCGCTTTAACCGTGTTTGTGGACGTGGTGAGTTTACCTAGGGGAGTTGGAAATCTCTAATTCCAAACCAATGGTGCACATGGGTTGGCTCCAGGATCTTGAGAAAACAAATGGCGCATGAACCAATCTTTGGCCACCGGTTACCATGGGACCGCATCTCCTGACGTTGTTCCACTGTGTTTTGCATTATACCTTTAGGTTGTAGGTTTCGATTCGGGCACCCGTGCAGTATCGTAGCCGTCATACAAATCGAATGATTTTTCTGGCGCATATCTCACTTTAATACTTTCATTATTTTTTTGCTTTGTTTTATCAAAATTAGATAAATCAACTTAAACTAAAAATGTCCTACTCACCACATGAAAATAATAATGTAATAACTAGCAATTTGAAAGATTCACCATTTTCACCATTTCCTGAACGTACAATTGAATTATGTAATCGACGATATTTAGCTACATGTCTATGTTTACATTCAAAAATTCAAGCTAATTTGGAAATTTCAGGGAATTCATCATCTTCCCACTTAGAGAATGTAAGTTTTTTTGTTCTCTTGTTTCTATCTACGTGTTAATATATTTTTTATACAACTATATTTACCATTGAATTCATGAGTCAATTAAAGTTAAACCATCATAGAAAATATGGAAGCACTGAACGGCCGTTTCGTTTTGGTATGGGACTCGTCAACAGTGCGCACCCACAATCCCGCACGTGCGATTCGAACCTAGGACCTTTTGGTCTCGCGCACCATGATCAGTGGAGTTCAGTCAGGTCTGTTGTAAGATAGTAACTCACTGAAGACAATAGTGGACGGTTGTGCAATTTCATGAATTATTTGAAGTTAGACATTAGCACAATTGAATGCCAGCTCAGTGGTTTGGAGGTTAAGTGTTCGTGCGCGAGACCGATAGGTCCTGTGTTCGAGTGTGGCTTGCGGGATTCTGGATGCGCACTGCTGACGAGTCCCATACCAAAACAAAACGGCCGTTCAGTGCTTCCATGATAGTCTACCTTTAATTGACTCATGAACTCAATGATTAAATTACTAAATTTTCCACAAAAACCCCTTCTGAAAATATATTTACATTTGTTTGTTATAAATATGATGTGTATATCATTTCAAGTTGCTATATCCCATTATCATATCTAGATGAAATTGTTAGGGTATGAATCCTAGAGTAGTAGAGGTACTACTAGAAAAGATTACACATCGAAGGTACAATTCATTAAAATATAAATTAGTGAAATAATACAAAGTTATAAGAAATTCAGAATCTTAGGATTTGAGTGAAAACAAAAGGTGAATGCAGCTGAGCTGTTACGACTTAGTTTTCTTGTGGTTTTATAATTGTTTCGAATTAAATTACATTGTAATTTTGACATGACAAAGAGTTCTAACAGTTGGGGTTTTATTCATTGACATGGGAAAGATTAAGTAACCTATCAAAATTGATCTTGTTCGATAGTTTATAACATTTAATCACGCGTTACATTCGAACGAAACGGGATTGTTGTTCCACTTATCTATTTGTTTCAATGTAGGGAGAGAGAGAGAGAGAGAGAGGGAAAAAATGAATCACTGATGTGTTTGTGTACTTACAATAACTTTTTGTTGATACTTTTAGCCAGAACCATATTTTGTTACTATTTTTCTTGTGGATGTCAATGATGGACGTCGTGTTAGTGAAGATTTCTATTGGAATCCTAATTCATCAATTATTGATTCTATGTTACCAATAGATCAATTCAAAAGTTTACCATGGTATTCATCTAATAATCAATATTCTGAAACAACTAATGATATTCATCATCATCATCATCATCATTCAATATCTAATCAACCAAATATTATTTCATCACCTAATCGAATAACACGTAGACATGCACCACCACCACCACCACCACCAAATAATAATCTTATGTCTCCATATGGAACACAAAGTTCTATTTCATTAGATTGTTTGTATAAGTGTCGTACAGTGAGTTATTATGTTCCATTGTTTGTTTTTTTGTTGCTTAATTGTTTTACTTAACATTGACATTAGAATTATTGACCAATGTATACTTTGTCTTTAATGTTCATAGTAATGCTATGTGGTTTCAATGATCAGTTATATATATATATTTACTCAAAAAAAAGGTTGATCGATTGACGTTTTCTGATTGTAATTTACTCAACTGAATAGCAGATCATTTTTGGTTGTTAGTTTAATTGTACTTTTGCAATGGTATAACTTTGAATCAACCTGATTTCATTGTTCAACCAGGAGTATTTTTATTTATTCTAAAGTCAGAAGTTATCTTCAAATCCCTTAACTTTAATCTGTAGGCTTTGTATGTATGTATGAAGTACATATTTATGTACTCATCTTTTAGTTGCACTGTTTTATGTGTTTAGCAAAGGGATTAATAATATCAGTCATCTCAAAACAAAGTAGATGGGCTGATGTTCCAATCTGGGTCTTAATGGTCTCATAGCCATCAGCAACCCTGATAATCTTAGAGTTACGTAGACAACATAAATGTATATGACAGGTGTAGATATATTCCTAAGAGTGTTTTGTTTTTACTAGAAAGTACTTTTAAAAATGATCAATTTGTGTTTATTTTACTGGTTTTCATTAATGCGAATAATTGGTTTGTATTTTGTAACCACTGAACACCGATTATCACGACGCGCAATGCTGACTAGTGTTGGGGATGGTTGGGAGAAAGTTAGGGGAGGCCAAACCAAGACGTGGCATCAGTCCACAAAATCACTAACTTCGAGTCTGAGCCATGTTGGTAGATACAGACTACTTTCTTGGGGTCCGCGTGGATATCGTAACCAATGGTTGGAGACTGTGTGTGACATGGCTCAAAATCGATCACAGTTGTGTAGGTGTATACACTGTTTGTCTTCCCTTAAACTATGAGATTAAAATCGCTTCATATCTTTCTTTCTACAAACTAATTGTTTCTTCGTGTACTATGTCCTTATGCACAATCTTTCTTTTACATATTACCACCATTGAATTAACTACTTCTATGAATCCAGTGTTCATCTTGTTGTGCTAATGAGGTATGGCAATTTGGACTGATGCACATATGTGCCTGGTCCTAAGTTTTAGCTGAATCACTGACTGATTTTGTAACCATTACATAAAGTTGTTCAGATTGGTGTGAATGTACTCTAAAAAATTATCTAGAAGTACGATTGTACAACTCTAGGGAATGATGTCGTCGAAGATTTTTTGTCTCTGAAATGTCTTCGTTCTTTTTAATGAATCAATAAGTTTCTTTCGTTAGTTTTTCAAGAATAACATCTTCAAACCCTAATCTTTTCGATAGTACTTTTACTACCTCTACCACTATGAGATTTGAATCGACAATTGTATCTGTGTGCTAATATTGTATGGCAACTGGGACTGGTGTACGTTGTTGCTGACTGACTAACCTCGTTTTTTTCAAAAATTCATATATCAACACACGATCAAACTGCGTAACTTTAAGTCGTTTGAAATTATAGCGTAATGGTTTGTATGTCTACTGTGTTGTTCTTGATTGGCGTATCTTTATTCGATTGTACTTTCTGAAACATTACAAATCCCGTTGCTTTATTTTACACATGAACAGTGCCAGATGCCCTGGTACGGCCGAGAGTGGGGAGAGTCTGCTCACTCTCTCGAAATGCTCCCACATGGCCACGCGTATATAGCCTCTGCCAGGGAAGTCCTACTCACTGCCTTCTCGTGACAATACTATTGTTTACGAAAATGAGAGGATGTAAAGCGAATGTCCGGAGCTTTAACTGGATCCCCCGAACGAAGCTGCTGCCTTGACGCGGTGGTCGGGCTTGCCTATCGTGATGACCCAACCGAGCTATATTGGCTGGAACATATGTTCCTGTAGGTTCTACCATGCCAGGCAGGTCGATTGGTGAACGGTAAGACTAAAAGCAGCAACTCAAGGTCTGAGGGCGAAGTCGTACTGCTGACTGTAGAGAGGTGTGACAGCAGTAAGGTGTTTCCCTCGGACAACCAGCATGACAGCGATGCTGCCTTCCCACAAGGAGGGGTGGGGTTAGAAAAGGTCGACCCTAAAAATGTCACACCTCACCTTACCTCACGGATTTCCGTCTCCGGCGGTAAGGCCCTTTGAAGAACGGAGCTAACACGTCAAAAACCTTCCACAAAAAGGCCGTGCGCGACCGGCCTCAAGCAGTTGTCCCTTGGGCTCTGCGGTCACGCTCCCAGGTCGTCAAGACCAACACTAATCCAATTTCCTTTTCAGGTTCCTCAAGAAATACCCTTCCACGGTGTGGGCAGCCGGGAAGTGACATCAGCCCTCATACCCGTAACAGCACAAGAGACCAAGGTGGTCACATTCAAATCCTTCCTACACCTCCTAATACCTCTCTTATCTCCATGACTAACCCTCCTCACGTCTCTTTATCACCTCGCACCGCTAGGGCAAACGATTCGAGTACGTGGAACGCCATTCCTGGTCTCCTGAAACCACGCTCTAAACTACACGTAGGAGCTTTTAACGTACGAACACTTTGCCAAATAGGACAGCAGGCTTCCTTAGCTAAAACTTTAGAATCTCGCGCCATCGATGTGTGCTGCGTCTCCGAAACGCGCATACAGGATCCAAGTAGCGTCATTCATTTGACCTCACCATGCCAAAATAAAGAACCGACTCGATTTACGCTTCGTGTATCTGGAAGCCCTGATTCTGCTTCCCGTGGCCTCGCCGGCGTAGGTATAGCATTGAGTCCTAGGGCAGAACTAGCTCTCTTAGAGTGGATCCCAGTAGACAGTCGTTTGTGCGCTGTCCGACTGAACGGAACAGTAAGAATCCGGAAAGATAGGGACACTCGTCGTTGCCTCTTCGTCGTCTCTGCCTATTCTCCCACTGACTGCAGCTCAGATGATGTAAAAGATGAGTTTTACAGAAAGCTTTCGGACCTTCTCCGAAAAGCTAGCGCTCGGATGTAGTAATAGTGGCCGGTGACTTTAATGCTCAAGTAGGTAAACTAAGCGATAGGGAAAGACACCTAGGTGGATCTTATGGTGTCGTGGCTCAAAGAACAGATAATGGCGACCGTCTGTTGCAGCTATGCTCAGATAACCGCCTGTTCCTTGCAAATACTAACTTTAAGCATAAGGAAAAACATCTTTTAACATGGCGACCCCCTAATTCGTCCCAACGTTGGACCCAAATAGATCACATCGCTATCAGCCACCGATGGAGGGGCTCGATAGAAGACTGTCGCTCATTCTGGAGCACATGCCTAGATTCAGATCATGCTCTAGTGCGAGCGCGTATTTGCTTGCGTCTTACTGGACGTAGGAAAGACGCTGCAAGGAAACCTCTTAGGGCCTACTTAATGATAGTCAAGCTAAGAGTATATTTCAGGAACAACTAGGAAAACAGTTAGGCAGCCATGTATGTGATGCCCACCCCGATGCAGCATGGAATGATATCCGAAAAGCTGTGGAAACAGCAGTGATATCTGCTAGTAAGGTAAACCAGAAGGTTAGGGAGCAACACTGGATCTCAGCAGCATCTATCGCACTGATAGATGCTCGGAAACTCATTCCACCTGGCTCTGAACATAATGAAGAGCGGAGTCAGCTTAAGCGCAAGCTGACAAGAAGTCTACGCAATGATCGCGAACAGTGGTGGGTAGCGAAAGCAAGAGAGATGGAAAAGGCAGCGGCAATAGGTAATAGCAGACAATTGTTCAGACTCGTTAAGGAAACCGGAATTAGGAACCCGACCGTTAGCGAAACAATCTCAGAGAAAGATGGACATATTATTCATTCTCAATCCAGGAGATTGGATCGATGGGCAGAACACTTTAGGGATCAGTTCAACTGGCCTTCAGCCACACTTCGGTTTCCCACGATCTCTAGTCAACCTGAATGGCAAGTTAATGTAGGTCCTCCGTCCCTTTACGAAGTTGAAAAAGCCATAGGAAATCTGAAACGAGGGAGAGCAGCAGGCCCTGACAGGTTTACTCCTGAGATTTTTAAGGATGGTGGTCCAGTATTAGCAGCGAGATTGACCGAGGTCTTAGGTAACCAAAGCTCGTGAAGAACAGACTAGAGAAAATCAGGCTGGTTTTCGACCTGGACGTGGTTGTATAGATCAGATATTCACACTACGTCAGGTTCTAGAACACAGACACACATTCAGACGCCCCACAATGATAGTATTTCTCGACCTTAAGGCGGCATTTGACTCAGTTGATCGTGAGGTTCTATGGCAGTGTTCGACAGTGAAAGGAGTACCAAAGAAGTACATTAACCTTGTAAAGGCTCTCTACTCGAACGCAACTGGTCGAGTGAGAGCTTATGGCGAACTGTCATCAGAATTGACTACCTCAAGTGGTGTTCGTCAGGGTTGTCCACTCTCCCCATTCTTGTTCAACTTTGTGGTCGACGTACTTTTAGAGATAAAACTCTCCTCATCTAAATTTCCAGGGGTTGAACTTCTACCGGGAGGTTCACTTGTTGACTTAGAATATGCAGATGACATAGTTTTATTTGGTGAAGACGCTGTCAAAATGCAGAGTCTTCTGATCACTCTAAGCAACAATGCAAGCATGTTCGGGATGCTATTCTCTCCCTCGAAATGCAAAATGTTGCTTCAGGATTGGGTTACATCGACACCCGAACTAGTGATAGGGAGTGAAGTAGTTGAGTGTGTCGACCGCTTCACTTATCTTGGAAGTCTCATTAGCCCTTGTGGTTTAGTGTGTGACGAAGTCTCAGCACGGATACAGAAGGCTCGACTAGCTTTTGCCAACTTGTGTCATTTATGGCGTAGGCGAGATATCCGTCTATCAACCAAAGGACGTGTTTACTGTGCAGCAGTTCGTTCCGTCCTACTTTATGGCAGTGAAACATGGCCGGTAAGAGTAGAGGATATCCGTAGGCTACTAGTATTTGATCATAGGTGTCTTCGAAACATTGCTCGTATATCATGGGACCATCGAGTAAGTAACATAGTTGTTAGGAAACGGGTAATAGGTAAGGATGGCAAATCAATTGATGAAGTAGTGAAACTTCATCAGTTGAGATGGTTGATACACGTGTTACGTATGCCCAACGACCGACTACCTCGACGTGCTATGTTCAGTGGTATAGGAGTAGGTTGGAAGGAAGCTAGGGGCGGCCAAACCAAAACATGTCACAAGTCCATGAAGTCACTGACAAGTGGACTGAGTCATGTTGGTAGGTGTAGACTACCTGGTTGGGGACCACGAGATGATAGCAACCGATGGTTAGAGACCCTGAATGACATGGCTCAAAATCGTTTGCAATGGCGCAGGTGCATCCACTCTCTGTTTTCTCCCAAATTCTAATCTTCTGAATCCTTCATGTCCGTTTTTTCCTCGTTCCAAATTTATTTCACTGTATTATACTCTTTAAATAACATCTCCAAACACTAATCTTCCCGATTACTGCTTATACTTTTACTACCTCTACCACTACGGGATTTGAATCGACAAGTGCATCTCTGTGCTAATGTGGTGTGGCAACTCGAACTGATGTACGTACGTAAGAAGTTCTACGTTGTTACTGACTGACTGACTGACTTAACTGGATCCCAAACCAATGGTGCACATGGGCTCCAGTATCCTGCGGGAACAAATGGCGTATGAACCAATCGTTGGTCACCGACTACCATGGGACTGCATCTCCTTACGATGCTCCACTGCCTTGTGGATTAGACCTTCAGGTCGAAGGCTTGGGGAGTAGCCCCCTAAGAAAACCACCTGCTTCGGTTTGGGCACCCGGGCAGTATCACAGCCCTCACACATATCGAATGAGATTTGTGTGGCGCATATGTATTTGGTGCCTCCGTGTACCAATATCTATGTGTTAAAATAATAATAGTAATTCGATTTTAAACATTTGGGTTATATGTTAGGTTTCTATCTGACATTTAATCTAGTTTAAAAAACCGCATCTTATCTGTATGCTCATCATTTAGAGTTGTGATATGACTCTAAGTTTAAAGTAAATATACATGTTTCACACTTCACAATACTACCTACTGACTTTGAACAAGAGTGGAAAACTAAGCCTTATTGAGCACGAGATAGTACAGAATTATTGATTTTTTAGTTTTGTAGTTTACACTATGGATTTACCTTAATTAGCATGTTATTTTTCTTAATATGGGACTCCTCAGAAGTCACCACTTATGACCACCCCTTCCGTAGACTTCTAGACCTCGCGTCAAATACTCAACAATTATTCCACTGAGTCGACGTACATTATTTTATATTTCTGACTTAGTCATATGCTCACTGGTAACTAATTTTGAGGCGTGATTCTTGGAATTTCAGTGAAAAACCGTGTATAGTGAAGTCCAACTATATCGTGAGTCCAGCATTTACCTTCCAATGACATTGGGAGATAATTGCGTAATGTTGTAAATTGATTGAATTTATAAATGTACGTAACTGGATCCAGACTCAATGGTCTAAAGTTTAATCGCTTTCTGTGAAACCTACAGGTTTTCCATTTGATTCCCGTTGGGATCGTGAATACACTTTGTTCTGAGGATTCTCATACTAGGCTGAAACAGTTGTCCAGTGTTTTCGGGTTTCCATTGGTTGTTTTATCAAGGTTAGACTTTGATGCAAATCCCACGAATCCCTTACAGTAGAAATAAACGTGTTCAGTATACATAAGTTACATTAGATTAGAAACAGATTATGTTTGTTTGTCTTTAATTCTATGATAATCAATGAACTGATATCATTGATATAAATCTATGAAGAATATTACCATTCATTGTGTATGAATGATTCATGTACAACTGTAAGTGGTGTACATCACCTGTACATGTTTAACATTTTTCTCATTACAACGATCATAGTTGTAATCCTTAACCTAATCATTTCCACATCACACACACACACACACATACAAACTCAGTAGTCTTAAGCGTATATTCACCGAGGGTATTAATTTGTTTAAGTTTCACAATATCTATAATGAACAGAATTGATATGAAAACTTGTCTGTTCATCGCAATACAGTTCAATTTATGTAACATTGATAAATTTTCTAAATTCAATAAATTACTTAAAGGTAATTTGTTAGTCTATTGATATGATGGGATAAAAAGGTAAGGCAAGGCATCTAAGTAAATATCATTAGTAGTTTTTTATTTACACTATGAATACAAATTTTAATGTTGGTGCATGTATAAGATAGGAATTTGGATTTTTACAATTTAATCTATAATGACCATTTCCATACTAGGACGAAACAGCCCTCCAGTGCTTTCACGTTTTCCATGGTGGTTTAACTTTAATTAACTCGTGAATTCAACTATTAAATTACTAAAACCTACACAAAACCCCCTTCTAATGATAATCACCATATCCTCACTAGTGACTGGCTTTAAGAGGTATTTCATGGAGTTCTAGTAGGAAACAGTGACCAGCGGAGTTCAACCAGGTCTGTTGTGAGATAGTAACTCACTGAAGACAATGGTGGACAGTGGCGCAATTTCGTGGATTAGTTGAAGTTAGACATTAATACCGTTGAATGTCGTCTCAATGGTCTAGAGGTTGTGTTCGCGCTCAAGACATTTAGGTCGTGGGTTCGGGTGTGGTGTGCAGGATCTTGTATGCGCACTGTTGAAGAGTCCCATACTAGGACGAAACTGCCGTCCAGTGATTCCAGATTTTTCATGATGGTCTAGTTTTAATTGACTCATGAATTCAACTATCAAATTATTTACGTTTAATTTATTTATTGCATACTTAGCTTCCTTTCACGGTATAATTAATGATATTCAAATGAAATTTTAAACATCGATGGTTGAACAGGTCTATTCGATTTTATTGATCAATTGTCTGGGCATGAATTTAAAATATTTGCTTGGCTATTCCCAATTTATATCATCTTTGACTGTGGCCAGACATCCGTCTACTCCTCAAAGGGTAAACATATCGAGAAGTAGACAACTATACTTGCGGAATATTGTCCATAAAAGTAGAAGACATGAGTAGATTTTAAGTTATGGAAGATGGCTGTTTGAAGAAATCCTGACGCGGATACTTCAAACTCCGTTGGTGTTGTTCAAAATGCATGACTTCTGTTGTAGATGATATATTTTTCTCATTATAATATGATAGAACTAGCGAAGAAATCATTTCTAAAGTTGATTAGGGAAGATGGAAAATAATTGTCTGTCACAGTTATTTAACTGTGAGTATTTTCAAAACATTCCTTGTTACTGATATCAGTCGTCGTGTACTAGGTTGAGACAGTGGAAATGGTCTAGTCTTGGAACTTTCATTAACTTAGATGGTTAAGAAATGTGTTATATATGTTCTAAGCTACTACTACTCACTTCAGGCATACAATTCTGGCAACATTTTAGCTTGTTAGTTTCTTGTCTATTACTTTTAACTATCATATAAGTTTCATACTCAATTATATTGTTCTGTAATTAAACTTATCTAATTCTAACCTTCCTTTTTCTCATTGAATTTTTTTTATTATCTAGGCATTATTTTCAATTCCATCATGTTGTCATGTCAATAATTTGTATATAGTTGTACGAGTGGATAAAGTTCTTAGTGGACCAATCAATACAGTAATAGATAAATACTTGAAAAATACTAATAATACTAATGATAATATTAAAACTGGTTCAAGTATACAAAAATCAATGGTGAATTATTGTCGTAATATTGGTCGTTATCGTATGCCATTTGCATGGGGTGCAAGGTTAGCTATATGAAATATTTATTTTTTTGAAAGAAGCCAATGTATATGCCCGGCCCGTTGCTGTTACCTTGACGTGGTGGTCAGGCTTTCCTATTGTAGTGAACCAATCGAGCTATACTCGCTGAAACGATCGTTCCTCAAGGTCTTACCATCTTAGACAAATCGGTTGAAAAGTAATAAGCAGCAAACCCAAGGTTCGAGGACGAAGTCCTACTGCTGACTGTACAGACGTATGACGGCAGTAAGGTGTTTCTATCAGACAACCAAGATAACAGCGATGCTGGGGTTAGAAAAGGTCGTTCCTAAAAGTACACACCTCACCTTATCTCACGGATTTGCGTTTTCGGCGATAAACTCCCAACACTACGGAGCTAACACGAAAATTACGCAAAAATGTCGTGCGTGACCGACCTCAGTTAGTTGTCCCTTGGTCACTGTGATCACACTCTCAGGTCATTAAGACCACCCCTAACCCAATTTCCTTTTGTTTTATTTATTTATTTAAACACATAAACATTGGTACAAGGAGGCACCAAATAGATATGAACCACATAAATCATTCGATTTATGTAAGAGCTGGGATACTGCCCAGGTGCCCAAACCGAATTAGTACTTAGAATGTATATACTGTTGTAATAATAACAACTTACGAGCATTAATTGTTTAATCATGAATGTTTCAGTGTTCGACTTAATTTGATTATCATGTAATAAAACGAATATGTTTCCGAGTAAGTTACACTTCAAATCTTCTGATATCGAATAGTTAAATGTATAAAAATTTTACTAAATCATTTTAACTTGTAAAGTCAATTAAGTTTAGATCAATGATGAATGTCTCATCAAAACTCTTATTGTCCATACTCTGGCAATGCTATTCATTAATGAGCATACTCATTATAGTCTTTCAACATTTTATAGTTATGAGTATGTGCTGATGCTAAACCATCTTAATATTAAACTGATCACTAGATAAACAATACCAATGTCATATTTGTCTAATCTGAACTACTGTTAAAATTCTTTGGATAAAGTTCATTGAAATTTGGTCAATAGTCTAATTAATTCCACGACATATTCACTATTTTGATTTTAGATGGTTAGCAAAATCATCACTAAGTCCTAAACGTGTAGGATTCATTTTAATTGAAACTCATCAGAATTATGTACTTGCTGTCCAAAGGAAACCTATCCTCTTGCATGATATTAGAACACGGTTCACCCTGTAACACAACCATAAACACGGACCTAATCAATCCATGAATCACGTAGTACGGGACTGAGTTATTTACATTGATTGAAAATCAATATCTTAGTGGTGATTTCTTTCTATGTTTGTTTCTAGATACTGCTTGCTCATGACTCCCAGTGGTTTTCACTACTGTTTTTTTGTTATGTAAATATATGTATGACGATTTTGTATTGAATGATGCCTATATTCTTACTAAAATACTTGATAATCCTATTGCGAGGTGAGTATTTTTACAAACTAAATTTCAATTTCACAACTGATTGATCATTGAATGGTGATCAATGTCTTGTGTATCAGGTCCTGCTTAGTGCAGATCGGATGCTATCGACCAACTTACAATGCATGGAGGCTGGAGGTAGTCAACAGAAAACCCTGACCATTTTTTCGTGTTATTTGGAACTCTTCAGCAAGGTATACCTGTAATCTTGAGGGAACTGGTGTTCCCTGACGGATCTAATCCTGTATCACCCATCTTCACAGTCAGAGACTTTACCACTGAGCTATCCGGGCCGCGATTGACCTCCTGTAGGACTGAGATGTATTCACAATTGATTGATCATCGGATGGTGATGAATATCATGTATGTCAGATCCTTCTTAGTGCAGATCGAATGCTATCAACCTGTTGACTACCTTCAACAACCATCTTAAATTTCAATTTCTTTGATAACTAAATTATTGTGTTTGAAAAATAAATTCAACATTTAAATTTCATTTTATAGACCTGTAAACAGTACAAATCGTTTTATTCATCTATTCAAAATGGATTCTAATAAGATCTCTGAACAAGGATTAATTCAATCTGTACAAATGTTATCCCATTTATCAATTGATTATAATACATATCATGATCGGTATACAGATGTAACAAGCATTATGACTACTACTAATAATGATAATAGTAGTATAGATGAAAGTAATCATTATCATATACCAGAATCTATAAATCATATGTTAAAAATAGACTCAAATAAATCAAAATCATCAAAATTGATTAATAATAATAGTTCTGTACTAAAAGATGTTACAAATTATTTAACCGAACAAGATCGACTCTTTATTGAAACAATTGAACGTTCTCTTAAAACTCAAATGTTACCTATACGATTTGAATTCGTGATGAGTGAACTAATTGATCATACTATTGATCCTAATGCAAAACCTTTATCACGTAAGTGTTAAATCTCTATTTACACTTATTTTTTTTCTATGTATCGTGGTATGTTAATCTGAAAAGTTAAAAATCTACATTTGGTGAGATTATAATTTCTGGATGACCTTTGTTTATCTTATTTATTTAGTTAAACACGAAAACATTGGCACACGTAGGCACCAAATAGATATGCACCACATAAATCATTCGATTTGTGTGAGGGCTGGGATATTGCCCGGATGCCTAGACCGAAACAGGTGGTTTTCTTAGTGAGCCACACCATGAGCCTTCGACCTAAAGGTTTGATCCACAAGGCAGTGGAGCAACGTCAGGAGACGCCGTCCCATAGTAGCCGGTGACCAATAATTGACTCATACGCCATGTGTTCTCTCGGGATTCTGGAGCCAGCGCATGTGTACCATTGGTTTGGAATCAGGTTTCCAACTCCCCTAGGTGAACTCTCCTTGTCCACAAACTCGGTTAAAGCACCGGATATTCGCTTTTCGTTTTATCGATTTAGTAATCAACATCCCCACCATGAGAATGCAGTGAGTAGGACTTCTGTGTTAGTGGTTGTATGCATGTGGCCATGTGAGAGCATTTGCAGAGGGAGAGCTGACTCTCCCCACTCTTGGCCGTACCAGGGCATTTGGGGGCGAACAACCTTTGAGTGACGCCACACTGACCTTGAGAGTGGCCACTTAATAACTAGGACGAAACGATGGTTATAAACCAGTGTGAGGAATTATAATTATGATTGACGGTTGATGATTAAGGTTAGGAATTAGATTTGGGTGATTTCATCACCAACCGACATTAGTTATAATGCCAAAACTTTATTCAGCCAAATCGATGAGTGAATTTCGCGCCCAAATCGAAGACCTATTATCTTATATCTGATTGGTTTATTCATAAACTTATAGTCTCACTTTACATTTTAATGATTATTATCAGAATAATCTTGTACTTAATGTATTTACATTGGAATAGGATAAGGAATAAAATATCCACATTTATAGATTGGATGATCTGATCATTTTAAGAAAACGTTAATTTAGTTTACTTATCCAATTGATATTTCATCACAGATGAAATGAAAACGTTAGAACATTGATTGTATACATCATGTTCACCTGGTTAAATGATGTCTCTTTCACTGTTTATCTAGTTAATATCAACAGTTTTAAAGCATTAACTACTACTTTTTATGAAACATGAAAAATCCGATGTTAGATGTTAGGTTAATAGCTTAGACAGTTGGAAATATTGCTAAAAGTGTTTGAGGATTATGGAGTCCGTCTCATAATTGACTGATCTTCTTCATTTGCGATTTATCAATATTCTTTTGAATTTAAAATAAAATTTCCATGAAGTGAAGCAATTGTAGAATGACTCTCAGCTTTGTACACTGCTCTTTGGGTTAACCTTAATGCTTAAGGCACTATGGTGTGACTAATAGAAGTGAAATAATTCGGATTTATTTGGTCCAATTATATTCAGTAGTTAAAATTAACTTCGGAATCCATTAAGCCACAACTTTGATCATTTCAGTCATTATTGTATGTGCTAAATAAATGCATCTTCAAACATCATTGGTTTTTGCATCCTTAATTCACCTTGATAATTATGTATTTATGTAGTAATAGTAATGCAGTGTATAAAGTGTTCGTTTTTCAAACATGGTGGTGCTACAAGTTCGAATCCTATATTCTACATCTGTTGGGTTTGACCAATCGATTATTAATGTTAATTACTCCTACTCAAAAGATATAGATGAAAACCGATTGAATAAGTTTGTATTTGACCAGTTGAATAATGGGTAACGTACTTGACTGTTAAGTAGTAAGACTCTGGTTTACATTCTAATTTTCGGTTCAAGCAAAAACTGTATAGGTTTACTACAATTGAATTATATTATAGAATTTAATAAATGAATTTATGTTTAGTTATTTGCTTAATTTATTATTATTACTACTGATAAATCCTAGGAGTTGTTGCTTCAAATCTGGAAATATACACACCGAATGTGACAGCTAATAATTCTCATAATTTCTATATACCATCAACACATCCACCGCTTATGTCAGATGAAATTATACGTGAAGTTGAAAATCTATTTGATTTTTATTCAACTCTATCAGGAACATCGTATAATGATGATTATGGAATTAATAATCCAGGTATGTCTTTTAGTTTAATGTGTAGAGATAGTTGAATGAAACGATAAAAAGGGTGAATCTAAACTATTTGTTTCAATAATTCTCTAGTCTGTATAAACTTAGAATGCTTATTATTCTTTATTTATTTAAACACATAAACATTGGCGCAAGTAGGCACCAAATAGATATGCGCCACATAAACCATTCGATTTATGTGAGAGCTGAGATACTGTCCGGGTGCCCAGACCGAAACAGGTTGTTTACTTAGGCGGCCACACTCCGATCCTTTGACCTAAAGGTCTAATCTACAAGGTAGTGGAGCAACGTCAGGAAGATTCAGTCCCATGGTGGCCGGTGACCAACGATTGGTTCATACGCCATTTGTCCCCTCAGGATTCTGGAGCCAACCCATGTGTACCATTGGTTTGAAATGAGGGCTTTCCAACTCCTTTAGGTGGATTCTCCATGTCAACTAACTCGGTTAAAGTGCCGGATAATCACTTTTCGTATTGTCGATTTGGTGAACAACATCCCCATCGCGAGAATGCAGTGAGTAGTACTTCTATGTCAGTAGTTGTATGCACGTGGCCATTTGAGAGCATGTCGATAGGGAGAGCTGGCTCTTCCCGCTCACGGCCGTATCAGGGCATTTTAGGGCTCTCGTAGAACCTGTGACTGAAATTCGTGAATAATAATAGAAAAGTTTTCAGATAGCTTTGAGTATTAAGTCCACTAATTGTACAGTTTTCCAACGTTTGGATTCAACTTTACGCACTAATTTTAAAATTTCAAAGCTGGCGATCTACGAATTTTTTTGAACGGACTTCAATAGAATGTTTTAGAAAGATTTAATTTTTCAATATATTTTCCATCTTCAATGTAGAATCATTGAGTTGATGATCCAGTCCCGTCCCCATCAGTGGGGAGGCTGGTTGGTAACATACCTAACATTTTAAACTTTTTGGGTTGAAATTTCACTGATCTAAAAGTCAAGCGCTCGATTGGATTCACTCTTAGTCATGGATGTACTGATCAGGAATTTCAAACTAAGCCGAAACGAATGTCAAGTGTTTTCATTGGTCGTCTAAGTTACGTCAGTTCTTGATGTAAAGTGAAATTTTGAAAAGCTGATTCTTTTGAATTTTCCATTATACAAACCAGTTTGTATTGACAAATAGACTGGTTTATAGAGTCAAACACCTCATAAATATTTTATACTTGGTGTTATAATTAAATCACTCAAGCATTCCAATTTTAACCTTTGAGCCTCTAACGTTTTCTCACTCTTCATAGTAGATCAAAAAATTACAAAGAAAAAAATTTATCTAAGCTTTTCATGATCATGTTTGAGGTTTCTGAGTTGTGCGGATTTTCGTACATGTGGTACTGTGGTTAGTAATTTTGGTGTGAAGTTGAAGTGGTTTTACGGCAGTTAATTTACGTTGTGACTAACATAAAGATATTCCTGAAATTCTTGTAAAAAATTCCGACTGGTGGGGTTTAGACATATCGATAATAAAGCAACTGTTACCGTTGAATCACTCTGTCACAGATTCACTGGAGTTAGAGGCGTATCATTGAACTTCGACCCAGGATTTCTAATGGTCAAGTGCTCACCGAAAGGTCTGAATGTTCAATCCCTGATAAGGTTGTGAGTGCTCAGTTTTAAGTAGTTCCATACTAATACGAAGTTTCTGTCCAGAATTCTGTGACTCCAAACGGTTCCGTCAACCAAATATGTTGTGTATTTTTTTCTTCTTTTTAGATGATTCTAATACTCCTTCTCGTACTGGAAGTCTTCAAAGAGGTAGTTATCGAATGAATTCACTTAATAACAAAAATAATAATAATAATAATAGAGATTCTATTCTATCAAATAATAGTGTAAATAGTACAACTAGTTCACTTATTATTACAAATGATTTACCAAAATTATTAAATAACACACTTCAAAATCAATCAAATTCACTTGAACAATCTGTTATTCAATTTGAACATGGAACAAGTACACATTGTTCAACTATTAAATTATTACCATTTACTTCATTTTTTAATACATTATATGTATGTCCAAAATCATTGAATATGTCAGGGAAACATAATTTTCCAAGGGTAAATTCAATTATCTATTTATTATTATTTTTATATGTATAACCATTTTTTTTTCTAGTTCAAAGAGATCCTTTTAAAGTACAGGAAGATTTGTTTGAAATAATCACTTGAATAAATCCATTGTGGTATTTTCAATTATTCAGTTACATGTTGTAACTCATTTGCTTCCAAATGCCCTGGTACGTTCGAGGGTGCAATGAGTCCTCTCTACTGCTGGAAATGCTCTCATACGGCGACGTGTATATAGCTACTATCAGGGAAGTACTACTCACGGTCTTCTCGCAGTAGGGGTGTTGTTTACAAAATTGAGAGGACGAAAAGCGAATGTCCGGTGCTTTAACCGGGTTAGTGGACACGGAGAGTCCACCTAGGGCAGTTGGAAAGTTTGATTTCAAACCAATGGTACACATGGGTTGGTTCCAGAATCCTGATTGAGCCAACTATTGGTTACCGGCTACTACGGGACTGCATCTCCTGACGTTGCTTCACTTCCTTGTGGATCAGATCTTCATGTCAAAGGCTCCGGATGTGGCATCCTAAGATAACCAACTGCTTCGGTTTGGGTGTCCGGGCAGTATCACAACCCTCACATATATCAGTGATAACTACTACTGGTTTCAATGTTATTGTGTGGCGCATGTGTATTTGCTGTTCAAATAAATTGATAAATGTAACTCATTTACTCATTGCTATGTATTCGTTTTTGAGACAAACTTTGATGGTATTAAGGCTTATAATAACACTTGATTGTATAAACAGAGATCTATTGGTTGAAGGTCTAGTGGTGTTGGGAAGGTCTTAATGGTCCTATTAGTAAATGTACACTATGACGTCATAATATCTTGGGTTCAATTCTGAAATGTTTTGTGGTTGCATACTTCTAAGGAGTCTTATACGTGGAGTAAACTGGACTACATGACTGAAACAGCGAAGTGAGAAAATATGCGAACTTATAACGTGAAAGATAGTACAAATGTGTATTGATTTGTGTTGCCAGATTTCATATCAGATAAATGATTTAGTTGTTGTGTTCAGCTATTTAATTCACTCCAATCAGGGTTGTTTTATTTGGTTATGCAAAGAAATAAGTATTAGTACTAAAAAGCACCAAAATATATATGCGCTGCACTAAGTGGTTATCACTCAGTTTCTTTTTGAGGAGGGGTCACTCCCCGAGTCTTTGATCTAGAGGTCTAATCCACAAGGTCGTGGAGCAATATTAGAAGATGCAGTTCCATGGTAACCGGTAACCAAGAATAGGTTTCGTGTGTGTACACATCTTAATGGTTAAATCATTTCAGGGATAGATCATTGGTTTGGAGGTGTTCAGCTGATAATTTTCAACCACTGAGTTAAAGGTTTGAACGTCGGTTTCCAACTAGTAAATTTCATGCTCGAACCCCATTCTAGTTAATTTAGTACACTAGCAACCGGACGATACCACTAATCTTCACGCATAAATCATTGTTCAAAGTCGAGTCGATATATTTACCTATGCCTTGGTAAATAGGTTACATATTCGTTGACTTCCTGAAAATGGTTGGGCCTGTCATAAATGATTGAGGTTCTTCCAGTACAAACAAACAATGATTAATTAACAGGAAACGAGATAACTTGGAGTCTTCTTAGCATTGTCCTGCAAGGTTATTCTCTTTGCTTTCGATTTCACTTACTGTGTGATCGTTAAATTCATAACTACCTTCAAGCAATTACTGAGCATTCAGTCTCTGACTTGTCATTTGGCAATTACGTTTTCGTACAATTTTATCACTTCTTTTTGTTATCATGAATGGATCAATGTTGGACCACCATTGAAAACCTTGAAGCACTGAGTAATTACTATGTGCTCACGAATGACTGGCTTCAAGATGGATTTCTTGAGGTTCTATTGAGAAGCTGTGACAGTAGAGTTCAATCGTATCTGTTATAACGGAATTACTCACTGAAGACAATGGTGGACGGTCGCGAAATATCATGGACTGGTTCAACTTAGACATTAATACCGTTGAATTCCGGCTCATTGGTGTATAGGTTAAGCGTTCGCGCATGAGACCGATAGGTCCTGGGTTCGAATGTGGTGTGCATAATCTTGGATGCACATTGGTGAAGAGTCCGATACTAGGACGAAACGGCCTTCCAGATTTTCAGTGGTGGTCTAACATTGATCCATTCATGATATCAATCTAAACTCAACAATCTTCATAACACCATACTGATACTTCGTTTTGTATGATCTATCATGTCTTTTGTATTTAAAACAGCTTATTTTTTTCAGTCGATTTCATTTCAAATATTTCAATTAATTTGTTACTTTTTCATAGACCTTTCTATTGACCATCAGTATGTTTTTAGTAAAATTCATCTTTCTTACCTTCCTCCTCACTATAATATCAAATAGCTTCATTGCTATATATATGTACATAGGTTGTGTACCCTGGTTTCCTTCACATTTATAGATTCTTCCCTATTGATCCTATTGTAAATGTCAATTCAACATCAATTCCTTTTTCTATGTTTCTTCTTTTCTCTATAAATAACAAATCATCAGTGAAAATATTTTTCAGTTTGATTTTATTGTTACAAAAGTAATTCGTTCACTAGTCAGTGATATGTTTCTTTTTTCCATTCACCTTTAAGTCGTATAGCTTTTGTGAGCGCTTAAATAAAATTACCTAAATAGCTAGTCAGAGTTAATTGGGAGTACATGGAGCAACTATGTTTTAATAAAGGGTCTTATGGAAATGGAAAAATAGATCCAAATTGCTCTTTGAATCATATACTTGATACATCAATACTTTGGTGTAAGCTATTTATATCTACATAAGTAGTATATAATGATAGTCAGGACGAGAATGTATTTCATTTGAATATCGAGAAGGAATGAACGGAAACATAAGGTAATTAGTATGAAAATGAAAGAACAATGAAATCTAAGACGATGGACTTATATTTTCAAAAGAAACAGTCAAGTTTCAGACAATGGATTGATATTTTGCAAATTACTTATTCACAGTGTGGTTCTCAGATTTTGGTAAGACGTTCTGTATTATATTGTCCAAATACATTCGATTGTTCCCGCTGATGTTCTTTTTCACTAAAATACGAGTAAAAGCATTTGACTTGGTAATTAGTCACGGTATTTAGTCATATGATACACGGTTCAATTATCTAGAAAATGATCAAGAATAAGCTTCAACCTGAATGAGAGTGGGATGAAAGCGGAAATAATTTTACTTATAAAATAATCTCTTATAGTTAGTTTAGCCAGATATATCGGATTTCACTTTAACATTGGCATTATCAGAACTCGTAGTTGAAAATCAACTATTTTAACTACTAAACTATTACCACTCCACGATTACCCTACGACTAATTTTAATTTATCTGTTACTTACATGTTGTTCATTCTGTTTTGATGTGAATTAATGAAATCAGTCAATTACTTTGAAGCCTATTTCAAGAAATCTGTAAATGAAACCAGGCTCAAAACATATGGTCTGGTTATTAAAGGGTGTACATACCATTTCGGCTGTATCATATGTATTCATATTGCTTTAGCATATTGTTATTCTCTATTTTTTTATCACTAATTTCTTTTCTTTTTATTCTCCTGTTTAGGCTCGGAATTTATCATGTTTCATTGAATTACGAAGTAATGATAATTTGGATAATTCCACTGCGTTAAAGGTTAGTTAGTTGGTTATGTGAAAAGTAAAATACTGACTTAACATACATGATAATATTTACTGTTCAGTCCTGCAGGAGGTTAATCGAAGTCCGAATAGCTTAGGAGTAGCATCTCTGTGAAGCTATATGATACACGTTCAAATCCATGAGGAGCCATCAGCTCCCTCAACATTACATGTGCATTTTGACTTACGAGTTCTAAATATCATGAAGCATAGGTTATGTTGGGTTTGCTGTCAATTTCCTCTAACAATCTTGAATTATTGGAGTAAGTTATTCTCCTGAACCAATATGATGTTAGAGAGCTACTCTTGCGTTATCATGCTAAATTCAAAATACAATATTAAATAACTTGTTTTATTACGAGCTTACTAAAAACATTGTAAGATGCCTTAAGTTGACAAACATGATGAGATTGAAGAATAGTAGCGAATTCGCTCACTTCTTAAAATGATACTAATAAAGTGAACAATTTTTAGAGGACAAGTAACAAGTCCTACTCACTGCCTTCTCGCGGGATTACTGTTGTTTACGAAATCGAGAGGAAAAAAAGCGAATATCCGGGGCTTGAACCGGGTCGTTGGATATGGAAGATCCACCTAGAGAAGTTGGAAAACCCTGATTTCAAACCAATGGTTCATATGGGTTTCAGAATTCTAAGGAAACAAATGGTATATGAACCTATTGTTGACCACCGGCCACCATGGGACTGCATCTCGTTACGTCGCTCCACTGCCTTGTAGATTAGACCTTTAAACCAAAGACTTGGTGTGTGGATACCACCTGCTTCGTGTTGGATACTCGTGCTGTATCACAATCCACATATAAACCAAGTGATTTGTGTAACGCATATATATTTGGTGCTCCTTTGTAATAATATTTGTGTTGAAATAAATAAATAAGATTAACTAAGTTTTTTGTGAGTGGTTTTCTTCGCAAACGGTTGATGTAGATTTACAGAAGCACCTGCGCCATTGCAAACGATTTTGAGCCATGTCATTCAAGGTCTCTAACCATCGGTTGCTATGATCTCGCGCATCCCAACATGCAAGCATATTCGGGATGCGATTCAATTAAAGGTTTGTCGTAGTCCATAAAGCTCAGTAATTATGTTTCAGAATATGAAACTGCATTGCATCGGTTAGAATTTACTAGAGAGCTTCAGTTATTCCAAGATTTTGATACACTTATTTACGAGTGGCAGTCGAAGTGGAACCTAAGTCATACAGAGTTTCCGATTGATTAATGCCAACCGTCTGGCATCGAAATATTGTCCACACAATGTCGAGTTGTAATTTCACAAGTTATCCACATAAACCATAAACGTCCACACATACTATGTGCCTATCTTTTTGGAAAGTGTTTAAGATATGAGACAAGTGTTTAACAGTCAAATATAAATTGAAATATGATTGGTTATTTTCTATACACTCTTAAAAGCAATTTCAATTCGGTTTGACTAATATATAGGGACAACATGATCGTGAAAAATCTCAACCAATTATTCGGTTGAAAATAAAGTAAGAAATATTGTTAGGAATTCGGGTTACTATTCAGAATAACAAAGTATGTTTGCATTTCTTATTACAAAATGATGTTAGCTATAATTCACGAACTTTTTAGCCATTTGGATAGATTCATTTTGTGCACAAATTGCTAAGGCGTTACGTCAAACCTTATTGTTTCTTCCATTTAATGTAGTTCCGTCTTAAACTCGTACGTGTATGAATGTCTATAAATATGTTGACGATCATTGTGCATTAGATCTAGATGTTACATTTTTGCTCAAGAGCAAGCATATCATTACTAAAGAGTCACGTAGTTTGATGACGACATTATAACTTGATTGATAGAATTACATCACCAATGAGGACTAGATAGTATGTGAAATCAGTCACTCTTTAGTAATTTATCATTGAAAGGGGGATATTTTTAAATTTCATAACAATGAATGTTTACTCACTTATTTATTCCTGTGACTTCTCTTCGAAGAGCATAGGCCTCCCATAAGTATTTTCCATCCAACCCTGTAGGTCCTGGGCAGTCCTTTTCTGAGGTATACCATAGTGCCAAAGAAGGTTCCATAATGTTTTCGTATCCATGCTATCAATCGCTTCCTCATAGTCAAGGAAGTTGATATATGGTGATGAATCCCATCCAACTGATTGCTTAATAATGATTCGTAGTGTCGCGATTCAATGTGTACGCAAACAATCCTCATGATGTACGACTTGATGATCTCGAAGCTGGTTGTCTATTGAATTTTTCATCCCACTCAGCAACAATGGTTATAGGATACATTTACTATGCATTTTTCTGCAAAAATTCGATCATTTCAAATAATATTTGCACAGCTGTTAAGCAAATGGAATGCCTTTATATTATAAAAAAAAACAAAGTCCATAACATGACATTTTCCCCCTCATTGATTGAAGCAAACAATTGTTTATAAAGTTTAAAATGAACATAAATATACAATTTTTCTTTGTTTTATAGAAGAAAACATTAATTTATTTCCATAAGTTTATACTATAAGCAAAAACTTGATTCTGAATACATAAGATTAGTGTAACTCCTCGTTATGACGTAATATCACTAGTTATAGTGTTGTAGAAAAATTTTGTTTTAATTTATACTATTCGGCAATTTCAAGATTTAGTCGAGGTATCTAAGTGGTTATTGTTTCCTGATTGCTCACACAATGTAACGATAAGGCCCCCAAATGCCTGATACGGCGGAGAGTGGGGAGAGTCCGCCCTCCCTCTACAAATGCTCTCACATGGCCATACGTATATAGCCTCTACTAGGGAAGTCCTACTCACCGCCTTCTCGCACCAAGGGTGTTGTTTACGAAGTTGAGAGGACGAAAAGTGAATGTCCGTTGCTTTAACCGGGTTGGTGGACACAGAGAGTCCATCTAGGGGAGTTGGAAAGCCTGATTTCAAACCAATAGTGCACATGCTCCAGAATCCTGAAGGAACAAACTGCGTATGAACCAATTATTGGGACTGCATCTCCTTACGATGCTCCACTGGCTTGTGGATCAGACCTTCAGGTCGAAGGCTCCGGGTGTGACCCTCTAAGAAAACCACCTGCTTCGGTTTGGGTATCCGGGCAGTATCACAGCCCTCACACATATCAAATGAGATCTGTGTGGCGCATATGTATTTGGTGCCTCCTTTTACTAATATCAATGTGTTAAAATACAAAAATAAAAGGTAAGGATACTTCATCAGGCATCTGGGAAATAAACTGGGTTGGGTCTAGTCTTAATGACTTGGTAATGTTACAGTTTAGCCTAAAGAACATCTTCATTTCGTTCACGCACAGGTTTTTTGTAATAGTTTTAACCCCCATACTTTCCAGATAAGAATCCGTGGACCAAGACATTTTCAGAGTCAACTTAATTTAACCCTTCGTGTTTTCGTTGAGAGAAAGCAATATCTCTGGTTATGCTGGTTTTCTTGATGAAACATATCACTCTATTTCAATTTAGCTGACAGTATAGGTTCGCTGTTGTATCTCATGACTGTTGCTTTCAGTATTATCGTTCTCCAATCAACCTATCTATCATGCGATTATCTAAAGGATCGAGTTTTCCAGACGCTATTCACTTCATCGGGTCATTTCGGTTTGGATTCCCCACTACCACGTTTAGGTAGCAGCTACAGTCAGGTGTATGTACTTAACTTCCAGCCACAGTGTTTGTGTATGTGTGTGTGTTGTACAGAGATGTCACCAACTTGTTCCTAACGAATTAAGTATAGTAGGAGTTTCAAACTCTCAACCTCATGTGTAAACATCGAATGTTTTAATCAGTAAATCATCACTTCATCGATATTAAGTTTTTGTTATGATGATTTAGCTTGAATAACATCACTTGAATGATTGGTTCAATCGTAATAATAATTTGTTCACAGAAACATCGACCTATTGAAGCTACTCTTATATAACAACATATTAAAATAATTAGATCACAAAAAACCACTATTCCTTAGCGGTTCTAATTTTTAGCTATTTTTGTGATACGATTATTTAATTTTGTATGTAATGTCGGTAAACCAGACAAGAATGATCATACCTATTGAAGGTCCTGATTGGCCTACGATACTTGCGAATTAAGGAAACTATGGAGCTATTCGAATATGGATAGTCATGTTGGATATTCGGTAACTCCAAAATTTGTCTTTTAACGCAGAAAGAAGACAAACGTTATTTTGAGGGAAGCTGCATATTTGTTATGGCTCGAGATTCTAATTGATATCATGTACAATCTTCGCAGTCGAACCATTGACTTATTTCGCAAATTTACTAACTGGTCATTGAATAGCAATCATGGTTCTAACGCTTATTGACCCTTGAGTTCTTTCTAACCCAGCAAACTAATTTTCTGTTGTACTAAATTCGATCGCAACTCAAGACTTTTACTGAAAATACTAGAACACATAACATATCCAATAGGAAATCACACTTTATAATCAACGAAGTCATAGATGGTGTAGGGCGGAAGAGACTGTTCATAATTAATCGGCGATAATTAGGGAATATAAAACCTGTAACGATAGTCAATCAATTCACTGAAAGCTTACAATAATGGAAACGTGTATATATAACTTTATAGTTATTTATAAATAGTGCAATAGGGATATGCATAATAAGAATAATTGGAAAATAGCTCCTACAGTTTCAACTTTCTCAATATTCGTCCTGTTATAACAAAGTGTAGGTAAGACTTGATTTAATTATTGAATTCATGAATCAATTCAAGCTAGACCACCATGGAAAACGTAGAAGCACTGGATGACCTTGATATTTAAGCAGAACAGGTTTAAATGGTTCAAATCACTAATATGTAGTTACGAAAGCATAACCTTCAATCGTACAGTAAATTAACGAACTAAAAGAGATGGCAATCTATCAAGATCTATCAACCTGCTTCGGTTTAGGCACCCAAGCAGTATCACAGCCCTCACACATATCAAATGAGATCTTTGTGACGCATATGTATTTGGTGCCTCCTTGTACCAATATCTATGTGTTAAAATAAATAAAGCAATCTATCAAAAAAGATCCTGAGAAAAATTCTATTTGTGTAAAAGACATTCGTGTTTACCTTTAGGATTATGAATAATAAAGGTTGAGCAGTTCTGTGATAGGCTTAGGACTATTGTCTGCAGTTGTTTTGTTATTTACCGTAACTAGGTATATCTTTTTTTTCACAAGAGGGTTTGATGTTTGTGAAATAGGATATGCGATCTCATTTTAGCCGGGGACCAACAATTGGTTTATACTTCATTCGCCAGACATTCGTTTTTTGTGTTGTCAATTTCGTAAACAACAGTAATGCTACGAGAAGGCAATGAGTAGGACTTCGGTGGCAGTGGCTGTATCCACGTATTCATATCACAGCATTGAACCCACAACTGTACCAGGGCATTTGAGGGCGACTATATACATAGTTGAAATGATTTTAATTGGTGGTTGAAAGTAGTCTGTAGAAACCTTATTTAATCGAGGATTCATGTTATTTGCGTAATATCAACAAAGCATATCTATAGTCTCGACAGGAACTGATGTTTCTCGCGAGATTACTCTGTATGTCATCCAGTGTTGTTTAGATTATTCACTCAATTTCAATGTTTTTTCTTGTTTATTTATGTGTTTAGGTGTTTTACACTCGTCCAAGTATTCGTCAACCAATATTTGATTCATGGTTTAATACTGCTGTAATATATCATGATAATTATCCGAATTTCAGTGAACAAGTATGTTTATTATGTTCGTGTATGTGTGTATATAGTTTCTATGGATGATTCCGGTTTTTTATGATAGTTGGGTTTTTATAAAGTTTATCACGTGTATTTGTGTGTGTTGTTGTTGGGTAATTCGCTATTTTTACAATTGTATACTTAAATCAATTAATGTTAATCGAATTAATAATTTCACTAAAAGTATGATCAACATTTCAGACTGTAGGTAGTCGTTACAGACTTTGTGGTTAGTTTTTCTGATGTTGGCTGTAGCCCCAGTGGGGCTCCAGGCGAACAAATCTATAATAATTATTCAACTTGGTTCTTATCGTCCTATCACATCTATACAACACTAAACAAGAAAACAATGAATGCATCATTGCAATTAGTTACAGGTCCATAAAGCCATAATTTTTCAAATTAATGACGACTATTGATGATAATATTGTATTTGTATAAACTGAAGTAGGTAGACTGAAGGTCAAAACAACTCTCAGTTCAATAAATTAAAATCGTTTCTTTGTGTTTGCTGCACTCAAATATCATTCAGTAAATCACTAACTCTAATCTGATTCTATCTCTCGAATTTAATGCCCTATTTATTTCAATCCACTCTCAGACAACAAAATTGGTTCATATTTTAGTTCATGGTTGATAAGTTGGGTAGCTTTTGACCTATTTGTATAGTCATCAATGATCTTGATATTTGGGAAATATCAAATCAAGTAATGAATTTCTCATTATAAAAGGTTAACTAAACAAAAGTAATAAAATAACCAGTGGAACTTATCCATGTCAAGTAGAGACAGATATCTACCTCAGTACAATGAAAGATGGTCTCACAATTTCGTGGATTGGTTGAGGTTAGAAATTAACATCGTTGGATGCCGGCTCACTGGTCCAGAGGTTAAGCGTGGACGCGAGACCGAAGGCTCTGCGTTCGAGTGTGACGTGCGAGATTGTGGATGCACTTTGCTGAGGAGTCCAATACTAGGATCTTAATCAAAAACTTAAGAATCTCCACAACCCAATGCTGATAATAACATTGTTTGTTGGTGAATATATATAAAGTGAAAACAAATGAGCTTGGGATTATTGATAGGAAATTGTCGCAGAAATATAGAGCATGAATCTTATGTAAACTATACTGTCTAATTGCTTTAAGTATTCTTGTCCGAAATCAGTTATCTTTCCTTAGCTTTAAAACTTATGATCTAAACAGCTCAGTGGTAATATTTCTGACTATGGGACGTTCTGATACTAGTTTGACTCTCATGAAGAGTGAGAGAATCAGATCTCAACGACTAATAGTTGTTATATCAACATCTTGGTTTTATTTGTATTGCTGCCTTCCCAATTGCCGGCAGTTTGTTGAATAAAAATCATTGTAATTTCAACCAGGAAACTGCGTGTTTAGATACTGTTTAGGTTTCAACAACTAGGTAGTACTTTGATGCCCCCCCCCAAATGCCCTGGTACGGCCGAGGGTGGGAAGAGTCCGCCCTCTTTCGAGAAAGGTTCTCACATAGCTAAGTGTATACAGCCGCTGCCAGGGAAGTCCTACTCACTACCTTCTCACGACATTACTGTTGTTTACAAAACTGACAACACGAAAAGCGAATGTTCGTCGCTTTAACCAGGTTGGTGGACAAGGAGAGTCCACCTAGGGAAATCGGATTGATTCCAAACTAATGGTGCACATGGGCTACAGAATCCTAAGGGAACAAATGGCGTATGAACCTACTGTTGGTCAGCGGCTACTATGAGACTGCATCTCCTAACGTTGCCCCACTGATTTGTAGATCGGACCTTCAGGCCGAAGGCTGGGGATTAGCCCCCTAAGAAAACCATCTTCTTCGGTTTGGGCACCCGGGCAGCATAGCAGTCTACACACAAATGCAGTGACTTGCGTGGTGCATATCTATTCCTTGCCCTTCGTTCCAGTATTTATGTGTTCAAATAAATAATCGTACTCTGACATAATTAGACATTAGTTAAAGCCAAATACATAAACCATTTCTAAGTTACGGCGATATGTATTTTAAAAATCGTTTTAATTGAAATTTGTCCAAACCAGTTAGCCTGGTAAACTTATTTAATGTAGCTGTCAGTAATTTGGCTTATCATATGAGAGCTGTTCAAAAGTCTGAATATGAAAAAGATTTGTCGAAATTTTATGACGAAAGTCGAACATAATCAACATTGTTTTACAAACCAGAATATATATTTGTCCATCCAGTTGAAACCCAGTTGTTGCTGCTACTATGACGAGGTGGTCGGGCTTGCCTATTGTAATGAAACAATCGATTTATACTGGCTGGAACAATCGTTCCTCAAGGTCCTACCATAGCAGACAGGTCGGTTGAGAAGTAGTAGTAAAACTAAGAGCAGCAAGCCCATGGTTGGAGAGCGAAGTCGTACTTCTGACTGTATAGAGGTGTGAAGGCAGTAAGGTGTTTCTTTCAGACAACCAGCATTACAGAGATGTTTGCTTTCCCACAAGGAGGGGGATGGGGTTGGAAAGAAAAATCTTCCTAGTCAATAGATCATATATCCGTTAGGTGGAAGTTCATATTGTAAATCTATGTTAAACACGCTTTCGTTTACTGACATTCAAGTCCATTCTGTGTTTTTTTTTCAGATTACTTACTAATATTAACAATAGTTGTTCACTGTTGTTGCTTCGAATCATTTTCACATTCTCTTCATCATCATTGTTTTTTTTCTCTTTTTTTTATTTCCTTAGGCTAAAATCTGTTTACCATTAAATCTAACTTCAAAACATCATTTACTATTTCGTTTTTATCATGTAAGCTGTGAGACGGCTTCAACAAATTTATTAACTTCCAAAGAGAAATCTAATAGTAATAATAATAATAATAATAATAGTAATAATAAAAAACCTGTTGAATCAAGTACAGGCTATTCATGGATTCCAATACTTGGAACAGATGGAAAGTAAGTTATTTTTCAAAACCTGTTTAATGAACTAACATCAGTTTGTGTATAGATATGATTGAAAACTGAAGAATAATTGACAGCTATTACATTCTATCTTGAGGACTGTCGATGTCGCACACACACACACACACATAACCACCACACTGACCCCATAGTTTTCAAACAATGTGGTGTGAATAAATTTTTCACAATTTAAGTAAACTGTTGATTAAGCACAAAGTTATTAAGTCAATTCGATTTTAGCCGGCTTTTCAGGTCATTGATTCATTCTAGACTTGAGATATCTATTTTCAATGTTAGTAATTAACATATAGCTATTATTTACTTCAGTAATAATAATGAGATATTGTGCATTTTGAAATCTTCCGTAGGAAAGCTGTCTGATGTGTTAAATTAAAGTTTATTTACTAGGAGCGACATATAAAACAATTGAGATGTCGATTATATGTTTAAATATAATTGGTTCTTTAGACCCTTATGAACCATGGAATCTATCATCAATATAAGTATTAATCACGAAATGTGACACCGACGTATTCCAGAAAGTCATAGTATTCTCATCAAACACAACTAGGTCCTCAATCATCGACACAGATCACCTACGTGGTGATTTACAAACTGTTGATTTACTGAAGCTCCATTCCAATTATTACCAATATTGAAATGAACAATATGTGAATAAAGTACAGATTCATTTTTACTGTTGTTACCGATGAATAACGGTTAGTTTCTTATGCTTGACATCGTTCAATGAATACTGTATCTAACTGATTGATGATTATAAACTTCTAGTCTCCCTAATTTTCATTACATACTTACACATTGGATTTGTCTACCTTTTTTTCCCATCTTCTACTCTGTCTACCTTCTATCTATCAGTTTAAATGTTGGCACGTTTCAACTTCGTATTGCATCAACTATTCATCCGGGTTATTTACAACAATCAACTATACAAGTAATTCACCTTTTCATTTATCCTATTTATTTGTGTATATTATTGATCGTGATGGTAATGATAGAATACACTCAGTCAGCTATAAGCAACTTAAAAATATAGCATATATATGCTTTGAGTTTAAGTTGCTACACTATATAAGCCTTAGAGAATTGAAATGCATATCTGGAATATTTTATCTAGTTAATTAATGAAAACTGTAAAACTTTTAACTAAATAAATACGTATAACAACAAATTAAGTTGAAGTCTTATTGTGATGTATGCTACTGATGTAAATAGATATAAGTAGTGTGTATCTTCAATAAAAAGTGAAGTACCTAACAGTAGAAGATTAAGAAAATCGAAGAAAAAGAGAACGAGAACAGGTAATGATTGGTGTGGAAATGAAAACAATTTGACGATTTGATTGACATTTTGCAAATGAAGTATTTAATGTATGATTCTCAGATTTTACTAAGATGTTCTGCATTGTTGTATTAAAATTTATTCTATTGTCTCCACTTGTATTCTCCTTCACTGCATTATGATCGGTCTACTTCAAAGCTTCTGATCAGCTTCAAATGACCTAAATATAACATTTATAGTATTATTTCGATAGAACAATGAGAAGACGGAGTTGATCTAAAACATATGATGTATTTGCGCTATCCATTTCAAACAGTCTGATCACACATATACTTATCAAGGCATTTTGTATGAAAATTGATAAAGGTCAATTGAATGAAGTTTCAAGTAAACAAAGTGATAATTATCGGTATGGGGATTTATGGAGATTGTAGTATTTTCACAGTTGAAATCATGAGCCGATCTAAGCTAGACGGCCATTGAAAACGTGATTCGAGCTTCGCGTGCTAGATTGTGGATGCTTACTGTTGAGGAGTCCCATACTACGACGAAACATTCGTCCAGTACTTGCAGGTTTACAATGGTAGTTTATCTTAGATCAAATTGTAATTTCGGCTGTGAAGTTAAGTAGTAATTGTAAATAAAGGAAAGAGAAAAAAACATTACCCCAGGCCATTAAATTCCATAAGGTTTACCAGGGCAAATTCAAGGATGTGACAAATCGTTTCCGTACAAAATTAAGGGGGTTCGAATTTACAAATAACCAAGGATTCTATAAACCTAAGCATTTGTTCTTGACTATTTCTATATAACGTTGTCAAAGCTGTATTGATTTTATTTCTGTGCCGTGTTTCAATTATGTTCTTTGCTATCGATGAACATGGTTTTCCACTTCCTATGTTTTAACAAGAGAAAATAGCATATTTAACATAATAGTTCAAATTGACTAGTATTTCATATGTTGCTTTCATAAGATGTAAATTCATATATATATATATATATATATATATATATATATATATATATATATATATATATATATATACTTGAAGGTGACCTCAAAAGGATATAGATCCACTTATGATTGATTTAAAGAATATCTGATGTTATATACACTGAAAATAGTTGGACTGCAGGGAAGCTTCTCGTTTTAACACTGTTTCCACCCTTTTGTCGATTCTATGTGAAACCTCCTCACCTTTAAGTACCAAACGAATAAAGACTGGTTTACTGTTAACAGTTGTTTGTTTTGGACTTTTAGTAGTCATTTTTCTATACTTCATAATAAGTTTCTTTGTATATCCATCTTTCATAAAGTTTTTTTCGATGCTTGTTATTTTTTCCTTGATATGTTGTTTCCTCTTGTTACTGAAGTCGTTGATTATAGTATGTAATAAAATCCTTTTGTAATAATATTACTGTAAGATCCAGGCTGTATGTAGCTGATGAGAAGCCTTAAAATATACTAATTTTGTCTTAAATTATAACTGAATAGCTTGAAATTTCCAATAATCTACTCAGCTATCTGGGAATTATAAGCAGTGATAGGTGAGGGCTGGTAGTGGAATCCAGAACGTATATTTCGTTCTATTTGGGGCTCGTCATCTGGATGTAACTGCATCTCAGAGTTGATGTTCATTCCGGGACTCGAAGCTAGTACTGTTCTGTTTAAACGCCTTCGCGTTATCCACTTAGCTACTGAGTCCTCATAGCTACAAGCTTGTGCAATAGAGTGAAGTTTTAATTCATTTTTGTATTGGTTGTCAGAATATTCCCATTGATGTTTAGGACTGCAATCGATCAGTCTCATGCAGTTAACGAGTCTTAAAATCGTGTGATTATTGTGTTACCTATATACTTATAAGTGGAAAACTCTGTGATGCTTATTAATGCTCCTGTGTTTGTGACTACTCATCAATGTAAATCATTAGTGTATATAATATTTGATTTGTAACTGATATTGAAGTCTAGGATGCATGTTTCGTTCTATTTGGATCTTGTCAGCTGAGTATACCTGCATCCCACTGTTGTGTTAACGATAGGACTTAAACTCAATGCCCTCACATTTGGGATTGCGAGAGGCGTTATTTCTAGATAATGTCATACTGTTGTAAATTCCCTATTTGGTTAACTTGTTCATCCAAACGTTATTGAGTGAAAAGACTATGTTCCTGATTAGCTGCCTTATTCCAGAAACAAATAGGGTTGTGAATTAATTGTGTGCCATTAAAACACTGTCAGGGTGGTCAACGTCTAAGGGGACGTGTACTATCATGAGCTCCCATGGAGATATAGAAAAGATGATAATGGACCTATTTAATAATAACTTCGAGGATACTAATCCAGAAGGAAGCTGATTATCGATAGATGTCATTGTGATTAATTCTCTAGAATATTCATGTGTTTACAGCGATGGTTATTCCTCTTTACGCCTTTGGCGGATTGAAAGGAGATGGCTGTCCGGTAATTATGATGGCGCACTCATAGGCCTAGATAATATGAACGGAAGGTCTCTGTGTGAAGTATAAAGAGGTAATAGAAAGCGCATTAAGAAAAAGTATTTCGAGAAAGCCACTGCAGAAATACCTTTAAGGTAGTACTTGCCACACTACTCAGTTATAGACTTGAGGAAACTACTTTTATATATATGTAACGAAGAATTCCGAGTAGTTAGCTATCAACATGACTAGGTTACTAAAATCCGGAACCAGGTGCAACACTTATCAGAGGTCTTCTGGAAAGAATGAGTCAAGGAGTATGTAGCTATTCTTTAAATACGAGATAACTAGTTTACTCAGTGTAGAAAATTTCAGAATGCAGATCTAGTACTCGTCGTCAACAGATTAATGTCTAATGAATAGGCACTTTCCATTATTCCTAATGTTCACGTTAGCGAAAACAGACTTGTAAAAACAATGAGTGTGCAAACAAAAAACACGACTTTGTTGTTAGGGGTTTACGAAGATTTTGTTTACCTGAGCGTACAGACAAATGACCTGGGGAAAGTCGAAAATCAAACAAATTTCCTACCTAGCAGTTAGTCTTTATTCATGATGCAAGTAGAACGTTGTTCAATCAATCAGGTACTCCATTAATGTATGTTTAGTTCAAGCTAATATACATCTTCAAATAAATAACTAATATCACCTATTTTCACATAGGCATGTACAGATAATATATCTAAAAGTCAAGTACTTAAACTTGTACTTGATTACTGAGTAGCATTAACTAACCAGTGCTTCCAGGTTCTCAATGGTGGTCTAACACCAATCGGTTCATGATCTCATTCAAAGACTTAACAATCTCTAGAACCCTTAGACTAATAATTACCATGTGCTCACTAGTAACTAGCTTCGTGAGAAAATTCTCGGAGTTCTAGTAAGAGGCCGTGACTAGTGGAGCTAATCCATGTCAGGTAGAGACAGGTATCTACCTCAGTACGATGGAAGATGGTCGCACAATTTCGTGGATTGGTTGGGGTTAGACATTAACATCATTGGATGCCGGCTCACTGGTCCAGAGGTTAAGCGTGGACGCGAGACCGAAGGCTCTGGGTTCGAATCCCACGGGCAGGACCGTGGATACGCACTGCCGAGGAGTCCCACAATAGAACGAAACGGCCGTCCAGTGCTTCCAGGTTTTCATTGGTCGTCTAACATCAATCGGTTCATGATCTCAATCAAAATAGGTATATTCTTCCTCATTTTTTGTCTATAATAGTTAAAGTTATTTTTGTGAAAATGATATATTCACTACCATTCATTGTAATAATCGATTGTGTATTACGTCAAAAAATCTATTTTTCAATCAAATCAACATTTTCCACTGAAAATTGTTGTTATGGTAACAGTAGGTTGAAAAAGTTTTATCCAATTATTTAGTGTATATCACTTTTTTTACTAATATTCGACAACTACTGAGAGTGAGGAATTCGCTGGATGCGAGGTCATAAAGCTATTCACTGTCGAGGAATCCTAGACTGGAAAAAAAAACAAGATCCAGCTATGTAAACTACAAATTTAACAATCTTGAGAGTATACAGTTTTCGTCATGTTTATTATTTGTATGGTAAAAAAAATGATCAGATTTTATTGAAATGAAGCACTGGTTCAATGTTTTGAAATAACATTACACTTATCCGAGTAGTAGTCACAATCATGTTTGTGTATGTTTTTATTGATGATTGGATTCTATGGTGTTGGGAATGGTTGGAAGAACGTTAGGGGCGGCCAAACCAAAACGTGGCATCAGTGCTTGAAGTCACTAACTTCTAGTCTGAGCCATGTTGGTAGATACAGACTACTTGGTTGAGGTCCGTGCGACTATCGTAACCAATGGTTGGAGACTCTTAGTGAAATGGCTCAGAATCTATCACAATGGCGTCGGTGTATACACTCTCTGTCTTCCCTTAAACTACGAGACTAAAATTATTTTATATCTTTCTTTCTACGAACTAATTCTTTCTTCCTGTACTATATCCTTATTGCAATCTTTCTTTTATATATTACCACCTCTGAATTAACTACTTTTATGAATCCGGTGTCCATCTATCTTGTTGTGTTAATGAGGTATGGCAACTTGGACCGATGCATATATGTGCCTGGCCCCTACGTTGTAGCTGACTGACTGACTGGATTCTATGGATCATGATTGTATTTTGTAACTTTATCAACAGAGTTAAGTGATTAATAAAGAAGCTGGAGAAATAAAAACAGCAGTTACTATTCATAGATTCATCAGTTTTAAAAGTATCAGTTCTACAGGAGGTCAGTCAAGGACAATTATTCAATAGTCCCGTGCGTTTCACTGTCCAGCCAGTGAGTAACAACATAGAACTTCGTACGTACGTGCATCCGTGGAAGTTGCCATATCATATTAGCACACAGATAGAATTGTCGATCCAAATTCCGTAGTGGTAGATGTAGTAAGAGTATAAGCAGTAATCGGAAAGATTCGAGTTTGAAGGTGTTATTCAAGGAGTATAATCCAATGAAATAAATTTGGAAAGAGAAAAAAAGGGACATGAAGAATTCAGAAGATTAGAATTTGGTAGAACACAAAGAGTGGATGGATTTGCGCCATTTCAAACGATTTTGAGCCATATTATTCTAACCATCGGTTTCTATCACCTCTCAGATCCTAACCAGATAGTTTACACCTCCTAACATGGCTCAGTTAACTTGTCAGTAGTGACTTCATGAATTTGTGCCATGTTTTGGTCTAGCCAGTCACTATCATTGTTTTTTATTTGAGAATGTTTTATTCAATACTCATATTTAATAGTTTCAGGTTGTTCTTTTTACGGTAATCGTTTTGTTTTGAATTTCTTTAGAACTTTCGTCATTCAAATCTAAATGACACTAATGGTGGAATTAGCTTGCCATTCAATATCGGCAATACAAACTCTACGAATAGTAATAATAATAATAGTGGTAATTCCAATGATTTCACTTGGATCGATAATGGGAAATATTTATTTAAAGTTGATCTGAAACCTTTATCATCTATATATACACATGATCCAATATTGTCAAAATTCTTTCGTGTTTGTAGTGATCTACTACCACGAATGTTGTACTTATCATCTACGAAAACAAATAATGCAGATAAACAGAAGGTATTTTAATTTATTTGTTTCCAGGGATATTTTCAACTGTTTCTAGTTAAATTGATTCCTTATAGTGTAATTTTCTATTCTATATTAGGCTTTTTTGTTTCTCACCGTTGAAATTTAATCGATCTAACTTATGTAGCAATCATATTGTTTTTGTGGTGGTTAGAAATATTTATTACTTAGTTTCCCAAACCGCATCAATTTTAGTCAGTTTCGAACCTTTAACTTACTGTTGGACGTTGAATGTTTTAATCACAACGCTATTGTTCATCGTCTCTCTCTTTTTGGGAAATATCGTTACCTTGCGGGTTAATTTCATTCTGTCGATATTATATATTTTAATATAGGAGTAATTTATATTTGGTGACCCTGAGTTTAGTATATTGATTTAATTATCATTGGTAAAGAATAATACTTCCCCATTGTTAATATTCAAGACTCCCTTAGATGTCTGCATTGTTTCGTATTTGGGACCTTGGACGAACATTTTTATATTAGCTACTGTAGCTAGTTGATTATATTTTGAATAATGTAAACCAAGATAAGTATTTCGTTCAGTTTCGGACTCATCATTTGGACATACCTGCATCTCTTGTGTGATGCACCAGCAATGTTCGTGCTTAGTGAAACCGATTGGCTCTTCTGGTAAGAAGAATACATTTAATGCCGTACAAACCCACCGTGCAGGTGTTTTCCCCTGGGGAAGTCGTTGGAAACTGTTGGGACGGATTCTGAGAATTAAAATGGAGCCTCCAGAAGCCGTAAAGGAGCCGAAGAGTTTCCATCCAATCAGAACTTGATGGAGCTTTCTAGAATATCAACGTGACATACTACGATTGAACAGTAGCATAACTTTCCTCTTCGCGGATTGGCTGAATTATAATGATGTTATAACTAACGCTAATATCTATAAATACCTATGATTCTGCGTACATTTTGGGTTTTACCTAACAAGCACTTCTCGAGCTTTCTTCTGGTTTTGCGACTGTGGGGTTCTATGCGTTCGAATGCCTATGGTATGCATATGGTATTCAGTGTTAATCAAGTAACAAACATAACAGAAACCACCTAGGTGTTGGCTCTCAGGCATCTCACCAGGGGAAAGTGTAATCTACATGTGTAGCGATAACACAAGTTTACACCCACGGATCCCTTGGCATACACATAGGTATATTTATTTATCTGGGAGCGTAGATGGTCTCTGATTTTATTAGATACTAGGTAGAGACTTTTCAGAAGGAGTTCCAGGTCGGATTTTGCTGCCAAAAAATACCAACGATGCACGGTATTCTCACCCGGTCACCCATGGAAGTACTGATCATGCCCAACTTCGATAATCGGAGGAGAACCGGTGTTTTCAACGT